>OW121743.1:83572947-83940737 GCA_933228675.1 Stomorhina lunata
TCTTAGTCTATGTCTTAGTCTATGTCTTAGTCTATGTCTTAGTCTATGTCTTAGTTTACGTCTTAGTCTATATCTAAGTCTATGTCTTAGTCTATGTCTTAGTCTATGTCTTAGTCTATGTCTTAGTCTATGTCTTAGTCTATGTCTTAGTCTATGTCTTAGTCTATGTCTTAGTCTATGTCTTAGACTATGTCTTAGTCTATGTCTTAGTCTATGTCTTAGTCTATGTCTTAGTCTATGTCTTAGTCTATGTCTTAGTCTATGTCTTAGTCTATGTCTTAGTCTATGTCTTAGTCTATGTCTTAGTCTATGTCTTAGTCTTAGTCTATGTCTTAGTCTATGTCTTAGACTATGTCTTAGTCTATGTCTTAGTCTATGTCATAGTCTATGTCTTAGTCTATGTCTTAGTCTATGTCTTAGTCTATGTCTTAGTCTATGTCTTAGTCTATGTCTTAGTCTATGTCTTAGTCTATGTCTTAGTCTATGTCTTAGTCTATGTCTTAGTCTATGTCTTAGTCTATGTCTTAGTCTATGTCTTAGTCTATGTCTTAGTCTATGTCTTAGTCTATGTCTTAGTCTATGTCTTAGTCTATGTCTTAGTCTATGTCTTAGTCTATGTCTTAGTCTATGTCTTAGTCTATGTCTTAGTCAATGTCTTAGTCTATGTCTTAGTCTATGTCTTAGTCTATGTCTTAGTCTATGTCTTAGTCTATGTCTTAGTCTATGTCGTAGTCTATGTCTTAGTCTATGTCTTAGTCTATGTCTTAGTCTATGTCTTAGTCTATGTCTTAGTCTATGTCTTAGTCTATGTCTTAGTCTATGTCTTAGTCTATGTCTTAGCCTATGTCTTAGTCTATGTCTTAGTCTATGTCTTAGTCTGTGTCTTTGCCTATGTCTTAGTCTTAAGTCTGTCATCTTTCAAGGGTGTTTTAGCGATTGACTTCCCTTAAATTTACAAGTTTTTATTGAATTTAATACTCAAAATTTAATGGGTTAGTAAACATGTTATACATGTCAGTTTGACAGCAATGACTTTGTTGTTTCCATGCAAAAGCATTAGAGTAAAATCGAAAAAATGTGTTGAAAATATTTTTAAAAATTTATCTAAAAAAATTTAAGCAAACAAACTTTTACACCAACACACTTAAATATACAAAGATTTATCTTAATATACTTGTACATAAATTTATGTAACTGTATAATGTTTCTTATATGTTTAAGTGTCAATTTTCATTTGACATATCCTTTTCTTAATGTAAACAGGGTAATAAATAAGATTTTCTTTTTGATTTTGCTTTAAACTCTAGTCTTTCTTTGCTTTTCATTCTTCATTTTTAATCATCTCTCATTTGTTCCTTTTTTTGAATAAGAACAAAATTTTGTGGTTTCTTAAAAAAAAAGTTTTAACAAAAAATCATACGCATTTTGAATTCTAAGAAGGTCAATTTTTGTTTGGTGTTCATCTCAGTTAAGTATTGGTGTATCACTCATTTAATGATCTTGATGTGGCTTATAATGGTCTTGTGCTGTAATGTCGGTGGCTGATGACTCATTCTTCAAAATTTGTTAAGATATTTTTTTTCCGACTTGTATAGAGTTCATAAGCTTAACCCAACAAACATAGGTTTAATGTATTTTTGGAAAAAAAACGGAAATTTCTTTAGAAAAACATTTTAACATAAGAAAGAGTTTTGGATTTTCATGTTTTATTTTTCTCATCATTTCATATGCTAATGACATTTATTCATAATTGACAATGATGTTCTGACATTTTCTAATGACGTTTTTTTGGGAATTTATGAATTTATTTATAAAGAAAGACAGATTGGTGAATCAGAAATTAAGGTGTATCTCTTCAAAATTAACTTTCAATAATTAGGAAAATCTGTCAATTTATATGCATACTCGTAATATCAGAGTTATAATCAAAGAAGATTTAATTTAATACCTTGATGACTAAGACATAAACAAAGTTGAAGTCATAGAGAGATTCACGAAAAATGGACATCGTAAGACATAGACTAAGTTCAAAACTAAAATGTCGACTAATTAATAGACCAAGTCATAGACTAAAATATAGACTCAGACAGCGACACATAGACAAGTAGTAGACTAAGATATAAACTATGATATTGACAAAGATATAGACAAGGACCTAAACTGGGAAATAGACTAAGACATAGACAAAGGTATAGAGTAAGACATAGATTAAAATATAGACTAAGTCATAGACTAAGGTATAAACTAAGACATACAGGAATGTGATGGAAAACGATCGTTTTCAAATCGATCGATTTTAGATATATTTTTGAGATAATTTTCAGTTAATTTCCCAAAAAATTCAAACCAAATGGAAGATAAAATATCAGTCAAAAGGATTAAAGCCAAAATTCTCATTTTTTTGGGGGAAATAACTGAAAATTAGCTAAAAAATATGTCTGAGATCAATCGATTTAAAAACGAAAAACGTCCATCACATACCCGATAGACTTAGACATACCTAGCAAAACTTTGGTAATGGCAAGTACTCTGATAACTGGTTACCTTGTAACGACTACAACATACCATCCGAATAAATAATAAGTTATTACAGAAGTACTTATTTGTAATTAAGATGGTAATTTAAACTGAATGGCCCCGGTTCAAATCCCACCAAGGGCAACAATTTTTTTTAGTTTTTTTTTTATTAAAAGAGTCTTTTTAAATGATTTTTGAATTTTAAGAACTTAAATATTATCTTCTGTAAAAAAAATTTGTAAAACTAACTCACGTTAATGAAAAAATACTATCATGAGTCAATTTTGATTATGTAGGGGATGTTGAATACCAAACACGATTCTAATTGGTCTTAACTTGGTAAGCCCAACTTATCTGGGTCATCCTTCATCTCAACTGTGGACACACACCTCCTCATGATATCACCCGGGGAGATAGTTTAACACCCATTAATATTGTGAGTTAATATGTTCCGAGAGATGTCCAATAAGATCGATAAAAATGGGTTAGGATTACGGGCTAGTAACCCTCTCTTGACAAAAAAAATACAATGAAGAGGATAAAATTAGAATTGAAATGTCCCACTACCTAATATAAGAGGAGGATGTCCGAAACTTCGATAGAAAGACCAAGTAGAGGAACATTTTTCAAAGCTTGGCCTATAAAATTGGAGAATATTAGCACAAGATCGAAATCCATGAAATTCTAAAATATGCTCGGACTTTGACCTTAATAGGTTGTAACATTTAAGTAAGTAAGAGTCAATCTTATGTAAAAACTTATACAAAAAAGAAGATTTAAATTGTTTAAGTTTTAAAATAATTTTAAAAAAGTTTTAAAATAATTACAAAAAATTGTATAAAAATATTTTTCCAAAAATTACAACAAAGCAAAAAAAGCAGGGAAAAACAAAGTTATTTTCATATGATTTTGGATCTAAAAATAAAAATTGTTTATATTAATTATAAGCTGCTAAGTTTTCAACATATGAAGTAGCTCAGTGGAAGAGTCTCTGCCTAGCATTCGGAGGTCTGGGTTCGAGCCCCCATGGGATCATAAAAAAATTTTGTATTTCGTTTACAAATATATGTTTTTAACAAAACAACAACAAAAAAGTTGTTGCTGTTGTTGCTTTCAAATTGCTTACCCAAGTCATTACTTTTCTGCAATTGGTAAGTACTTGCCTCCAATTACATTCCCATGTTAATGTAATGACTTAAACAGCGAATGACCAAGTAGTTCGTGTTCAATAGTTTAACTGTTTAACTCATTATTTGGTAATGAAAAGTTTTACTGGGTAGACTTAGACATCAACAAAGACATATCCTAAGACATAAACTAAGGCTTTGACACAATTTAGCAGAATATGTATGCGCCTCTTTATGGTCCAGATATTTTTAATAGATTTCTCATTATTGCAAATTTAAACGTTTTTAAATTTACATTTTATGTCTATATCAATTTTTCATTGTCATTGAAAACAATTAATTTTCAATTTTCTTTTCTTAATCGATAGTTGAAATCCACTTTATTTCATTTAAAATCCCCAAAAATTTTGGTCATTAAATTAACAGAGGAAAATAACTTTTAACTATTAAAATTTATTATTCATAAACAAAAGCTAGAGCAATCGTCATCATGATGATACTTTTACGATAATAATAAATAATAATAAATATTATTTAGATATTTTAATTTTTATTCCCAGAATCGTAGGAAACCGTATTCAATATAAAGTTTATGATTTAATATTATTTTTCTGCAATTTCGTACTTAACTTTTTGACGGCGAATGGAAAATTTTTGCACTTAAATTAAAACATATAAAATATTTACGTCGTCATAGTTTACTATAGACTATATTAACAACATATTAAAATTTTTATAATAAAATATTGAACTTACAAAAACGAATGTTAAATGTTAAAAATTTCAATAAAATCATAAATATTTTAATAGCATGAAAAGTACTTATATAAAACCAAGAGCAAAAAAAGAAAGTGCAGATGGAACGTAATTTATATTTTATAAACAAAAAAACAAAAAAGCGCCACTAAAGTCCTCAAACTAAATATAAACAATTTTCAAACTTTTTTGAACAGTGGGTAAGAAATGTAAATGGGCGTTTCTAGCCCATTTACTAATACAAATACATAGACATAGACTAAGATATAATCTAAGACATAGACTAAGATATAGACTATGACATAGACTAAGACATAGACTAAAACATAGACTAAGACATAGACTAAGACATAGACTAAGACATAGACTAAGACATAGACTAAGACATAGACTAAGACATAGACTAAGACATAGACTAAGACATAGACTAAGACATAGACTAAGACATAGACTAAGACATAGACTAAGACATAGACTAAGACATAGACTAAGACATAGACTAAGACATAGACTAATATATAGACTAATATATAGACTAAGACTAAGATATAGACTAAGATATAGATTAAGGCATAGACTAATATATAGACTAAGACTAAGACATAGACTAAGAAATAGACTAAGACATAGACTAAGACATAGACTAAGACATAGACTAAGATATAGACTAAGACATAGACTAAGACATAGACTAAGACATAGACTAAGATAAAGACTAAGATATAAACTAAGACATAGACTAAGACATAGACTAAGACATAGACATATACTAAGATATAGACTAAGACATAGACTAAGACATAGACTAAGAGATAGACTAAGACATAGACTAAGACATAGACTAAGACATAGACTAAGACATAGACTAAGACATAGACTAAGACATAGACTAAGACATAGACTAAGACATAGACTAAGACATAGACTAAGACATAGACTAAGACATAGACTAAGACATAGACTAAGACATAGACTAAGACATAGACTAAGACATAGACTAAGACATAGACTAAGACATAGACTAAGACATAGACTAAGACATAGACATATACTAAGATATAGACTAATATATAGACTAATATATAGACTAAGACTAAGATATAGACTAAGATATAGATTAAGGCATAGACTAACATATAGACTAAGACTAAGATATAGACTAAGATATAGACTAAGACATAGACTAAGACATAGACTAAGACATAGACTAAGACATAGACTAAGATATAGACTAAGACATAGACTAAGACATAGACTAAGATAAAGACTAAGATATAAACTAAGGCATAGACTAAGACATAGACTAAGACATAGACTAAGACATAGACTAAGACATATACTAAGACATAGACTAAGACATAGACTAAGACATAGACTAAGACATAGACTAAGACATAGACTAAGACATAGACTAAGACATAGACTAAGACATAGACTAAGACATAGACTAAGACATAGACTAAGACATAGACTAAGACATAGACTAAGACATAGACTAAGACATAGACTAAGACATAGACTAAGACATAGACTAAGACATAGACTAAGACATAGACTAAGACATAGACTAAGACATAGACTAAGACATAGACTAAGACATAGACTAAGACATAGACTAAGACATAGACTAAGACATAGACTAAGACATAGACTAAGACATAGACTAAGACATAGACTAAGACATAGACTAAGACATAGACTAAGACATAGACTAAGACATAGACTAAGACATAGACTAAGACATAGACTAAGACATAGACTAAGACATAGACTAAGACATAGACTAAGACATAGACTAAGACATAGACTAAGACATAGACTAAGACATAGACTAAGACATAGACTAAGACATAGACTAAGACATAGACTAAGACATAGACTAAGACATAGACTAAGACATAGACTAAGACATAGACTAAGACATAGACTAAGACATAGACTAAGACATAGACTAAGACATAGACTAAGACATAGACTAAGACATAGACTAAGACATAGACTAAGACATAGACATATACTAAGACATAGACTAAGACATAGACTAAGACATAGACTAAGACATAGACTAAGACATAGACTAAGACATAGACTAAGACATAGACTAAGACATAGAATAAGACATAGACTAAGACATAGACTAAGACATAGACTAAGACATAGACTAAGACATAGACTAAGACATAGACTAAGACATAGACTAAGACATAGACTAAGACATAGACTAAGACATAGACTAAGACATAGACTAAGACATAGACTAAGACATAGACTAAGACATAGACTAAGACATAGACTAAGACATAGACTAAGACATAGACTAAGACATAGACTAAGACATAGACTAAGACATAGACTAAGACATAGACTAAGACATAGACATAGACTAAGACATAGACTAAGACATAGACTAAGACATAGACTAAGACATAGACTAAGACATAGACTAAGACATAGACTAAGACATAGACTAAGACATAGACTAAGACATAGACTAAGATATAGACTAAGACATAGACTAAGACATAGACTAAGACATAGACTAAGACATAGACTAAGACATAGACTAAGACATAGACTAAGACATAGACTAAGACATAGACTAAGACATAGACTAAGACATAGAATAAGACATAGACTAAGGCATAGACTAAGACATAGACTAAGACATAGACTAAGACATAGACTAAGACATAGACTAAGACATAGACTAAGACATAGACTAAGACATAGACTAAGACATAGACTAAGACATAGACTAAGACATAGACTAAGACATAGACTAAGATACTAACATATAGACTAAGACATAGACTAAGACATAGACTAAGAGATAGACTAAGACATAGAATAAGACATAGACTAAGACATAGACTAAGACATAGACTAAGACATAGACTAAGACATAGACTAAGACATAGACTAAGACATAGACTAAGACATAGACTAAGACATAGACTAAGACATAGACTAAGACATAGACTAAGACATAGACTAAGACATAGACTAAGACATAGACTAAGACATAGACTAAGACATAGACTAAGACATAGACTAAGACATAGACTAAGACATAGACTAAGACATAGACTAAGACATAGACTAAGACATAGACTAAGACATAGACTAAGACATAGACTAAGACATAGACTAAGACATAGACTAAGACATAGACATATACTAAGATATAGACTAATATATAGACTAATATATAGACTAAGACTAAGATATAGATTAAGGCATAGACTAACATATAGACTAAGACTAAGATATAGACTAAGATATAGACTAAGACATAGACTAAGACATAGACTAAGACATAGACTAAGACATAGACTAAGATATAGACTAAGACATAGACTAAGACATAGACTAAGATAAAGACTAAGGTATAAACTAAGGCATAGACTAAGACATAGACTAAGACATAGACTAAGACATAGACTAAGACATAGACTAAGACATAGACTAAGACATAGACTAAGACATAGACTAAGACATAGACTAAGACATAGACTAAGACATAGACTAAGACATAGACTAAGACATAGACTAAGACATAGACTAAGACATAGACTAAGACATAGACTAAGACATAGACTAAGACATAGACTAAGACATAGACTAAGACATAGACTAAGACATAGACTAAGACATAGACTAAGACATAGACTAAGACATAGACTAAGACATAGACTAAGACATAGACTAAGACATAGACTAAGACATAGACTAAGACATAGACTAAGACATAGACTAAGACATAGACTAAGACATAGACTAAGACATAGACTAAGACATAGACTAAGACATAGACTAAGACATAGACTAAGACATAGACTAAGACATAGACTAAGACATAGACTAAGACATAGACTAAGACATAGACTAAGACATAGACTAAGACATAGACTAAGACATAGACTAAGACATAGACTAAGACATAGACTAAGACATAGACTAAGACATAGACTAAGACATAGACTAAGACATAGACTAAGACATAGACTAAGACATAGACTAAGACATAGACATATACTAAGACATAGACTAAGACATAGACTAAGACATAGACTAAGACATAGACTAAGACATAGACTAAGACATAGACTAAGACATAGACTAAGACATAGACTAAGACATAGACTAAGACATAGACTAAGACATAGACTAAGACATAGACTAAGACATAGACTAAGACATAGACTAAGACATAGACTAAGACATAGACTAAGACATAGACTAAGACATAGACTAAGACATAGACTAAGACATAGACTAAGACATAGACTAAGACATAGACTAAGACATAGACTAAGACATAGACTAAGACATAGACTAAGACATAGACTAAGACATAGACTAAGACATAGACTAAGACATAGACTAAGACATAGACTAAGACATAGACTAAGACATAGACTAAGACATAGACTAAGACATAGACTAAGACATAGACTAAGACATAGACTAAGACATAGACTAAGACATAGACTAAGACATAGACTAAGACATAGACTAAGACATAGACTAAGACATAGACTAAGACATAGACTAAGACATAGACTAAGACATAGACTAAGACATAGACTAAGACATAGACTAAGACATAGACTAAGACATAGACTAAGACATAGACTAAGACATAGACTAAGACATAGACTAAGACATAGACTAAGACATAGACTAAGACATAGACTAAGACATAGACTAAGACATAGACTAAGACATAGACTAAGACATAGACTAAGATATAGACTAAGACATAGACTAAGACATAGACTAAGACATAGACTAAGACATAGACTAAGACATAGACTAAGACATAGACTAAGACATAGACTAAGACATAGACTAAGACATAGAATAAGACATAGACTAAGGCATAGACTAAGACATAGACTAAGACATAGACTAAGACATAGACTAAGACATAGACTAAGACATAGACTAAGACATAGATTAAGACATAGACTAAGACATAGACTAAGATACTAACATATAGACTAAGACATAGACTAAGACATAGACTAAGACATAGACTAAGAGATAGACTAAGACATAGAATAAGACATAGACTAAGACATAGACTAAGACATAGACTAAGACATAGACTAAGACATAGACTAAGACATAGACTAAGACATAGACTAAGACATAGACTAAGACATAGACTAAGACATAGACTAAGACATAGACTAAGACATAGACTAAGACATAGACTAAGACATAGACTAAGACATAGACTAAGACATAGACTAAGACATAGACTAAGACATAGACTAAGACATAGACTAAGACATAGACTAAGACATAGACTAAGACATAGACTAAGACATAGACTAAGACATAGACTAAGACATAGACTAAGACATAGACTAAGACATAGACTAAGACATAGACTAAGACATAGACTAAGACATAGACTAAGACATAGACTAAGACATAGACTAAGACATAGACTAAGACATAGACTAAGACATAGACTAAGACATAGACTAAGACATAGACTAAGACATAGACTAAGACATAGACTAAGACATAGACTAAGACATAGACTAAGACATAGACTAAGACATAGACTAAGACATAGACTAAGACATAGACTAAGACTAAGACATAGACTTAGTCATAGACTTTTCATTACAAAAATTTAAATGAAAATTTTTCTTTATAAAAATTTTATAGAAAATATTTTATTATAAAAATTTTTCATTATAAAATTTTAATGAATTTTTTTTTTATAAAAATTTTTTAGAAAATTTTTCATTATAAAAATTTAAAAGAAATTTTTTTTTATAAAAATTTTAAAGAAAATTTTTCATTATAAAATTTTTTTTATAATAAAATTTTTTATTATCAAAATTTTATAGGAAAATTTTCATCATAAAAAATTTATAAAAAAATTTTTAGTATAGAAATTTTATACAAATTTGTCATGATAAAAATTGCTATAGAAAATTTTTCATTATAAAAATTTTATAGAAAATTTTTGATCAAAAATCTTTTATAGAAAATATTTTATTTTAAAAATTTTGATAGAAAATTTTGGATTACAAAAAATTTTGGATTACAAAAATGTTATAGATAATTTTTCGTTAAAAAAATTTTGATTGAAAATTGTGCATTACAAAAATTTTATAGAAAATTTTGCGTTACAAAAATTTTGTTGAAAATTTTTGATTTTATAAATTTTGAAAGAAAATTTTTCATTATAAAAAATGTTATTGAAAAATTTTATAGCAAATTTTTCATTATAAAATTTTGTGAAAAAAATTTTTTATTATAAAAATGTTATAGAAAATTTTTCATTATAAAAATTTGTATAGAAAATGGTTCTTTATAAAAATTTTATAGAAAATATTTCATTATGAAAAATTTATTGAAATTTTTTCATTATAAAATATTTTTCATTGTAAAAATTTTATAGAAAATTTTTCTTTACTGAAATTTTATAGAAAATTTCTCATTATAAAATTTTTATTGAAAAATTTTCATTATACATTTTTTTGTCAACATATTTTTCTAACACACTGTTCTATACAAATATATCAATATTGATATTTCCCTCTTGATTGGAACTTTAAAACTTAAGTCCAATGATAAAGAAACATCAAACATATTTAAAAACTAAATCGCCCCCTCAAAATTAATGAAAATATTTAATTATTTCGTTTCGCATTGAAATAAGATCAACAAAAAAAAAAACGAAAAGAAATTATTTTGAAATTGTAATCAAAGAAGCAAAAAGTAAATAATATTTGAATAAAATAAATAATACAAATAAATTAAAACTTAAAATAAATTAAATAGAAATTAAATTTTGCTGCTTAAATTGTAAATCGAGAGCTTATATTCAATACACACTATCAACTAAATAGAATATTTTAGATAAGAAGTAAAAAACTGTTTAATATCCAAATTATTTTAAAAGAAGTCAATATTTCTTGTACGATATATTTAAGACAAAGTTCTGAAATAGATTTCTTCTTCCTCATTTTTACTTTTATAAAAAAAAAACTTTCCCAATAGAAAGTGATTTTGTAGAAAAATTGATTCATAGACGGTATTGAATATAGGCTGTTAAAATACTTCCATTTAAAAATGATTATTTGAAATTTCCTATAAACTTTTCTTGGTGGAGGGGGTAAAAACTTTTGTTGCCAAGGGAGGAGTGGAAGCTACAGTCGACTATTTATTGGTTATGAAAATATTTAAATTCTTCTTTTTTGATATTGAACAAATTGCCTTGAGGAGAGAAAATAAAATTTATTTAAATGTAAATATTAAATATCAATATTTTCATTTGAAAATTGTAAATAACAATGAAAGAATGAATATATTGAAATACATTTAAGCGTAAAGAATTAAAGGAGCTGGGAGGAGGAGATTTTTCATTAATTTTTAATTGTTCTGTAATAATTAAAAGATATTGAATTTCAAAAAGCAGCTGAATTACAACGTTTTTGTAAAAAATGTAAGGCAAAAATGATTTTTAATTTAAAAAATATTTTTCAATATAAAAAGTTTCATACCGAAAAATTGTATACCGAAAAATTTTCTATAGAAAAATTTTGAATACCAATAAATTTTCTATGGAAAAATGTTTATACAGAAAAATTTTCTATACAACAATTTGTATACAGAAAATTTTTCTATAGGAAAGTTTTTATACCAAAAAAAAATTCTATAAAAAAATTTTTTTACCAAAAAAATTTTCTATAGAAAAATTTTCTATAGAAAAATTCTTATACCGAAAATTTTTCTATGGAAAATTTTTATATCGAAAATTTTTCTATGGCAAATGTTTATATCGAAAATTTTTCTATGGAAAATTTTTATATCGAAAAATTTTCTATACAAAAATTTTTCTATGGAAAATTTTTATATCGAAAAATTTTCTATACAAAAATTCTTATATCGAAAAATTTTCTATAGAAAATTTTTTTACCGAAAAATTTTCTATAGAAAATTTTTTTTACCGAAAAATTTTCTATAGAAAATTTTTTTTACCGAAAAATTTTCTATAGAAAATTTTTTTTACCGAAAAATTTTCTATAGAAAATTTTTTTTACCGAAAAATTTTCTATAGAAAATTTTTTTATCGAAAAATTTTCTATAGAAAATTTTTTTTACCGAAAAATTTTCTATAGAAAATTTTTTTTACCGAAAAATTTTCTATAGAAAATTTTTTTTACCGAAAAATTTTCTATAGAAAATTTTTTTTACCGAAAAATTTTCTATAGAAAATTTTTTTTACCGAAAAATTTTCTATAGAAAATTTTTTTTACCGAAAAATTTTCTATAGAAAATTTTTTTTACCGAAAAATTTTCTATAGAAAATTTTTTTTACCGAAAAATTTTCTATAGAAAATTTTTTTTACCGAAAAATTTTCTATAGAAAATTTTTTTTACCGAAAAATTTTCTATAGAAAATTTTTTTTACCGAAAAATTTTCTATAGAAAATTTTTTTTACCGAAAAATTTTCTATAGAAAATTTTTTTACCGAAAAATTTTCTATAGAAAATTTTTTTACCGAAAAATTTTCTATAGAAAATTTTTTTTACCGAAAAATTTTCTATAGAAAATTTTTTTTACCGAAAAATTTTCTATAGAAAATTTTTTTTACCGAAAAATTTTCTATAGAAAATTTTTTTTACCGAAAAATTTTCTATAGAAAATTTTTTTTTACCGAAAAATTTTCTATAGAAAATTTTTTTTACCGAAAAATTTTCTATAGAAAATTTTTTTTACCGAAAAATTTTCTATAGAAAATTTTTTTTACCGAAAAATTTTCTATAGAAAATTTTTTTTACCGAAAAATTTTCTATAGAAAATTTTTTTTACCGAAAAATTTTCTATAGAAAATTTTTTTTACCGAAAAATTTTCTATAGAAAATTTTTTTTACCGAAAAATTTTCTATAGAAAATTTTTTTTACCGAAAAATTTTCTATAGAAAATTTTTTTTACCGAAAAATTTTCTATAGAAAATTTTTTTTACCGAAAAATTTTCTATAGAAATTTTTTTTTTACCGAAAAATTTTCTATAGAAAAATTTTTATACCGAAAATTTTTTGTTTGTGGGGAAAACCATTTCCTCGATGCGTTTCGATGGTTGGTAATTCCATCATCTTCAGAAGGTATAGCCCTACTTTTAGACAGATCAAAAACTTCATATTATTACCTATTTTACTAACACAATCATTACGAATTATGTTTGTTAATTACCGACTGAACAATAGTAGATAATAATTGGTGAAGATTCAAGAGATAAGCCTATTTTTTAGTGAAAAGCTATATTTTTAGCAAACACAAATCAATGGAAAAAAATTTTCAAAATTTTTTCCAACTCAAAAAATTCCAAAGAATTCTAAAACCATTAAAAAAAGATAAAAAATTTGCACAAATTTCTTTCCCCATGACTCATAGAAGAATACAACTCAATTACAAGATAAGTGTAGTAATAATAAAATCCAGAATATTCTTTAGTTATTGAGAAAAAAAAATCTAACGAAAATCCCCCACGACCTAAGACAACGCTACATGTGTTGAGAATCGGAGGAGTCATTACAAAGGAAAAATAAAATATTTCATTTTAATGGCATGACATTATTCGTTCCCGTTGTCATCGTCGCCCCGCCATCATCGTTTCGTGGTGGAGAATCAAGCGGCATTTCTGTTTTATTTGTTAAAAAGCCACTTAAGGCTTGATGAGGGAGGAGTGTAAAGAAATTTCTTCTTTTTTCAAATAAATCTAACCTTAATAAATTTTCTGAAAAAAAAAAGAAATAAAATAAATAATATTTGTAGAATAAAGCAATTCAATTAATTTTACTACAACTACTACTTTTCAGATTTTTGTTAAGGAGAGAGTAAGTGATATAAGAAATTGCCGACTAAGTACTAGAAGATGGAGAGATACATGTTGATTTTATTTTTCGATTTTTCTATTTTTGTTTGAGTATTTACATTAAACGCAATTTGTCATCAATCATGCAAAGTATGTTACACAAGCGATGTGGTTTGAGGTTTTTTGTCCTCAATATTTTTCTTTTTTTGTATTGATGATAATCAATATCTTGATATATTGTATACATCCATAAGATACTTTTTTAAAACATTTTGTGTGTATCATATTAGAATACATAGTTGCATTTGCCTTCAATTGAATTGCTTTTTCTGTTGAGTTAATTTGAGATGAAATGAATTTGTTTGTTGTATAAAGAAACCGCCGACGTTTCTTCATATTCTTCAGTTACTAGTTTAAAGAGTGTGATTATTATTCTTAATTTGTGTTTTCTAATGATTAGTAGAGAACAGTGGATATGAGCAATGATATTCTGAAAACTTTTAGATTGCAAAAACAATGAGTTTTTATGCCCTTTAAAAAAAAAGAAGCAGCACTCAGTGTATAAACGAATTAGGTTACCTTCTTAGGAAAGGGAATACATAGTGGTAAAAAGGAAAAGTAAAGCTTAATATTAGTCAATATTATAGTTGCACGGTCATTTCTATTTTTAGAACAGTAAAGTTGCGTGATTTGTTATAAAATAGACGCATTACAGCCTAATTTATTTCTTTTACATCGACAGCGTGTTAATGCATATAGAAAATGCTGCAGTAATTAGTAATTCCAATATGATTTAGTTTATAGAAATTGATGTTTTGTGGTGACCGGGGAAAGAGCCCAGGCAGAATATGATATGTTGTGCTTATTAGTGCTAACCAACTAATCCACAGGATCTCCTTCCGTATGGCTTGATAGCTGCATGTTCATGTAAGCTGATTACTAAAGTACACAATTTGATAAAAATTGATACAAACATTAGTTTTGAAGTGGGAAATTCAGACTAAATATTGCTTATATAAATTAAAATCGGAATTATCGACCAATATTTGACCCTATCTTCTTAATGTCCATTAATTTTTTATAAAAAAAAATTTATAACGAAAAATTTTCTGCAGACAAATTTTAGTAACAAAAATTTTCTATAGAAAAATTTTTATAACGAAAAATATAATATAAAAAATTTTCTTTAGAAAAATTTTTATATCTAAAAATTGTCTATAGAAAAATTTTTGTAACGAAAAATTTTCTACACAAAAATTTTTGTTACGAAAAATTTTCTATACAAAAAATTTTTATAACAAAAAATTTTCTATACAAAAAATTTTTATAACAAAAAATTTTCCATACAAAAAATTTTTATAACAAAAAATTTTCTATAGCATAATTTTTATAACAAAAAATTTTCCATACAGAAATTTTTATATTGAAAAATTTTTAATAGAAAAATTTGTATATCGAAAAATTTTCTCTTGAAAATTTTGTGTATCGAAAATTTTCTATAGAAAAATTTTTATTTCGAAAAATTTTCTAGAGAAAAATTTTTGTACCGAAAAATTACATCAGAAAAATGTTTGTACCAAAAAATTTTCTATAAAAAAAATTTTTATACCGAAAAATTTTTGTATCAAAAAATTTTTGTATCGAAAAAGTTTTTTATAGAAACATTTTTTAAAGAAAAACTTTTCTATCAAAAATTATCTATAGAAAAATTTTTGTAATGAAAAAATTTAAAAAATTTTCTATAGTAAAATTTTTATAACGAAACATTTTCTGTAGAAAAATTTTAATAACAAAAAATTTTTTCAAGAAAAATTTTTCGTAATTTTTTTTTTAGAAAAATTTATATACCGAAAAATTTTCTATAGAAAAATTTTTTATATCTAAAAATTTTCTATAGAAAAATGTTTTATATCTAAAAATTTTCTATAGAAAAATTTTTATATCAAAAAAGTTTGTATCGAAAAATTTTTGTACCAACAAATTTCTATAGAAAAACTTTGTACCGAAAAATTTTCTATAGAAAACTTTTATATTGAAAAATTTTTTATAAAAAAATTTTTATATTAAAAAATTTTCTTAGAAAAACTTTCATATCGAAAAATTTTCTTTAGAAAAACTTTTATATCGAAAAGTTATCTTTAGAAAAATTTTTATATCGAAAAAAAAAAAATTCTTTACAAAAATTTTTATATCGACAAATTTTCTTTAGAAAATTTTTATATCGAAAAATTTTCTTTAGAAATTTTTATATTGAAAAATTTTCTATGGAAGAATTTTTATATCGAAAGATTTTTCTACAGAAAAATTTTTATAACGAAATTTTTTTAAAAAATTTTTTAAATTGAAAAATTTTCTACAGAAAAATTTTTCGATATGAAAATTTTTTTATAGAAAATTTTTCGATATAAAAGTTTTTCTATAGAAAATTTTTCGTCACAAAAATGTTTCTATAGAAAATTATTCTTTTTATATTGAAAATTTTTGTAATGTAAAATTTTTTTCGATATGAAATTTTTTTTTTTTTTAATTTTTCGATATAAAAACTTTTCTATAGAAAATTTTTCGATATAAAAATTTTTCTATAGAAAAATTTTTATAACTTAAAATATAGAAAATAGAAAATTGGAAAATATAGAAAATTTTTCGATATAAAAATTTTTCTATAGAAAATTATTCTTTTTATATTGAAAATTTTTGCAATGAAAAATTTTTTTCGATATGAAAATTTTTTATAGAAAATTTTTCGATATAAAAGTTTTTCTATAGAAAATTTTTCGTCACAAAAATGTTTCTATAGAGAATTATTCTTTTTATATTGAAAATTTTTGTAATGAAAAATTGTTTTCGATATGAATTTTTTTTTTTTTAATTTTTCGATATAAAAACTTTTCTATAGAAAATTTTTCGATATACAAATTTTTCTATAGAAAAATTTTTATAACTTAAAATATAGAAAATAGAAAATAGAAAATTGGAAAATATAGAAAATTTTTCGATATAAAAATTTTTCTATAGAAAATTATTCTTTTTATATTGAAAATTTTTGCAATGAAAAATTTTTTTCGATATGAAAATTTTTTTATAGAAAATTTTTCGAAATAAAAATTTTTCTATAGAAAATTTTTCGATATAAAAATTTTTCTATAAAAAATTATTCTATACATAATTTTTTAAAAAATTTTCTATAGAAAAATTTTTATAACTAAAAATTTTCTATAGAAAAATTTTTATAAAGAAACATTTTTATAATGAAAAATTTTCTATAGAAACATTTTTATATTGACAATTTTTTTAATGAAAAATTGTTTATAGAAAATTTTTGTAACGAATAATTTTCTATAGAAAAATTTTTATATCGAAAAATTTTTATATCGAAAAATTTTCTATCGAAAAATTTTCAATAGAAAAATTTTTATATCGCAAAATTTTCTATAGAAAAATGTTTATATCGAAAAATTTTCTATAGAAAAATTTTTATATCGAAAAATTTTCTATAGAGAAATTTTTATATCGAAAAATTTTATATAGAAAAATTTTTATATCGAAAAATTTTCAATAGAAAAATTTTTATATCGAAAAATTTTCAATAGAAAAATTTTTATACCGAAAAATTTTCTATAGGAAAATTTTTGTTAGAAAAATTCTCTATAGGAAAATTTTTATATCGAAGAAATTTCTATAGAAACATTTTTATACCGAAAACTTTTTTATAGAAAATTTTTCGTATCAAATAATTTTCTACAAAAAAATTTCATATCGCAAAATTTTCTATAGAAAAATTTTTGTATCGAAAAATTTTCTGTAAAAGAATTTTTATATCGAAAAACTTTCTATAGAAAAATTTTTTAAAGAAAAATTTTCAATAGAAAAATCTTTATAACGGAAAATTTTCTATAGAAAAATTTTTATATAGAAAAATTTTTTATAGAAAAATATTTTTATCGAAAAATGTTTATATCGAAAAATTTTGTATAGAAACACTTTTATATCCAAAAATTTTGTATAAAAAAACTTTTATGTCAAAAAATTTTATATAGAAAAACTTTTTTATCGAGAAATTTTGTATAGAAAAATTTGTATATTGAAAATTTTCTATAGAAAAATTTCTATAACAAAACTTTTTGTATAGAAAAATTTGTATATCAAAAACAAAGGTCCGACTTTTTAGTAAATTATTCTCTCTACCCCACTGTGCCACTGTAACAAATGTCTCTGATGCAGAGTGTAGCAATTTCTTAATGGTTATATGAAAACATACTTAATAAATAGTGACTATGATAAAGCAACATTATTTAGATTTATCTATTGGGAAATATTATTTAAGAAAATTAAAAAAATGTTCATCTGAAAATTTGTCCGTCCATCTGCAAGCATGCCTTTATGCAGATATAAACGCTATAACATTTAAGAAGAAATACCAAAAAAAAGTGACACATTACAGGCAAAACAAATTAATATAAGAAATTAAAAAAATAAAAACATTAGAAATAACTAAGAGACAAGAAAAGACCCCACAAAGACAAAGTAAACAGATGATGAAGAAAGAAGAAAGCCTATTATTGTGATCATGACGTTAATGAAAGTAATAATGACGTTAATGATGAGGAGATGATGACGAAGCTGCCTCTATAATGAATGGCTATGGCTGCACAGTGGTTTACGGACGCTTTTTTTTGGAAATAATTCTTTAACTTTTGAACGACTGGAGATATTTGAATGAAATTTGACATGGTGATAGTCAAGGAGTATTCAAGTTGGTTTTTAAAAGCACTGGTCCATGAGGGGTCGGGAGAGTGATTGATGGACCTTCAAAGTTGGTCACCTCGGGTGTTCGACTTTTTTAAAAATTCGCCAAAAATCCATTTATGTATGGATTGAAAAGAAATTTTAAACTTAAGTTGTCCTTGAGAAGATCTACAAAAAATATCTCCTTTGGATTTCGAGATATTTGGGTAAAAAGGAATTTTTAGGTTGATTTTTTACCTCTTTTTTTAAGCTTTTTTTGATCTGGTGGACGCATCTGAGGACCAAAAATTTTTTAAGAATATTCTTTAAATTTGTAATAAAATTCTGAATAATTTTTGTGCAAGTTAGTTATAGAAATCTTCTTTTGTTTAAAAGTTAAAAATATTCAAAGTTGAAACTTACAAAAAATTTCGCTTTTTTTTTAGTTTTTCCCCAAAAGATAGCTATATTTTTTCACTAATAAAAAAATATTTTCTTAAGAAACATAAAAAGATTTTTAAAGTTTTTAAAAGAAAACATAATGAGAATGCGTATAAAACAAATTTCTTGCTAATTGGACTTTTGGTCCTCGCACATGTCCTCTCCAAAAAATGGCAATTTGTAAAAAAAAAAATTAGTTTAAACAAAAATTTCTCAAAAGGCAAAGCACCGATTTGAAAAAAATTATAATGTTCATATTTTCCAATATATCTGTTATTGATTAGAAAAGTTTTTTCTGAAACGCGCTGCAAATAGAGACAGTGTTGCCATATTTGTAAAAAACTCATTTTTTGAAACACCTTTTTCCCCAGTTGGGAATTGGGGAATTTTTAAGTTAAAATTGGGAATTTTTTTTAGTCTATTGCTTTTACATCTTATTGGTCTACATTACTACAAAATTTCATTGTAATATCTTTATCCATGTCATTTCCACAGAATATCAAAGATTAAAAATATTTTCCTTAAAAAAGCAGAAAAACAATTTTTTTTTGTTTTACGATACAAAGTGTAAAAAAAGTAACGCACTTAAAAAAAACTTTTACTTAGTGCTAATCTCCTAGTCTTTCCCGATCTAATGATACTAAACATGTATATAAAGCATTAATACCGAGTCTTAAAAAACTCTGAAAACTTTGGCCCCCGTAGCATTTTTACACTGTTTATTTAAATATAAGTGATGAATTTGTGCATATAAAATTAATAATCATACTCAAATATTTCACTATAAGATGACAATGATCCTTCGATAACAAACAAATATTTTTTTATTTTTTTAAAGAAAATATCATGAGGATTTATGAAATATCAAAATGTAAATAATTTGTACTTATATTAAAAGGTGAAATACATTTTATTGAAGTATTTGTAGTTAAAGTTTAAACTTACAGTTTTTATTACATATTTATATAAAAGTAGTTATTTACTTAATTTTTATTTTCAGTAAAATTATCAGTACAATCTATTATATCAAGAACCTCTTCCAGGTGTTCGTTTTCAGAAGTTTTTGTATAACTGCTCCACCATTTCTTTCTTATCGTTGATAGAGCAGGATCAGAAGACAACAAGAGATAATTTTTTAGATCCTGATTTTGCGATTTTCTTGAGCATTTTCTGGTATTAAATAGTTGGATATACTTGAAATCTGAATTCCGCGCTTCCTGGGCCTCTTCTGTCAGTTCACCAAGTGGGAGAAGATTTGATTCAATTATTTCACGACCATGTTGAAGGACTTTATGAACTGTTGGTGTAATTTCTTTCCAGTGATACAAATGTCGTATACGAGTTAACGCGTTGAGGGCATAGCAATGAAATTTTTCAGCATTTATTTGATATTTGCTATTTATTGCCGATAATATTACGTAACATTTACGAAGAACTTCCTCATCAATTCCAGTAATCTTTGAAGTTGTTTCATAATTTTCAAAGAATCGCCTGGCCGTATTACCATCGTTTGTACTGCCATATCCTACAAGTGGTTTGTCTATGTTTAGACCCGTCATAGTTTTGAATTCTTCCTGAATCCTTTTTTTTTCACTGGATCTCATTTCAATCAGTTCCTTATTATTTCTCACGGATTTTAGCTGATTATCAGGTATATTCCTATATTTCAGATCATATGCTATATGTAGCATAAATTCTAAAAATCGGATACGTGCATGTAGGGGCGATATACCAAATTCCAGAACCTCTTGATTAATTGCAGTACTAGCTGATGCATCTTCTGAAGTTTGTAGAAATTCCGATTTCTTCTTTCCGCATAATGAGCATTTCCAAGTTGAATGGGTTTCCGTTATAGCGTTGCTTACTTTTCCATCTATCATTGTCAATTGAAGCTCAAAATTTACATTAATCAAATATCCATGTATGTCTATGCAGACTGGACTCAAATTGTCTATTGAATATTTGATATCATCAACCCAATTTTTTGTGCTTGCTGCATTTTCTTTTAAATATTCGAATCTGATCGGTCTGCAAAATGCCTTTGATCCTGGAGATGTGTTAACCCACACATATTCAGTACGCTCTTTTGATGTGGATGGTTCAGAACGATTCTTTCTTAATCTTAGTGGTACTAGGGATGCCATAAAAACGCTTCTGTAGTCATTTGTGTTCTGATGAGATGTTGATTGTTTGTATTCCGGTAATCCAGATAAACCGTCACATCCCCATTTACATATTAAAGTTAAGTCCTTGTTGTCAAGTTTCTTGGCTTCTTCTTCAGACAATGTAGTAGATATCAGCCTTGATGCCGTATTTTCCAATAATTTTGATAAATCCACAGATGCACTTTCGTCTCCTATCACGTTTGTTGGTATTAAGTTTTTTTTGGTTTTTAATAACGCATTATATCCTGGTAAAATTGAGTGTCCTTTGTCTCGTAATGCCTTACAGAGTTTAATATATTTATTTTTACTCAATTTCAACTCGAGCATAAGAGCAAGTGCTTCTTCCTCCGAAAATTCTGATTGAGAAGAAGGAGTTGGTATACTCTTAATAATTCGCTTAAGACGTTTAGGAGAAGCCTCTGGGAGAATATCTGCTATTTGTTTAGCTTCAGCTGGTTGATTATTTCGTTTGAGCACTTCCTTAAAGGAATCTTTGATTTCAGTATCCGAATGAGTAGAAAGAACTTCGGATAATCGCATCTTTTTAGATCTTTCTCCGAGATCATCATAGTTTTTTAGAGGGGCTCCAGCACCAGAAGTTTTAAGCTCAATTGAGTCCTTCAGCCAGTCTTTAAATTTAGACTCAAATCTTTTTAAACAGTAATTAACCGACTTAATTTTAAGTTCAAATAACTTTAAAAATTTTACGACTTTGTCTTCCTCACTATTGAGAATCATGGAGTTAGTTTGACTCTTAGCATATCGCATGATTATTTTAATTTTTTCTGCTCTCGAACTGCTTGGTTGTTCAAAAAGAATATCGCACAACACTTTAAATTCCAATGTTATAGCCATGATGTTTTAACTGTTAATAGCAGTTACATTTAAAACTTTCTTTTTTATATTAAAAAAAAACATTTTTTATATATACCTGTATCCAAAGAATAATAAAGAAATCAATGAATTAATGTATTTTTTACCTCTAAAAATAGGTGCATATATAACTCAACCAATATGTGCGTCTCGTAAAACCTACCTGTATGGAGGTGAGTAACCATATCCTTTCTGACCATTATGAAAAACCCAAGTTGTAACAATTTTTACCTATTGCATTAACTTTCACATTAAAAAACATTTTATAACCTTAACATAATTTTGCAATTTTTTCAAATACACCAATTTTAAATACCGGAAAAATGCCTTTAAATCTTATTTTAAATAAATTGTCACACTGTTACTATAAAAGTACTCTTCTAATTAAACTTTTGCTACAAATTATGGATATATTACCTTTACACTGTTATCAAAATCGGTGCCTTACTCGTACTTACTTATTTAGAATCTTTTACTAAAATTTTATTTTTTAGCTTGGAACAAAAGGCAAAATCGAATAAAATTTTTTTAAGTCATTCTTATAATGTTTTCTTTAAAAAAATAAAAAACTATTTATATCTTTTTGAAGAAAATATTTGTTTATTAGCGAAGGATCATTGTCATCTTAAAAATAGTGAAATATTTGAGTATGATAATTAACTTTATATGCACAAATTCATCACTTATATTTAAATAAACAGTGTAAAAATGCTACGGGGGCCAAAGTTTTCAGAGTTTTTTAAGACTCGGTATTAATGCTTTATATACATGTTTAGTATCATTAGATCGGGAAAGACTAGGAGATTAGCACTAAGTAAAAGTTTTTTTTAAGTGCGTTACTTTTTTTACACTTTGTATCGTAAAACAAAAAAAAATTGTTTTTCTGCTTTTTTAAGGAAAATATTTTTAATCTTTGATATTCTGTGGAAATGACATGGATAAAGATATTACAATGAAATTTTGTAGTAATGTAGACCAATAAGATGTAAAAGCAATAGACTAAAAAAAATTCCCAATTTTAACTTAAAAATTCCCCAATTCCCAACTGGGGAAAAAGGTGTTTCAAAAAATGAGTTTTTTTACAAATATGGCAACACTGTCTCTATTTGCAGCGCGTTTCAGAAAAAACTTTTCTAATCAATAACAGATATATTGGAAAATATGAACATTATAATTTTTTTCAAATCGGTGCTTTGCCTTTTGAGAAATTTTTGTTTAAACTAATTTTTTTTTTTACAAATTTCCATTTTTTGGAGAGGACATGTGCGAGGACCAAAAGTCCAATTAGCAAGAAATTTGTTTTATACGCATTCTCATTATGTTTTCTTTTAAAAACTTTAAAAATCTTTTTATGTTTCTTAAGAAAATATTTTTTTATTAGTGAAAAAATATAGCTATCTTTTGGGGAAAAACTAAAAAAAAAGCGAAATTTTTTGTAAGTTTCAACTTTGAATGTTTTTAACTTTTAAACAAAAGAAGATTTCTATAACTAACTTGCACAAAAATTATTCAGAATTTTATTACAAATTTAAAGAATATTCTTAAAAAATTTTTGGTCCTCAGATGCGTCCACCAGATCAAAAAAAGCTTAAAAAAAGAGGTAAAAAATCAACCTAAAAATTCCTTTTTACCCAAATATCTCGAAATCCAAAGGAGATAACCTACACATTTAAGCATATTTTTTGTAGATCTTCTCAAGGACAACTTAAGTTTAAAATTTCTTTTCAATCCATACATAAATGGATTTTTGGCGAATTTTTAAAAAAATCGAACACCCGAGGTGACCAACTTTGAAGGTCCATCAATCACTCTCCCGACCCCTCATGGACCAGTGCTTTTAAAAACCAACTCAAATACTCCTTGACTACCACCATGTCAAATTTCATTCAAATATCTCCAGTCGTTCAAAAGTTACAGAATTATTTCCAAAAAAAAGCGTCCGTAAACCACTGTGGGCTGGTTGACTGGCTGCCGATGCAGCAGATGATAATGTTTTACAAAATGCCAGGAATTCTTTACAACTGACACTTTAAACTTTTTCACTTACAACATCACCACCAACCAGTCGCATCACTTTCGTTTATTGTCTTGAAATATTTTTTTAAGTTTTTTTTTATTTTTTTTAATTTTTTTGTAATTTTTCTTAAATTAATGAATGACTGTAACCAAGTGTGTGTGTGTTGTGCATCATATGAGTTTATTTATGCGTACGAGTATTTAAATTGTAAATGTAAAATAAAATAAACAACAATTTAGAAATGTTAAAATAACAATCAACCATTATCATCCAAATTATAATCACATCGCATCACACAATCATTCATATGAGGAATTTTTTTATTTTGTTTTTGGTTAATATAAATGAAGTTTTTTTTCGAATTTGTCTTTTTCACGCCCTTAATGTTTTTTTTTGTTTGATTTAACATATGTCTAAACGAATAACCCACTTGACCAAATGTCATGATAAAGAATTTGGTTTCATGTGTTAGTGGAACATATAAATCTCCTGTAAAAAGTTCTGGATCATTCGATATCAATCGAAATATAAGATATTTTAGAAAGATTTATGTAGCATACTTTTAGGATAATCTAAATAATATATAACATATAAGCAGGAGTAGGCAGCCCATACCACCAGAAGCCGATGATTTACTTTTAATTTTCTTAAATATCACGATCATTAATTAAACTCGTGAAAATGAGTACTAAAATAATTCAGTTGGAATTTGGATGTTAAGAGAAACAAAAATAGGCAAGAAACAAATAAAAATCCAAATTATAGCAACCAAATACATGGTTTAAGAGAACAATGAAACATAATCTCGAACATTGTTGCCACAAAACTTTTATTTTCATAAACATTGGGAATATTTTTCAAAACAGAAATAAATTCTAATATAAAATAATTATAGTTTTTTATATTTTTAGATACTTTCGGTCAAAAAATTTAAAAAAAAAATATTTTACTTTGGAAAATTTTTCGATATAAATTATATTTTATAGAAAGTTTTTCGATAAAAATATTTTTTTGTAAAAATTTTCGATATAAATATTGTTATATCAAAAAAAGCTTTCAAATCTTCTATAGAAAAATGTTTGATAAAAAAATTTTCTATAGAAAATTTTTTGAGAAAAAAATTTCTATAGAAAAATTTTTGAGAAAAAAATTCTTAATAAAAAATATTTCCTATAGAAAAATTTTTGATAAAAAAATTTTCTATAGAAAAATTTTTGATTTTTTTATCATCTATAGAAAAATTTTTTATCGAAAATTTTACATAAAAAATTTTTTATCAAAAATTTTAGATAAAAAATTTTTTTCTAGAAAAATTTTTGTTAACAAAATTTTCTATAGAAAAGTTTTTGATAAAAAATTTTCTTAAGAGGTTGTGGGTTCGAATCCGGGCTCTGGTTCAGATCATAAATTTTTATTTTTAATAATTTTTATATTAGATTAATAATTTTTAGTAATACTGAAAAAACTATGTGACACTTAGCAGTGTGGAATGCTGCATTTTCTGTCCCGCTGCAGACTTTATCAGCACACTGTGTCACCAACTGTTTTTCAGTATTCCTAAAAATTATTAATCTAATTTAAAAATCATAAAAATTATTAAAAATAAAAATTTATGATATGAACCTAAGCCCGGATTTGAACCCACAACCTCTTAACATAAATTATTGGTTCAACTAAAAATTAATTTCTTACAATTAAAAAAATTTTCTATCGAAAAATTTTTAATAAAAAAATTTTCTACAGAAAAATTTTTGCTAAAAAATTTTCTATACAAAAATTTTTGATAAAAAAATTTCTATAGAAAAATTTTTGATAGAAAAATTTTTGATAAAAAAATTTTCTATAGAAAACTTTTCGATAAAAAAATTTTCTATAGAAAAATTTTTGAGAACAAAAATTTCTATAGTAAAATTTTTGATAAAAAAAAAATCTATTGAAAAATTTTTGATGAAAAAATTCTCTATAGAAAAATTTTTGATAAAAAAATTTTCTATAGCAAAATTTTTGATAAAAAATGTTCTATAGAAACATTTTTGATGAAAAAATTTTCTATAGAAAAATTTTTGATAAAAAAATTTTCTATAGCAAAACTTTTGAAAAAAATATTCTATAGAAAAATTTTTGATACAAACAGAATTTATTTCGAGTCTAACAGAGAAATTTCGAGTCTTACAGAGAAATGTTGTTTTCAGTTGAAAGGTGTGTGCTTGTCGAGGGCTTTGGTTAAGTTGGATTCAATATATTCATTTTTTTGTGTATTTAAATGCATTTTCTTTTTAAATAAAATATTCGTATTCATTTTTATTTTTTTAACGTAAATTTTTGTTAGTTAGTTATTAATTAATGGATGCTTCTTAATAAAGAACAGAGTAATTTAATAAAATTAAGATTTTCCATAAATTCTGATTCACAAAAAATAGACAACACTAAAAAAAAAATTGGAAATAAATTGTAACTAACAGCATTTTTAAATCTCAAACCAAAAAAAATTGTAATTAAATTTTCTTATTTAAAATTTTTGGCTATTAACTTTTTGGAAACATTTTTTCCACAAAAATTTATTTCTATTATAAAAAAATCTTAATTTCGTTAATTTATTTATTTAATTTAATGTCTTACATGCAACATTTCATTGTCTTTTGCTAACTTAGATAAACCAATCCATCATGGGAATATAAATTTATACTATCTATTTTATTGCTGCTGGTGACATTTACATCAACACCATCACTACTGCTGCTAACTACATATTACTACTGATGCAGCCATCATTATCATTACAACTGGTATCACAAACCACTCCAATATTATTTATGTACAGAAAATTCTATGAAAATAATATGCCCTGCAGTCCGAGAGTTTATAACAGTTAACCCCAAATAATTCGTATACTTCTCTTCATACCTTACTTTTTTATTAGGCACATAAAAAGCCTAAAGGTTTGAAACCGGACGCCTTCTTTGTAACCTTATCACACAGACGTTTAGGGGTTTTGTGTCCCATATCATTGTTCTGCAGCGCCTTTTACTGACGAATTGTCCTCCTTTATTGAGTACTGTGGGTCGACGATAAACCAACATAGAATGTGAAAAGGAGAGATACGGCTTTATATATTCCTATAAAAATAAAAAATTTAAAATAAATTTCTAATAAAAATAAGAAATTTTTAAAATTTCCTATAAATATAAGAAATTCTTGAAAAATTTCCCACAAAAATGTGAAATTTTTGAAAAATTTCCTATAAAAATAATAAATTTTTGAAAAATTTCCTATAAAAATAAGAAATTTCTTATAAAAATATAAGAAATTTTTGAAAAAATTCCTATAAAAATAAGAAATTTTTGAAAAATTTCCTATAAAAATAAGAAATTTTTGAAAAATTTCCTATAAAAATAAGAAATTTTTGAAAAATTTCCTATAAAAATAAGAAATTTTTGAAAAATTTCCTATAAAAATAAGAAATTTTTCAAAAATTTCCTATAAAACTAAGAAATTTTTGAAAAATTTCCTATAAAAATAAGAAATTTTTTGAAAAATTTCCTATAAAATAAGAAAGTTTTGAAAAATTTCCTATAAAAATAAGAAATTTTTGAAAAATTTCCTATAAAAAGAAAAAATGTTTGAAACATTTCCTATCAAAGTAAGAAATTTTTGAAAAATTTCCTATAAAAATAAGAAATTTTTGAAAAATTTCCTTAAAAAATAAGAAATTTTTGAAATATTTCCTTTAAAAATAAGAAATTTTTGAAAAATTTCCTATAATAATAACAAATTATTGAAAAATTTCCTATAAAGATAAGAAATTTTTAAAAAATTTCCTATAAAAATAAGAAATTTTTGAAAAATTTCCTATAAAAATAAGAAATTTTTGAAAAATTTCCTATAAAAATAAGAAAATTTTATAAAAATTCCTATAAAAATAAGAAATTTTTGAAAAATTTCTTACAAAAGTAAGAAATTTTTGAAAAATTTCTTATATAAGTAAGAAATTTTTGAAAATTTTTTTATAAAAGTAAGAAATTTTTGAAAAATTTTTTATAAAAATAAGAAATTTTTTGAAAAATTTCTTATAAAAATAAGAAATTTTTGAAAAATTTCTTATAATAATTAAGAATTTTTGAATAATTTCTTATAAAAATAAGAAATTTTTAAAATATTTCTTATAAAAACAAGAAATTTTTGAAAAATTTCTTATAAAAATAAAAAATTTTTGAAAAATTTCTTATAAAAATAAGAAATTTTTGAAAAACTTCTGATAAAAATAATAAATTTTTAAAAAATTTTATAAAAATAAGAAAATTTTGTAAAATTTCTTATAAAAATAAGAAAATTTTGTAAAATTTCTAATAAAAATAAGAAATTTAAAAAAAAAATTCCTATAAAATAAAGAAATTTTTTTAAAAAATTTCTTTAAAAATAAATCAATTTTTAAAAAATTTCTTACAAAGATAAGAAATTAAAAAAAAAATCCTATAAAAACGTAAAATTTTGGAAAAATTTCCTATAAAAATAAAATTTTTTGAAAAGTACTTTTTTTTTGAAATTTTTCTGGAATAAATTATGAATCAAAATGTTTCCTCTACAAATTTCCAGAACGTGCAATGGTTTCTATTAATCCTAGTCTTTAAGTGATTATTCTACTAAATTTTATTGAGTCTATCATTAAAATTTTAACCCCAAACATAAAATTCTAATATCTACATCACCTCCATATTCTAGTCATTAAGGCGGCAAGTGGATTTTAATTTAATGGACTATTCATATATTTGCTGGTATTATCGTTAGGAAAAAATAAAACCATCAATTAAAACTATAAAATTTTTGATTTATTATCTCTTTAGCTGAATGACAACCAGCGTTCTTTGGTTGATTTAAAAGTGCAATGGATTTTATTTGAAACTGCATAAAATTTAAAGGGTGAACCCAGTATATTACAAATAAAATCTAAAAATTGTCTTCAAAATATATTAAGGGACTTATAAGGGTTTAAAGATTTTAATTTTATCTTTAATGAATTCATTCTTTTTTTCTATGTTTTTCTTATAAAAATCTAGTTTTCAAGGGTCACCCTTCTTTGAATTTTTTTAGTTTTTAAACCTTTTTTTTTTAATTTTAATTTCCGTGCATTATTTGGTTTTGACTGGTATTTACTCTTAATGCAAGGCAAATGCATTTAAAGTGTAAATAATGTTCAAAAGGCAAAAACTACCGTCAAAAGAATTTTTAATTTTTTAGGAAACAAAATTTGGTTGTCAATAAATTTGATGTCTTAATCACTTTTAATGAAAAAAAAAATGTTTACACGTTCTTTATTTAAAAAAAAGGAGTTATGGACTTTATTTACCCACAAATACCAAACACTTTTTGAAGCGTAAATATTTATTTACCAAATGTAAAGTCAAAGTTTAATGATCCTAAAAAACAGGGAAAGGAATATTAAAAAAATGTTTATTCATAAATATTATTTGCTTAATGTACAATTTTTAATGTGCGTGAATGTTTAAATTTTTAATATTTAATTGAAAAAACCTCTTAGGAATCCCACAAAATTTAATGTTTTTTTTTATATATTTACATCCTATTTTCCATTTTCTAATGTCCTTTTTTTCAAACAAACCGCCACTTGATGGTTTTATCAAAATCAAATTAAAAATTTCACACTTTATAAGTGTAAAAAACCAATAATTTGGTTTAATTTGGTCTCACATTTCAAGCACCCACTTAAATTTTAGTTTCAAACACGATTCAAAACATAGCAACATTTTTGAGGTCCCAACAACATTTAATTAAACACCAAAACATTGAAATGTTTATAGAAACATTTTACAACGCACTTGTATCTAAGTACATATGTATAGTTATTTCATTTACCAGCAACATGTTGCTTATCTTCATATTCTTCTGTTTTCTGTTTTGATCATCATATTCTTTACTTAAAACCAACCAACCACCACCACCACCACCTTTACACAAACCAACTTTAGTTCTTCGATCATATGGCTTAAACTCAGCTTGGTCTCTGTGTCGTTCAAAGAAAAAAACTCGTCTAAACCAGATCTTGAAACAAAAAACGAGGAAAAAAAGTTCAGAAAACAAAGAGCTCAATAAAATAAAGAGACAATAATCAAGTAACAACAACATGTACTTTTTTAATTGTATGAAAAAACCAAGGGATTTTTTTTGTAAATAAGAGAATAATGAAATGGGAAAAAACAGTTTTTGTTACTTAATAGAAATAACAACAAATTGTTGCATTTGGTGCTGAAATGCATCGTGCATAAGAAGAAGCAGAAGAGGAATATAATAATGAAACTTAAAAACGTGATAATAATGATAATAATAATTGTATTTAGTTTCTCGTCTATAGTTAATACAAGTTAATACAAAGAGAAGTAAAGGAATTAAATCATTAGATGAACTTTAATATTTTTGTACATGTGATATATTATGTTTAGTTATACTAACGCCTAAAGTGGAAATGACATGTGTCACCCGCAGTCTTTTTATGTACCAAATTTCACATTTATGGAATAAGCCCGCCACATTTCTGAGGGGAACGACAAAGTATTAAGTCGATAAATTCATTATCATCATTATTGAAATTTCTCATTTTCGAAAAGAACTGAACTCAAGATATTGAAGCTCAATAGACTATATTTCCTTCTTTGATAAAGCATTAGTCATTAGTTTATTAAATTCTAAAATATTTTTAATGGATAAATCATTAACTTGCATTTAAATAATGACATATATATGTAAGTCTCCCCAGGTAAAAAGTAATTTTTAAAGATAATGGCTCAATCGATCCCTACACTTTTCAGTTAAAATCGTTTATTATTTCCGATACCTCAATTTGTTTGTTTTTGAATGATTTAATGCAGAAATATTACTTATAGTATTTAAAATCAGTGTTCCAAATTTTATTGGAATCGGATCATATTTGATAATACCTTCCCTAAAAACCTTATGTCAGGATAATTTAAGTTTCTTGATAAAACTTTAGTTTTTTCATATACATATGGGTACTTCCATGGTTATGTACGTGACATTTGTACACGTTTTATTGTCTTTGAATATTGTGGAAATAAAAATGGATTAGAATTTTTGAATGAATTTTAGAATCGTACATTATATGTGATGAGTTCTTTCTAAAAAGTATATATATTTAAAAATTGAGCACTGAGTACCCAAGTTCCATGCATTCAAAGTTGACTTATGCACGTGACAAAAAAAGTAAGTGCCTTTCAGAGCAGTAAGGAACATTGTAAAAGTAAGCGAATTATAGGAGATTTTTTTTTCCGAAAAAAATGTTTTTATAAAGGCTATTAATGGACCTTTATAATCATGTTTTGTTCAAAAACAAGTTTGCATTGGTTGGCTAAGAAAAAACAAATTTGTTCATTACGTACGTTACTTTTTACCTTCATACATATTTTAGTAATTTAACATATATTTTCAGAAGTTTTTAAGAAAAAATTTGGCACAGATCATTGTTTTGATATTGGGACCATGGCTATTGAAATCGGTCCATTATTTATGGTACCTACCATAGGTCCCACTTCCCGAAATTGATATTTTGGCCACAAATATCAATATTTTTCCATGAAATTTGAAGCAAATACTCCTTATGTAAAACTGAATCACTGTACAAAATTTCGTTGAAATCGGTCCACATTTGATCATAGCTCCCATACAAACTCTTCTGTCGAAACGCCCTAAATGAAGCAAAAATCACTAAAACACTCGTAAATCTGAAGATAATGAAAATTCTGAGTTCATTTTTTGCATATATAATTTTTGTAAAAGCTGTAATCAATTTTCTAAATTTCAAGGTAATCGGTCCATATTTGACCCTAATCCCCATGTAAGCCAAACTGACAAAAACAGCTTAAATATATAAGTTTTGAGAAAATGTTTCTATGATGGCAAAATTTAGCAAATATTAGCCTTTATACAGAAAGAAGAACACCTTTGACCTTAGTGGTGAAGGGAATCGTATGGTCGGACTTGACCGACTATAGCGTTTTCTTACTTGTCTTAAATTAAAATAAAATTTATCAAATGGACATAAATGAACAGCATTGAATTTTTCGTACTTACTATTACGCACGTGACAAAGTTCAAAAATACAAAAAAAAATTACTTTTTGTAGAAGGCTATTAATTTCAATAATTTATTTAAGCAAACAAAAAACTTGCTTTAGAAACTAAACAACAAGACACTTCAACTGATAATGAGTAACTAGTGGCATTATGTGGTTATATTGCCTTACGCACGTGACAAAGGAATGTTGCCGAAAAAAACATTTAAATATTCCGTTATTGATGCACAGTTTGCTCTCATCTCACATTTTTATATTCATTTGTTGTTGTATCAGTCACTTACATACCAAACTGCAATATTACATATATATTATTTTCGTCAGCAGCAATGACAAATAATGGATGTTAAAGCTTTTAAATTGAATTAAAGAGCCTTTCGTTTTACATACCATTTTTTTTTTGCATTTAAGATTATGATAAGCTAAAAATTTGTTTACATAGTAAAATCTTAATAGTTTCTTTTCTATTTTCTGTTGTTCAAAATATTATGCGAGCGTTTTGATTTTTTAACTAACGGTGGAAATGCCCATATATATAAATTAAAAGCTGAATTTTGTGACAATCCAAAAATAGACCTACCTTTAAGCATAAAAATAGACTTAGAATAACTTCCTGAGTCTATTTAATGTCTGTCTACCTGGTTGGTCCGTCTGTCTACCTGATTGGACCTTAGGCTTGCCAGATGAGCTTGATTTAGCTTAATTTTAAGGATTATTTTTAGGGATTTTCAAGAATCGAGATAAAATTGTATTTCTCATGCTAAACGAAATTTTCAAAATAGTTCTTAATTTTTAATAAAACCAGAAATTAAAAACAATTCCCCTGAAAAAAACTTAGGAAAGTAAATTTATATTCAAAGATTTTTTAACTCAAAAAAGCAAGTAAAATTTGTGAAATGAATAAAATTTATTAAATAAGAAACTCTAACTAATTTTTAGTTATTATAAGATAGCAAAATTATTTGTACCTGGATTTTTAATAAAAATATTTTTGTTTTTAAAACATTATTCGGTTTTTATTTTTGGTAGTCACAAGATATTTTTTGGAAATCAAGATTTGTTCCACAGTGTCAAGCTTTATTGAAAATCGGACCTGGTAAGCCTATTGGACCCCCATACAAAGCTTGTAAGTAAAATACAGGTAGCAATTCTTAAGAAAACTTGATAAAATTTAGTGCATTAGTTTTTATGGCGAATTGCTACCAAAAATTTTTTTAAAATCCCATAGTTCTCACTTCCCGGAATTGAGTTTTTGGTCACAAATTTTTGTATATTAAAAAAAAACAGTACTACTAATATTAGCAGTAAATAATAACACTGAAATTTCTGCATATTCGACCATAGCTCCTATACAAACCCTTTTATCAAAAGTTGCTAAGTAGGACGAAAATAAAAAAACATTATTCAGAAGATAATTTTATGTTTACTTGTTGCACAAAGTGTAATAATATGACCCTACCTCCCACATAAGGGTCAATGACGGAAATATCTTAAACCCCGTTCGGCTGGCTGGGTGGCAGGTTGGCCGGCTTACTGACCGGTTATCCATGTAAAAATGTTAACAATGTACATATCGTAACTATAAACATAATTTTATGAAATTTGGCACAGGCTCTTATTTTGGTTCAATGACGACTACACTTTTTGGGCAAAATCGAATCACTATTTCGGGTACCTTCCCTGAATATAGTTTTTGGTCCTTTACAAATTTAGTTGTGTTGTAATAATATTCAGCACAAAAATTGCTTATGATAACCTTAATCAGTGTACCTAATTTTGTATGAATCGGCCCATATTTGATCATATCTCCCATACAAGGCATTCTCAAGAGTAGTTTAAATACCAATACAAGCACAAAAAAAAACTTATAAATCTAAAGTAAATGCATTTTATTACTAAGATTTTGCACAGATAAATATTTCGTAAATATAAACCAATAATCGAAATTTGGTAGCAATTGATCAATAATTGACCCTAGCTTTCATATCAGGCCCTTAGCCGGAAATGACATAAAACTACCTTAATCTCGAAATTTAAAAAAATAGCACATAGTATATGTATGTATGACTCTAAGACTTAATTGTTGGTCCATATTTGAGCTTAGTAGTGAAGGGTATCATATAGTCGGGCCTCACCTATTATTGCCCTTCTACAGTTTATGATGCAAATTTAAAAAATGGCTTTATTCGAAAGATTATAATTTAACATTACTAGCAAAACTTTGGTAATGGAATGTACTCTGACAATTTATAACCTTGTAATTGCTACAACATACCCTCCGAATTACAAAAAAGGACTATGTTGTTGTTTTCCAATTGCTTATCCAAGTCCCTACTTTTCTGCAATTGGAAAGCACTTACCTCTAATGGCATCACCACGTTAATATAATGACTTAAACAGCTAATGCGTAAGTAGTTCGTAATGACCATTTTTGCTGGGATTTTTATTTTAAATTAAATTCTTTATCAAAATGATCCGAATCAAGATGAAATATTCCTTCCGTGATGATAGAACATTATATTAGACCAAACCAAATTCTATACATTAAAGGCGGACAGGATGATTGTTCACTACGATTTCAAAAATGAACATGATAACTGACTTTTTTTTGGAAAAGTTTAAGAAGAAGGTTGACGATTATATAAAGATGCTCTATCTGGTCAATAAAAATGCTTCTGTCAATGAAAAATTTTACTCCTAAGACTAAAACCACATCATCTTTACATAGAGCATTTTAATAGTCATGCTCTAAGAGCACTTCAACGAATAATAATTTTTTGTTTATATAAATGCGATCGCTCAAATACTTTTAGAAAAAACACTTGATGAATTTGGTACCGTAAGGTTATTTTATGCTCTCGTAGCAACAATAATAAAAAACTTCACGCAAATTTTACAGGATTAAATGAATACAGATCTCATGAACTTAAAAATTTGATAAGAAGTTATGAAGTAAATTTTTTTGAAATATAACACTACAGGAACTATTCGGTATGATGACCTATATTACATACATATTTCATAAGAATTATCGAGTCGCTAAAGTACATCCACTTCTTCTTTGGCTATTTAGAGATTGATGGGTTATGTTTATGATTTCATAAATCTCATTATAGATTTTTTAGAAGCTTTATCATGATGCGTTATCCTCAAAATTATTATAGTAAAATTTTCCAAGAGTCTCTAGATAAATTTGCAGACATTGTCATTTACTGAATGATCAAGATCTTAGGCATTATATGCATATTATGTTGAAATCTTATGAAATCAAAAAGAAGTTTTAGGCTATGATAAGATATACTAATATGTCAAAGATACTAATATATTAAAGAATAAGCTGATAATCACCAATATTCTTCCGCAATCATTTCGCTCTCTTTAAACTCTGGCTTTAACATAATGATCGTGTAGTTGCATTTTGGTTTTGGCATAGTACAATAAACAACTGAGTTACTTCTGATATTGCCTTTTCAAAGTTAGTTTTGGATTGTGGCTCTTTGGCTCGAATACAAAAGATGATCATATGATAATAATGATCAAAGTCGACGTTAACGTTTTACCAGACAACAACAGCAGTAGCAACGAAACATATAGCAGCAGCAGCAACGCAGACAACAAAAACTAATGAAATACACAGAAATACAGCAAAAAGAGAAGTGAAGTCAATTTTGAATGTCCGTCCTTTCGACGTCAGTCAAACATATGGGAAAAATGTGTTTCATTTGTTTTGTCGTATTTTAGTCAATAGCGAGATACCGTTTTGAACGGACTTCTGAACAAAACAAAAGAAGAGAATAATAATTACAAAAAAATTGAAAATAAAATATATATAAAAATCGAAACGATCTTTTTTTCTGATTTTTTATTATAAAAAAAAAGTTAAAAGAAAACAAAAACTAAAAGTTTTATTAAAATAAAGAAGAAGAAGAAAAAAAACAACAAATTACGATAATAAAAATTTATTTAAAAGAAAAAAAGGAAGACGCGTTTTTAACGTAAATGTCAAATAAATAATTTGATAAAAAAAAACAGAATATTTAGAAAAAATTTTGTTTAAAATTTTAATAAAAAGAAAAAATTTTGAAACAAAATCACAAAATTTTAATTTAAAGAAATTATTACAGTTTTTGTTATCAGTGTTTTTATTTATTTATTTGTAATATAAAATTATTGTGTTTTCAAAATAAAATCCAGAAAATCGAGTGTAAGAAAATATAAAGTGAATGTTCTGAAAAAAAAATCGAAACGAAATTGAAAATATTATAACAAAAAAACCGAGTTAAATGTCATTTTTTTAATAAATTATAAAATTCAATTAAGTAATAAATGTTCAAAGTTTATATAAAAACAACGAGAAATTTTTTTGAATAAATTTTGAAAAATAAAATTTCATAATTTACATAAATAAACTCATTAAATATTCTTCATAAAAAAGTTGGTGATTTTTAAATATTTTTCTTCTCATCATTATTTTATTGTTGCTTATAATTAAAAAAAAAGATTATTTTATCAGTGTTTTGTGTTAAAAAAGCATTTTTACATTAAAATCCTCAATACAAAGTAAAGTGTGTAAAAATACCCAAAAATTAAGAAAAATAAAATTTACACACCCTCACATTTTTTTCAAAAATTGTTTATTACTATCTTTTTCTCAATACGAAATAATAATAAAATTATAACTGGAAAAAAAAAAGAAATTTTGTTTAAATAATTCAACAAAAAAAAAAATTCACACCATTATACAAATTTCAATCATTTATACGAGTAATATAATATTAAAACGTATCGAAGAAATTAAATAAAAACCATAAAATTTTTTTGATACCATCGAGCAACCACTTTTTCCCTTATAATTACAATAATCATAAATGATCCCTTTTACTTGCTTAAGAGCTGCTGTATTTCTTGCATTCTCTTAATCTCTTCACCCCCCAACTTTTGATCCCCTTTTTTGTGAGTGTTAAATTTTAATTGGTGAAATTCTGAGAAGTGTTGATGCTGATAAACCCTCAATAGGTTTTTTTCAATGTGGATTAATTACTATTAAAGGTAAGTTTTTTTTTTGACGGATTTTTATTTTTTTTTATATTTGTGGTTTGTTTTATAATCTGATGCCCTACAGTCCTGGCTTTAATTTTTTAACCCAATTAAGCTGTTTGTAATGTCCAGAAATATTGGTATGTTACTTAAGGGCTTAGCGATTGATGTAGAATCTCTTATCATATAAGTATTAAGTTTGATTTAAATATTTTCAATATAGATCTAAGACTTTGGTATCTTTCCGGTATGTCGCTTCTACCGTCATGGGACCACCAGATCTTTCGTTTATTTCGACATCAACGAAAATATTTTTTGAAAAGACACAAATTAATAAACATTTGTTTCAAAGGTGCTATTAAATTTGATCATGTATATACACTAGCGTTAATATTCAATAAATAAGTAGGGTATTGCCATAAGTCATAATTTGAAAGAAGCCTTTAAACATAGAGAATCGCATAAAATGCGATCATATGTTTTACTAAGCACAAAAAAAATAGAAAAAATAGAAAAAAAATGTATAATGACATTTTTTATATGAAGATGACGTCTTTTAAATTTACTTTTGACGTCTCTTAAATGTACTTGACAGTTTCGTCCTCAGTCTAGTTCTGGTTTATGCCTTTACACTTGTTCTTTTATATATTTGATTTTAAAACATTTTTTGAAAATAGGACTTATGACAATATGTCTAGATACAAGACCTGGTGAATTAAGCATGTATTAATTTTAACTATTTTATAAAAGTGAGCGTGATTAAAAATATAATAATAATTTAAAGCCATTATATGAGCCTTAGATATGAACTGATAATAATTTCAGATCTCTATCACTTCTAGTTTCACCGTTATGAAATGTTGCTTATAAGCAACATTGAGCGTTGGCTGTTCAATATAGTTTTAGTTTGATCATAACATTGTGGCTAGGGTTGCCAGACACAAACCCGGAAAAAGCCGGACATAAGGCAAAAAAAAGCTTGACAACCCAAAAATTAGCTGGACATTAATAAATTTTGCAAATTGTAAGTACCAAATGAAAGTGGACAAGATGACATGCCCGAACAAATCAAAATGAGGTTAGAATTACAATAAAAAATGAAAAGTAATAAATCTGCGGGTGCCGATGGTTTGCCGACAGATCTTTTTAAGGCAGGAGGTGGCAGTTGATAATCATTTATGTCCCAGCTTATAAAAACCATATAGTTAAAAGAACGTATGCCGGACAATCAAATCAGATAAAACTGTATGTGCCAAGTATAGATGTATAAGTCTTCTTTCAATTGCATACAAGATAATATCGACCATTTTATGTGAAAGGTAAAAGGCCAAAGTTAACGAAATAATTGGAACCTAATAATGTGGCTTAGACCGGGTAAGTCTACCACTTGCCAGATCTTCACGCTTTATCAAATCCTAGAGAAAACACAAGAGAAAAATTGATACATATCATTTCTTTGTTTTCTACAAGCAGATGAAGCTATTCTTTGAGTTTTTGAGAGAAAGATTCTACGAAAAATCTTTGGACCAGTTTGCATCAACAATGAATATCGACATAGAATAAACCATGAATATCGACATAGTAAAACGCATCAAACGGCAGCGGCTGCGTTGGCTAGGCCATGTTGTGCGAATGAACAGAAGAAAAGTATTCAAAAACTATTCAGAATGAACTCGTAAAAGACGACGTACAAAAATTCGATGCAAAGGCCAAGTAGAAGTGGAGGAAAATCTTTTAAAGTTTAACCTACGGAATTGAAGAATTGGAATTCTAAAATATGCTCGACCTTTGTCTTTAACAGGTTGTAAATATAGGCCATTTAAGTAAAGTAAATGCAATGTGAAAATTTGATAGAGGGTAATTTTATTAGAAAATTATCTTGATCAGGTAATCAATTAATCAACGCATAAATCACTTATCAAAAAAAGAGCAAAATACACTTTTGCGTTCATTATCATAAAGATAGTTTTTCTTTAAAAATATTAAAATATTCAATTCTTCACCTTTTAGCTGGACAAATTCAATTTTAGCTTGACATTGGACAATCACTAAAAAAGCTGGACAATCCAGTCGAATCCAGCCTGACTGGCAACCCTAATTGTGGCCCTTGTTATAATAAATATGTTTCTGTCATGAATTTTTGTTTTATATTGTAGAAAATAAAGTCAAGTCCTGGGTACACATCCTCACTAAGTGTTTCTTATATCCATTTCTGCACGGGACAATTTGTCAACAATTTCGTTATAATGACCTGATACCCAGCACTTCGATTCCTTCAATATTTCGATTCAAGGTCTCAAATCTTCTAGAGGCGGTATTTCTGATGCAATCTCCTTATCCCAGATTTATTTCACCGAAGAACTCAATAAAATATTTCACTAGAAAATTTGACTTCTCGACAATGTTTTTTTCTTTAAATGAGCTTAAAACTCTCAGTGTAAAAAATATTGCAACTATGGACAAATGTTGCCTATAAGCAACATTGCTTATAATATTCCTGGCCTAACAATAAGAACTATGTTGAAGTTTTATCAACTTTATCTCATTTCCTTAACTGTTATTAATAACATATTGTAATTCACTTTTTTAATTTGAGTAAAACGAATTTTTGCATATTTTTTAATTACGTTTTTATACCTCCTAGTCAGACCATACATTAGTATACATTTTCGTAATTAAATGCTTACAAATGTTAATTTCAGTTGGGGAAAAAAGTTAGCAAATACAACAAATTCTAAAGGAGCTATGACCAAAAATATACAATGTTGCTTATAAGCAACAAATGGCATTGTACGAGTAACTATAAACGGAATCTTTCATACGAGTTCAGGATAAATTATATTTCTTATTTTTCTCATCGATGTCCTACCTCAAACTTTCAGCTCTATCTTTTCTTTTGTATGATTTTAATGATTTCCGAGTGTAGTCGTGCAAATAAATCGCTAAATCGCTTCAATTAACTTTTGGTTAATTGGTTACTGAATGCTTGTGTAGCAACAACATTAAAAGAAAAAAATACATAAAATTTAAGTATATTAGCTTCCTAGGGTTAAGGAATCAAAAACTAATGTTATTTTTAGCATGAGATATTGGATTTCATCTGATCTCCATACCTACATACATGTATGTAATATCCGGCCGAAAGTCGAATAGAACTGTAATATATGGGCCTGTGATTTAAACTCTATTTTAAAACTTCTCGACGGCGTCCTGGAAAGGGCGATTGGAGCATTATCCAAAAGTGAGTTTTACTATAATATTCCATCGCTCGAATAAATAAATTGGAAAATCTCATTCGAAAACTCAAAAATTTTTGCACAACACCTAGTTTTCTTTCGTTTGTGAGACGACTGGTTACAGTTGTTCCTGTACGATGAACCGAATAGTTCCAGCTCATCACCGTTAGTTTAAGTGGCTTTCCAAGAAAATCTTTTCTCCTTTTTTCTTTTGATCCAGCTAATCCAACTAATAAAGATTACCAAAATTGGTTTATTTAAATGCCAGCTGACAAATAGAAATTTTTGTTATGATATAGCATCATACAAAAGAAAATGTACTCGATTCGGTATAGGGAAAGGACAATAAAAAAACGGTTTGAAACTATACGACTGGCTTTACAGTACCCCATTCAATTGGACCATAACACTTTTACAAGTGTATTGGGTCGTATATCACTAATCGCATCACGAATGTTGGCCTTCAAATGCTCAATTGTCTCTGGTTTACTGCCATAACACTTATCTTTAAACGGTGTCAAATCAGAACTTTTTGGCGGCCAACTGAAATCAGATTTACAGAATAGAATAAATAAATATTGCCAGATTAGAAATAACCTATAAATGGCCAACCAGATATAAATATGTAATAGAATATAATATAGTAAAGTTTTTCTATGTTCCAAAAAAAGTTTTCACAAAAAAATACTTTTTAATTTTGTTATAATTTGACGATTTTTTAAAATTTCAGTTGACAAAAAATTCTCTAAAAATCTGATCACAGCCGAAATAGTGAATGATCTCAGATTTTCCTTTGCATAAAAATTTTATATAAAATCGTTACCAATTTGCGCTCTACACTAAAAAAAAATAATGGATTACATTTTTTAATTTTTGATATACTCAACATTTTATAGACATCTTAATTCTGAACCAAAAAGGTTCTCGAGTATTTTTTTCCAAAATTATATTCTTCGACCCATTGTTCGGTAGCGCCTCATACGATCTTTATACTCCTACTTTCTTCATTTTTTATTTATTGTTTATTTTTATGACTTTTAAGTATTTTATTACCAAAAGGCTTCATCGGTTCAACAAAATCTCTAAGGTTTTTTTTCGGTTAACAATAAATACAAACAAGTTATGCTAATTTTTGTGGTTTGAAAACAATTATTTTATTTGTTTTGAAGAACCTAACAAAAAAATAAAACTGGAATTAGCAACAATTTAAAATTTATTTGATGAAAGAAAAAAATCTTTAGGTTCTTTTTTGATAATTAAAAAGTTTTTGCTCTTTTTTGCGTTGGAAAAGATTAAGATTAAATAGTTTTGTAAAATGATTTTGTTTTGTAAGATTAAGAACTAGATTGTTAAACTGTTAGAATTTCATTATTTTACATATGTAAAATATTAACCCATTTTGGGGGGCTAGTAGAAATGATAATGATGTTCAAATGATTATTAAATCATTTAGAAAAATATATATAAAATAAAATATTTCTATCGAAAATTTTTCTATAGAAAAATATTTCTATCGAAAATTTTTCTATAGAAAAATATTTCTATCGAAAATTTTTCTATAGAAAAATATTTCTATCGAAAATTTTTCTATAGAAAAATATTTCTATCGAAAATTTTTCTATAGAAAAATATTTCTATCGAAAATTTTTCTATAGAAAAATATTTCTATCGAAAATTTTTCTATAGAAAAAATTTCTATCGAAAATTTTTCTATAGAAAAATATTTCTATCGAAAATTTTTCTATAGAAAAATATTTCTATCGAAAATTTTTCTATAGAAAAATATTTCTATCGAAAATTTTTCTATAGAAAAATATTTCTATCGAAAATTTTTCTATAGAAAAATATTTCTATCAAAAATTTTTCTATAGAAAAATATTTCTATCGAAAATTTTTCTATAGAAAAATATTTCTATCGAAAATTTTTCTATAGAAAAATATTTCTATCGAAAATTTTTCTATAGAAAAATATTTCTATCGAAAATTTTTCTATAGAAAAATATTTCTATCGAAAATTTTTCTATAGAAAAATATTTCTATCGAAAATTTTTCTATAGAAAAATATTTCTATCGAAAATTTTTCTATAGAAAAATATTTCTATCGAAAATTTTTCTATAGAAAAATATTTCTATCGAAAATTTTTCTATAGAAAAATATTTCTATCGAAAATTTTTCTATAGAAAAATATTTCTATCGAAAATTTTTCTATAGAAAAATATTTCTATCGAAAATTTTTCTATAGAAAAATATTTCTATCGAAAATTTTTCTATAGAAAAATATTTCTATCGAAAATTTTTCTATAGAAAAATATTTCTATCGAAAATTTTTCTATAGAAAAATATTTCTATCGAAAATTTTTCTATAAAAAAATATTTCTATCGAAAATTTTTCTATAGAAAAATATTTCTATCGAAAATTTTTCTATAGAAAAATATTTCTATCGAAAATTTTTCTATAGAAAAATATTTCTATCGAAAATTTTTCTATAGAAAAATATTTCTATCGAAAATTTTTCTATAGAAAAATATTTCTATCGAAAATTTTTCTATAGAAAAATATTTCTATCGAAAATTTTTCTATAGAAAAATATTTCTATCGAAAATTTTTCTATAGAAAAATATTTCTATCGAAAATTTTTCTATAGAAAAATATTTCTATCGAAAATTTTTCTATAGAAAAATATTTCTATCGAAAATTTTTCTATAGAAAAATATTTCTATCGAAAATTTTTCTATAGAAAAATATTTCTATCGAAAATTTGTCTGTAGAAAAATATTTCTGTCGAAAATTTTTCTATAGAAAAATATTTCTGTCGAAAATTTTTCTATAGAAAAATATTTCTATCGAAAATTTTTCTATAGAAAAATTTTTCTATAGAAAAATATTTCTATCGAAAATTTTTCTATAGAAAAATATTTCTATCGAAAATTTTTCTATAGAAAAATATTTCTATCGAAAATTTTTCTATAGAAAAATATTTCTATCGAAAATTTTTCTATAGAAAAATATTTCTATCGAAAATTTTTCTATAGAAAAATATTTCTATCGAAAATTTTTCTATAGAAAAATATTTCTATCGAAAATTTTTCTATAGAAAAATATTTCTATCGAAAATTTTTCTATAGAAAAATATTTCTATCGAAAATTTTTCTATAGAAAAATATTTCTATCGAAAATTTTTCTATAGAAAAATATTTCTATCGAAAATTTTTCTATAGAAAAATATTTCTATCGAAAATTTTTCTATAGAAAAATATTTCTATCGAAAATTTTTCTACAGAAAAATATTTCTATCGAAAATTTTTCTATAGAAAAATATTTCTATCGAAAATTTTTCTATAGAAAAATATTTCTATCGAAAATTTTTCTATAGAAAAATATTTCTATCGAAAATTTTTCTATAGAAAAATATTTCTATCGAAAATTTTTCTATAGAAAAATATTTCTATCGAAAATTTTTCTATAGAAAAATATTTCTATCGAAAATTTTTCTATAGAAAAATATTTCTATCGAAAATTTTTCTATAGAAAAATATTTCTATCGAAAATTTTTCTATAGAAAAATATTTCTATCGAAAATTTTTCTATAAAAAAATATTTCTATCGAAAATTTTTCTATAGAAAAATATTTCTATCGAAAATTTTTCTATAGAAAAATATTTCTATCGAAAATTTTTCTATAGAAAAATATTTCTATCGAAAATTTTTCTATAGAAAAATATTTCTATCGAAAATTTTTCTATAGAAAAATATTTCTATCGAAAATTTTTCTATAGAAAAATATTTCTATCGAAAATTTTTCTATAGAAAAATATTTCTATCGAAAATTTTTCTATAGAAAAATATTTCTATCGAAAATTTTTCTATAGAAAAATATTTCTATCGAAAATTTTTCTATAGAAAAATATTTCTATCGAAAATTTTTCTATAGAAAAATATTTCTATCGAAAATTTTTCTATAGAAAAATATTTCTATCGAAAATTTGTCTGTAGAAAAATATTTCTGTCGAAAATTTTTCTATAGAAAAATATTTCTGTCGAAAATTTTTCTATAGAAAAATATTTCTATCGAAAATTTTTCTATAGAAAAATTTTTCTATAGAAAAATATTTCTATCGAAAATTTTTCTATAGAAAAATATTTCTATCGAAAATTTTTCTATAGAAAAATATTTCTATCGAAAATTTTTCTATAGAAAAATATTTCTATCGAAAATTTTTCTATAGAAAAATATTTCTATCGAAAATTTTTCTATAGAAAAATATTTCTATCGAAAATTTTTCTATAGAAAAATATTTCTATCGAAAATTTTTCTATAGAAAAATATTTCTATCGAAAATTTTTCTATAGAAAAATATTTCTATCGAAAATTTTTCTATAGAAAAATATTTCTATCGAAAATTTTTCTATAGAAAAATATTTCTATCGAAAATTTTTCTATAGAAAAATATTTCTATCGAAAATTTTTCTATAGAAAAATATTTCTATCGAAAATTTTTCTACAGAAAAATATTTCTATCGAAAATTTTTCTATAGAAAAATATTTCTATCGAAAATTTTTCTATAGAAAAATATTTCTATCGAAAATTTTTCTATAGAAAAATATTTCTATCGAAAATTTTTCTATAGAAAAATATTTCTATCGAAAATTTTTCTATAGAAAAATATTTCTATCGAAAATTTTTCTATAGAAAAATATTTCTATCGAAAATTTTTCTATAGAAAAATATTTCTATCGAAAATTTTTCTATAGAAAAATATTTCTATCGAAAATTTTTCTGTAGAAAAATATTTCTATCGAAAATTTTTCTATAGAAAAATATTTCTATCGAAAATTTTTCTATAGAAAAATATTTCTATCGAAAATTTTTCTATAGAAAAATATTTCTATCGAAAATTTTTCTATAGGAAAATATTTCTATCGAAAATTTTTCTATAGAAAAATATTTCTATCGAAAATTTTTCTATAGAAAAATATTTCTATCGAAAATTTTTCTATAGAAAAATATTTCTATCGAAAATTTTTCTATAGAAAAATATTGCTATAGAAAAATATTTCTATCGAAAATTTTTCTATAGAAAAATATTTCTAAAAAGCTTTTTTATATTATTTAACACTAAAAAAATTCATGTCTTTTTAAAGAAAGTGAGGTTGTGCCATTTTTTCTATTTATACATTTTTTGTTCTTCAGCAAATTTTATGTTATTTACATCGACGGCTTGTTATTGCTGCAGGCAATCTTGTAGTGATCATACAGAATAGCCTTCAAGTAGTTATTTTTAAAACTTAAATGTCAGATTTATCATTTAAATATTTATGATTTTTAATTCTTCGAACGGAAATTATAAGAACTCAAAATAGTTTAACCAATAAAATTTTTAATTGGCAAAATACTACAAAATACGTCTTAATTTCTCAAAAATCGAAAAATTTTATCTAAAAATAACTATTACTTTTCGATTTCACAAATTTACGACTTATTTAATATTTATTTCTTTTCCTTTAAAAAACTTCTTAACTAATACTTAAATTTTTCATTGGAACATTTAAAAAGATGAAAACTCAAAAATATGTTACAAATATTTAGCAATTAAATAAATTTAATTCAACGATTGGAGGTGGGTTGATCATAAAAAATCTATAAATATTGCAAAAAAAAAATTGAAACAGAAATCAAAAGAAGGCGTTTTAATACTGTAATTATTATAATGAACAAAACACCTGTTTAATTCAATTTTTCAAAAAAAAAAAAGAACATGAATCCCTGAGAAAAAATCATAAAAACGTCATAATATTACAAACAAATAAAAAACCATGAAATCTTAAAAGAAATTGCGAAAGTGTTAAAATTTTCAAAGAAGATCGAAAACATTTTGTGGAACTTTTTTTCAAGAAATTTGTAAAAACAAATTAATGTCTTTTCAAAGTGTTAAATATCTTTTTCATATTTGCAATTTTAATTTCAGTTTCATTTCGATTTTTTGTTATTATTTATGGCAATTTGTTTTAAATTATATTTTGTATATAGATCATATATTTTTTTCTTTTTAAAGTAGGTGTTAAAGGTTTATCGTTTGAACAAAAAAAAGTCAAAGTCAATTGATTTATTATGATTTCAATAATTAAACAATTTTTTGTGTGTCAAAAAATCTTCTAAAATATTTTATCATATTTTTTATACCAAATACTCTAGTAACCTGAAAAATGTTTTAGGGTTTTACATATCATTTGGTATAAAAATCATAATAAATTAAATTTGTGCTAGAGTAAGGGTGTTCGGTTAAAAAAATATCAATATTCAATCGATCTTGTTTTGTACAATTTCAATTGCAAAGTAATCATTCTTATGATCATGGCAAATGCTGTTTATTCACACTCTTTTATTCATATTTTTAATCGATCACAAATATTATATTATTATGTAGATAATCCAATCTTGATTGATATTGCCCAGCCACTATAATTTATAAGAAGTAGAAATATCGTATCCGGAACACCTAAATTTAGGTGAACATCATACAGAGAAAAGTATAATCGGAACCACATCTGATTTGTGGTTTTTGAATGAAGTGTTATCGCATATTTTTGATAACACACTTGATAAAACAAGGCGTAGTCGGCAGCCCATACCACCAGACTTTTTGCAATCTTAATTAGTATTTCGATAATGAAAGTCGTGAAAATTGACATTGAAAGCATTCAATTGGAGCTTTATTAAAGAAAATACACAAGAAACTAAACCAAAATCCAATTTATAGCAACAAAATACATGGTTCGAGAGAACAAAGCATTGTTGCCACGTCACTATTTTTTATAGAAAATTTTTCGATAAAAATTTCTGTAAAAATTTTCTAAACAAATTTTTTTTTTCTAAAGAACAATTTTCGATAAGAAATATTTTTTTGTAAAAAAATTTTCGAAAAAAATATTTTTCTGTAAAAAAATTTTGTATAGAAAAAATCTATAAAAAAATTGTTGTAAAAAAATTTCTATTGAAAAATTTCTGATAAAAAAACTATCTATAGAAAAATTTTGAATGAAAAGTTTTTGATAAAAAAATTCTCCTGAAGAGATGTTCCAACCAATCATCGAAACGCGTCGAGGAATTTTTTTTGGTTTTTTATCAATAAATTGTCTATACATTTATAAATAAATGTAATAGATAGGCATCAAATGCAAATAAAATTTTATTTTGAAAAATTTTCTATAAAAAAAATTTTCTATAGACAAGTTTTTGATTAAAACATTTTCTATAAAAAAGTTTTTGATAAAAAATTTTAATAGAAAAATTTTTGATAAAAAAAAATATTCTATAGAAAAATTTTTAATAAAAAATTTTCTATAGACAAATTTTTGATAAAAAAATTCTCCATAGAAAAATTGTTGATAAAAAAATTTCAATAGAAAAATTTTTGATAAAAAAATTTTCTTTAGAAAATTTTTGATAAAAATTTTCTGTAGAAAAAATTTTGATAAAAATATATCCTATAGAAAAATCTTTGATAAAAAATTTTCTATAGAAAAATTTTTGATAAAAAATTTTCTATAGAAAAATTTTTGATAAAAAATTTTCTATAGAAAAATTTTTGATAGAAAATTTTCTATAGAAAAATTTTTGATAAAAAAATCTTCTGTTGAACAATTTTTGATAAAAAAAATTTTCTATAGACAAATTTTTGATAAAAAAAATTTTCTTTAGAAAAATTTTTGAAAAAAATGTTCTATAGAAAAAATTTTGCTAAAAAAAATTTTCTATAAACAAATTAAAAAAAAAAAATTCTATAGAAAAATTTTTGATAAAAAAATTTTCTTTAGAAAAATTTTTGATAAAAAAATTCTCCATAGAAAAATTGTTGATAAAAAAATTTTATTAGAAACATTTTTGATAAAAAAATTTTCTTTAGAAAAATTTTTGATAAAAATTTTCTGTAGAAAAAATTTTGATAAAAATATATCCTAAAGAAAAATCTTTGATAAAAAATTTTCTATAGAAAAATTTTTGATAAAAAATTTTCTATAGAAAAGTTTTTGATAAAAAATTTTCTACAGAAAAATTTTTGATAACAAATTTTCTATAGAAAAATTTTTGATAGAAAATTTTCTATAGAAAAATTTTTGATAAAAAATTTTCTATAGAACAATTTTTGATAAAAAAAAAATTTTCTATAGACAAATTTTTGATAAAAAAAATTTTCTTTAGAAAAATTTTTGAAAAAAATGTTCTATAGAAAAAATTTAGCTAAAACAAATTTTCTATAAACAAATTAAAAAAAAAAAAATCTATAAAAAAATTTTCTATTGAAAAATTTTTGATAAAAAATTTGTATAGAAAAAATTTTGATAAAAAAATTTTCTATAGAAAAATGTTTAATAAAAAAATTTTCTATAGAAAAATTTTTGATAAAAAAATGTTCTATAGAAAAATTTTTGATAAAAAAATTTTCTATAGAAAAATTTTTGATAAAAAAATTTTCTATAGAAAAATTTTTGATAAAAAAATTTTATATAGAAAAATTTTTGATAAAAAAATTTTCTATAGAAAAAATTTTGATAAAAAAATTTTCTATATAAAAATTTTTGATAAAAAAATTTTCTATATAAAAATTTTTGATAAAAAAATTTTCTATAGAAAAATTTTTGGTTAAAAAAATTTTCTATTGAAAAATTTTTGGTTAAAAAAATTTTCTATTGAAAAATTTTTGATAAAAAAATTTTCTATAGAAACATTTTTTGATAAAAAAAATTTTCTAAGAAAAATTTTTGATAAAAAAACTTTCAATAGAAAAATAAAAAAAAATTCTCTTGATAAACAAATTTTCTACAGAAAAAATTTTTGATAAAAAAATTGTATATAGAAAAATGTTTAATAAATATTTTCTATAGAAAATAGAATAATAAACTATGCATTTGATCATATTATCAAGTTGTTGCGCATGAGCCGAAAAACATTTCCAAGGTGGTATGAACAAGTTCCGACAGGTGGCGCTACTGAAAACTGCCTATAGTTGATTAAATCGTAAACTGTGCATTTGATCACGCTATGATCTTCAGAAAAGAAGGTCTATGTTGATACGACTAATTTCCGACAGGTGGCGCCATTGAAAGTTACTCAAAATTATTTAAATCGTAAACTGTGGATTTTAGAATGCTATGATCTTTAGCGAAGTGCGATTAATTTACGATAGATGGCGACACTGTAAATTATTCAAATGAATTGAATCATAAAATATGCATTTGATTATGTGGTGATCGGACAAAATCAATAAAATATTTCAAAATTAATTGCATATTTGTGTAATGCCATTCCTTCTAATTTATTTTGGTATAACTAGTTTCAAATAAAAATTGTCGATAGGAACATATTTTTTTTATCGTATTACGATCAATTGTGATCAAATTTTGATTATGTGAGATCGTAATGTGAGTACATGTACATAAAATTATTATGAATTATTTTCCAAACAAATTTAAAAAATATTTTTAATACTGGACACCCTAACTTAAAATTTCCATCGTTTGGTTTGTCTGTCCGTCTTCAGTATTTAAATGTGAAATGAAGCAGAAAACTAAAAACAAAACCAAAGCCAACAACAAAAATTTTAGTATTTAATATAATTTTTCGCTTTTAAGGGTCACCCACATAGAAATGGTTTAGTTCTTTTTTTTTCGTACACACTTCGAAATGATTTGCTTTTGTGGTAGTTTTTGAAAATATTATACACTCAAATAATTATGTTGATAAATTTCACTTAATTGTTAAGGTTATCGAGGTTAAAAAAATGCAATTTTCGTAACAAAAAGTATGAAAGTATTATAGTCGGCCAAGCCCTAACATATAAAGCGTAAAATATGTTAGGGCTTAACTTACTGTGGTCAAATGTGGTCTAATAGTCAAGAAGTTAAATGCATGAAGACATATTTATACACAAACGCTTACTGTAATAATTTTTTGAGTGTATAATTTCGTTTTTGGCATGAAGTGGGGCACATGTAAAACGATTTAGTAGATTCCACTAAAATCATATTTACTTAAATATTTATACATATAAATTCCAAATAATATTCATAAATATTTAAATGAGAACAACATATTAGAAGTCGTGTAGGAAAACGGCTCCACTGCTAAATTACAGCCACCGACCGACCAATGGACAGACAACTTAAATAAATAAAATTATGATTTTAGAAGGCGACTTGTTGCTGTTGCTTTACAATTTTTATTCTTTAATAATTTTGTCTTTGTAATTTAAACAAAAAAAATTTCAGACATACTTGAATTATATTGAAATTAAAAGTGTTGAGAAATTTATTGCTTAATTTAAAAAAAAAAACAAAATAAATCACTTAACATTAATAATAAAGCAAAAAATTGAAATGTAAGAAAATATTTTTAAGGTTTTATTAAAAAAAATTAAAATTTTTTAAAATCTCACAAAAACATAAGTAATAATATTTACAAAATTTTGTTAATAAATATAAGGTCAAGATCTTGAAATTTTTTTTTGTTTCACAATAATCTTTTATTTCTATCATATTTGTTTGATTTATTTAATTAATTAAATTTCTTTCTTTTGTAGGAAAAAAATATGAAAATATTTTCATAAATTTCTACTCAATTGGTCATGTCATAATATTGTCTTTATTATTTGTATAGAGATCGTTTAGTTTGTAATATCAGCAACTGAATGTGACAGTTGTTTGATAAATTATAAATTATGTTTCTTTTTGTTTTTGTCTTTTTAGTTACTGTCCACACATTTTTATCAAAATAGTAGGAGTATTCCTAGGGGGAGGTCAAACATTTGTCTTAATTTTTAAATAATTGAAATTTTTTCTTTTAATGATTAATAGCTTGTAATGGTGTGAAATGTTTTTGCTTTAATAAATGTCTTAGGAGGGTAAAATTTTTTTTCAAAAGGAATTTTAAAAATAATTTATGTAACAAAATTAAGTTGTTAAATCAAATATCTGAGAAGTCTATTCAAATATTTTACGACTAGAAAACTTTTAGTTGAATATTGTTTTCATGGAAAATATTTTGATACATACTTTGATGATATTGAAAAAAAAATTTAAACAAAATTTATTGTTTTAAAAATTTAAAAAAAATATATCGAAAAAAAATTTTCAAAAAAATGTTAATTAATTTTTACAACATTTAGTTTATGAGGGTCACAAAATGATTTAGAAATTTATGATCGGTATTATCTTTTATACAAAAACTTTTCTATAGAAAATTTGTTTATGAAAAAGAAGATCTATATGGAAAATTTTTTCATAAAAAAGTATTTTTATAGAAAATTTTTTCATAAAAAAATATTTCTATAAAAAACTTTTTTCATAAAAAAATACTTGTATAGAAAATTTTTTCACAAAAAATGTTTCTATCGAAAAATTTTTCATACCAAAATTTTTCTACAGAAAATTTTTCTACCGAAAATTTTTCTACAGAAAATTTTTCTACCGAAAATTTTTCTACAGAAAATTTTTCTACAAAAAAATTTTCTATGGAACATTTTTTCTATAAAATTCGTAACGATTTTTATGTTAAGAAAATATTTTCATACAAACGTTTTTCTATAGAAATTTTTTTTATATACAAATTTTCCAATGGAAAACATTTTTCTATAAAAACTTATCTATAGAAAACTTTAAAAAATATATTTCTTTATGAAAATTATTTCTATAGAAAATTTTTTCAAAAAAAAAAGTATTTCTATAGAAAGTTTTTTTTTATATAAAAAATTTCCTAAAATTTTTCATTTAAAAATTTTTCTATAGAAAAGTTTTTCATGTACAAATTTTTCTATAGAAAATTTTTCATAAAAAACTTTTCTATAGAAAACTTTTTCAGACAAAACTGTTTCCATAGACAATTTTTTCATAAAAAGATGTTTCTATAAACAAATTTTTTATATAAAGATGTTTTTATATAAAACTTTTTCATATCAAAATGTTTCTATAGAAAACTTTTTCATATACAAATTTTTCTATAGAAAACTTTTTCATACAAAAATTTTTCTATAAAAAATTTTTGCATATAAAAATTTTTCTGTAGAAAATTTTTCTATAGAAAATTTTGCATAAACACGTTTTTCTACAGAAAATTTCTTCATGTAAAAATTTTTCTATAGAAAATTTTTTCATGTCAAAATTTTTCTATAGAAAACTTTTTCATATACAATTTTTTCTATAGAAAATCTTTTCATATAAAAATTTTTTTATATATAGAAAATGTTTTCTCATATAAAATGTTCCTATATATAGAAAATGTTTTCATATACAAATTTTTCTATAGAAAATTTTTTCATATAAAAATTTTTCTATACAAAATTTTTCTATAGAAAATATTTTCATGTAAAAATTTTTTATACAAATTTTTCTATAGACAATTTTTCATATAAAAATTTTTCTATAGAAAATTTTTGCATATAAATTTTTTTCACATCAAAATTTTCCTATACAAAATTTTTTCATATAAAACTTTTTCTACAGAAAATTTTTCATATCAAAATTTTTCTATAGAAAATTTTTTTATATATTTTTATATAATTTTCTATAGAAAATTCTTTCATATACCAATTTTTCTATAGATAATTTTTTCATATTAAAATTTTTCTATACAGAATTTTTTCATAGGAAAATTTTTCCATAGAAAATTTTTTCATAGGAAAATTTTTCCATAGAAAATTTTTTCATATAAAAATTTTACCATAGAAAATTTTTTCATATGAAAATTTTTCTATAGAAAATTTTTTCATATAAAAATTTTTCTATAGAAAATTTTTTCATATAACAATTTTTCTACAGAAAATTTTTTCATATAAAAATTTTTCTATAGAAATTTTTTTCATATAACAATTTTTCTATAAAAAATTTTTTCATATAAAAATTTTTCTATAAAAAATTTTTTCATATAAAAATTTTTCTATGGAAAATTTTTTCATATAAAAATTTTTCTATAGAAAATATTTTCATTTAAAATTTTCCTATAGAAAATTTTTTCATATAAAAATTTTTCTATAGAAAATTTTTTCATATAAAAATTTTTCTATAGAAAATTGTTTTATGTAACAATTTGTATTTACAAAATTTTCTCATATAAAAACTTTTCTCTAGACAATTTTTTTATATTAAAATTTTTCTATAGAAAATTTTTTCATATACAAATTTTTCTTAAGAAAATTTTTTCTTATAAAAATTTTTCTATAGCAAATTTTTTCATATAAAAATTTTTTATTGAAAACTTTTCTATAGAAAACTTTTTCATATCAAAATGTTTCTATATAAAACTTTTACATAAAAAATAATTTCTATATAAACATTTTTTTCATATAAAAATTTTTCTATAGAAAACTTTTTCATATACAAATTTTTCTATAGAAAATTTTTTTGATATAAAAATTTTTCTATAGAAACTTTTCTTATATTAAAATTTTTATATAGAAAATTTTTTCATATAAAAATTTTTCTATTGAAATCTTTTCTATAGAAAACTTTTTCATATAAAAGTTCTTATATAGAAAATTTTTTCATATGGAAAACTTTTTCAAATGGAAAACTTTTTCTTATAAAAATTTTTCTTAAAAAAATTTGTTCACATAAAAATTTTTCTATATAAAAGTTTTTAATACAAAAATTTTTCTATAGAAATTTTTTTTCAAACAAAAATTTTTCTAAACAAAATCTTTTATACAAAAATTTTCTATAGAAATTTTTTTTACTAAAGTTTTTCTATGCAGAATTGTTTTATACAAAAATTTTTCTATAGAAATTTTTTTTCATACAAAAATTTTTTTTTAAACAATTTTTTCATATAAAATTTTATCTATACAAAATTTGTTCATATAAACATTTTTCATAGAAAATTTATTGACACAAAAGTATTTATTTAAAAAATTTTGATCCTAATTTTTTTTTAATAATTTTTATACAAAAATTTTCCGATAATTTAAAAATTTTTTATATAAGTCATTGAATTATTTATTGCTTCAAGGAAAATTTTTCCTTTTTTAAATTTTATTTTGGACATAAAATCTTTTTAGTTGAATTTTTTTTGAAAACCACAAAAAATAAGGAATTGCTAAGACATGTCCATCATTCGTCAAAAATTTGGTTAATTTAACAGTAGAAATTTACCAAAAATTGTCATAAATGCAATTTTGCATTTATGTTATTGCATAACATGATTACCCCTCTTGGTAAATAATCAAATGTAATTGTTGTTATGTTTTGGTTTTTTTTAAACAATTTGTGTCTGTTTTTCTGTTATTATTTAGCAAAAATCATCTTCATTTAATCTATTGTAATAAAACTGATGATGCCGGCATTTTATAAACAATAAACAACAATAAAAATAATAAATATTTAAAAAAAGGAAAAGAAAAAAAAACAATAACATTCAAGCCATTTGTACTCGTCTAAATATGGTTTTACATTTACAATAAAATTTTTTACCGAATGAGTGAGTAGAGTAAAGTAAAGTAGTTTAACAATCATAAATGTTTGACTTGATGTAAACTCTGACACACATTGGACTTTAGCATAACATAACATAATTATGTTATGTTATTATATCGAAGCTAACAGACATACAAACATAAATACTTACTTGTACATACATATATTTCCGCATTTCCTGTTTTATTTAACACATACATTTACACACACATACATTACTTTTTATAAAAAAGAAATGATTTTTAAATATGTTTTAAACATACACATGATTTGTTTATTTTTATAATTTTACTGCTTTTACATGCCAATGTACAGTGGGTTATTAAGAATTTTTTTTAAGTTAAAATCAAAAAATTCATGAAAATATTTTTATAAAAAATATGTTAGATAAATTTTCTTGAAAGTTCTAAAACGAACAATTTTCTAAGAAAAATTTTAAATTGAAAATTTTCTTTCCTAAACCACTGTGCCTTGCAGAGAATCAAGTCACTGAGGAAGAAAAAAAGCTCAGCCCAGTTTTACCAATTTCATTTCATTGTTTATTCGTTTGGTTCACATGTTGATTTTAAACTTTTGCTTCAAAAATTTGTAAAAATGATTTTTTGATGAAATGAAATTTGTTTATTTTCTCAGTGATTATCGACATTATGAAGCTCATAATGATAATGACGTTGATGCTACTGATGATGATGATGATGAGCATCATGGGATTTTACTTTTCACAATTTTTATTTATATTTTCGGTTTTATTGTGTTACAGATAATAATTCTTTGGCCTCTGTTGCTAAAAATCTTTGAAATTTTATTTAAAAATCACATTTTTATTTTTCATAAATTTAATTTAATATGCATGTGAGATTTTTATAATGTAATTGACAGCTCTTGTTTTTTTATTTTTATGTATTTTTCCCATATGAAAGGTCATTTTTGTATAGAGATAATTTCTGGTATTTTTATGGCAAATAATCCAGCCAGTTAATGTCTCTGTTGTTGTGTAGGAAAAATGTATATTGGCGATATTTCTTATTCCCAATGACAGTAGGTTTTTGCAAGTTGTAACAATGTCGGTATATTTGGTGGAAAATGTATCCATATGGTTACATGGTGTATTTTATAAATTTTATTACAAATTATTGCGAGGTTTCAATAGTTGGAAGGAAAGTGTAACAAAATTTATGCTAAAAGTGATCAGTAGGAAATTTTTAGCTAACAATTAAAATCGTTATATTTTATTTATATCTTAAAAAAAATACTTATACCAAATATCTAAGAATTTTCTAGTAAATATCGTAATATTTTATTTAGAAAAATTTCTATAATGAAAATATAAAAAAATAGAATATTATTAATAACGAAAAATTTTCTACGGAAAAATTTTTCTAACGAAAAAATTTTTAAAGAAAAATTTTTCTAACGAAAAAATGTTTACAGAAAAGTTTTTATAACGATAAATTTTCTATAGAAACATTTTTATAACGAAAAATTTTCTACAGAAAAATTTTTATAACGATAAATTTTCTATAGAAAAATTTTTATAACGAAAAAATTTTTTATAGAAAAATTTTTATAACGAAAAATTTTCTATAGAAAAGTTTTTATAACAAAAATTTTTTTTAGAAAAATTTTATATGGAACATTTTTTATAATATAAAATTTTCTGTATAAAATTTTTTATAATGTAAAATTTTCTACGGAAAAATTTTTTTAACGAAAAATTTTCTATAGAAAAATTTTTATAACGACAAATTTTCTATAGAAAAATTTTTATAACGACAAATTTTCCATAGAAAAATATTTATAACAAAAAGTTTTCTATAGAAAAATTTTTTTAACAAAAAAATTTCTAAAGAAAAAATTTTATAACATAAAAATTTCTAAAGAAAAATGTTTATAACAAAAAAATTTCTAAAGATAAATTTTTATAACGAAAAACTTTCTATAGAAAAATTTATATAACGAAAAATTTTCTATAGAAAAATTTTTATAATGTAAAATTTTCTATAAAAAAATTTTTATAACGAAAAATTTTCTATAGAAAAATTTTTATAACAAAAAATTTTCTATAGAAAAATTTTTATAACGAAAAATTTTTTACAGAAAAATATTTATAACGCAATATTTTCTATAGAAAAATTTTTATAACGAAAAATTTTCTATAGAAAAATTTGTATAAAGAAAAATTTTCTATAGAAAAGTTTTAATAACGAAAAATTTTTCTGTAGAAAAATTTTTAAGATAAAAAATTTTCTGTGGAAAATTTTTTGTGATATAAAATTTTCTGTAGAAAAATTTTTATGATAAAAAATTTTCTGTAGAAAAATTTTTATAACGAAAAATTTTCAATAGAAAAACTTTATAACGAAAAATTTTCTGTAGAAAAAAATTTATAACGAAAAATTTTCTGTGGAAATATTTTAATAACGAACAATTTTCTATAAAAAATTTTTATAACGAATAATTTTTTTATAGGAAAATTTTTATTACGAAAAATTTTCTATCAAAAAATTCTCTTTATTAAATTTTTATAATAAAAAATTTTCTAGAGAAAAATTTTGATAATAAGCCATATTTTATATAAAAATTTTATAATAAAAAATTTTCTATAGAAAACTAATTACAACGAATAATTTTCTATAGAAAAATTTTTATAAGGAAAAATTTTCTATACAAAAATTTTTGTAACGAAAAATATTTTATAGAAAAATTTTTATGACGAAAAATTTTCTACAGAAAATTTTTTTATAGAAAAACTTTCTATAGAAAAATTTTTATAATGAATAATTTTCTATAGAAAAATTTTGAAATTGAAAAATTTTTATAATAAAAAAATTTTTATAATAAAAAAATTTTCTAAAGAAAAATTTTTTATAAGAAAATGTTTATAATGAAAAATTTTCTATTGAAAATTATAATAATAAATAATAAACATTTTTTAAAGAAAAATTTTTATAATGAAAAATTTTCATAAAAAATTTTTGTATAGAAAACTTTTTATAATCAACATTTTCTATAGAAAAATTTTTATAATTTTTGTTATAAACATTTTTCTATGGAAAATTTTTAATTATAAAAATTTGTCTATAGAAAAATTTTCGTTATTAAAAAGTTTTCATTATAAAAATTTTTCTATACAAAATTTTTCATTAAGAAAATTTTTATTTAGAAAACTTTTCATTATAAAAATCATTCTAAAAAATTTTCTATATAAAAATTTTAATAATTTAAAATTTTCTATAGAAAATTTTTTATAACGAAAAGTTTCTGTAGAAAATTTTTTATAATGAAAAAATTTTCTATAGAAAATTTTTTGTAATGAAAAATTTTCTACAAAAAAAATTTTATAATGAAAAATTGTCTATAAAAAGATTTTAATAATGAAAAGTTTTCTATATAAAAATTTTCTTAATGAAATATTTGGTATAGAAAATTTTTTATAATGAAAACTTTTCTATACAAAAATTTTTATTTATTCGGGAATTAATTAAAATTTTTATAACGAAAAATTTTCTAAAAAAAAAACAAAATTATAGTGAAAAATTTTCTATAGAAAAAGTTTTGTAATGAAAAATTTTCTATAAAATAAATTTCATTTATAAATATTTTCATAATGAAAAATTTTGTATAGAAAAATTTATATAATTAAAACTTTTTCATAGAAAAATTTTTTATAAAAAATTATTAACAATAAAAAATTTTTTATGGAAAAATTTTACATAGAAAAATTTTCATAAGGAAAAATTTTCTAAAAATTTTGTAAAGAAAAGTTTTTATAAAGAAAAATTTTTGTAACAAAAAATTTTCTATAGAAAAATTTTTGTAACGAAAAATTTTCTATAGAAAAATTTTTGTAACGAAAAATTTTCTATAGAATAATTTTTATTATGAAAAATTAACCTATAGAAAAATTTTTATATTAAACATTTTTTTTTTTATAGAAAAATTTTTTATAAAAAAATTTTTATAACGAAAAATTTTCTATTAAAATATTTTTATAGCGAAAAATTTTTAAAATGAAAAAATTTTATAGAAACAATTTCTATAGAAATATTTTTATTATGAAAATTTTCTATAGAAAAATTTTTATAATGAAAAATTTTCTATAGAAAAAATTTTATAATAAAAAATTATATATAGCAAAATTTTAATTATTTTTAATATTTTATTTATTAAAATTTCAAATGGAAAAAATTTCACAGCGAATGTATTTTATCTATTAAGTTAAGTGTGCAAATTGCTTTTTATTAATTCGAAACCTTAAGCAATTTTTTCTAAATTGTTAAGTGTTGTTCCGTAATAGGTCAGACAAGATCCATTATGTCACAATGTTCTTCTTTTATTTGAGTATTCTCCCATACTTTAGCGTTAAACAAAATTTTTGAGTAAAATAGAACAAAGCTTCAATTTAATTATACAAAAATAATATTTTTATTTGTTAATTGCTAACAGGTCGTAAAAATAACAAGCACTTCATTCATATGCATTGTTTAAAAAGTACACTGGAAAAAGAGAAGATTATAATTGCATTGTTTAAAAGTACATAGCGAAAAAAAAGAGCCTAATACAACAATAATTCTTGTGGAAATTATTAGATTGTTAGAAAGTTTAAGCAACATGTTGCCGGCAACATATTTAATGTATTCATTTTAATGTATACATCAGTAATAGCCTAATTGCATTGTTAAAAAAAGTAAATTGCGAAAAAGAATGCAAAAAAATTGTTTAAATTATTAGATTGTTTTAAAGTTTAAGCAACATGTTGCCAGCAACATAATGTATGTAGTCATTATTTACTTAACAAAAAATATAGAAAAAAATTAAAAATAAATTTATAAGGAACAGGAAAATGCTAAAGGATAAAGATATGCAATTTTTTTTTTCTAAATTTATAGAACGTAAATTAAAAACGTTATGTTGCCAGAAACAAAATGTTTCTATACATTTTCTACCAAACATAGAAAGAAACACTGAATGGCATTGGAAAGTGTTTTGAGTTTTCGAGTCGTGACATTTTCACATGAAAAGGAAATGTTTAGGATCATTATCAATGTTGCTAAACATATTTTGGCACTTAGAACAGTACGTTCACTTTGTAACAAAATATTTGTTAAGGAATATTTTTGCATTTATTTTTAAATTTTGCCAACTCTTTTTCTCCAAGTGTATGCCACATTATTCCTGTCTGTTTACAGAAATGTGTCAGAATAAAGAAGTGATTTTGACTTAAATGCAATTAAGAATTAATTAAACACGCAACGAATGAACGAACTGTAACCAGAATGTAACATCATTTTGAAAACCCGGACTGAGAACACAAGTGATTCTGCAAACACGTAGTCGGAACACAATTCACGCGTCTATTAAAACAAATACAAACGATTTTGACTCTAGGTCTGTCCGTCTGTCTAATTGGTTAGCACATGTGGAGGCAGTTGGAGGTATTTTCAAAATAACATGAGAAAAAAAGAATTTGACATCTAAAAAGCTCTACTCTACTCTAATATGAAATGAAATTAAATCACAGAAAATCATTTGAAAATTAAATGGGGGAAAAACTAGAAAAACTGAAGCCAAAAAAAAAACACAACAAAAAACGAAGTAGTCAACCAGCCAGTTAGTCTCCCAACTAGACAGTTAAAGTTAGAGTAATGGGAAATGTGATGGGAAACTAGCAGATAAATTATGCAAAACTTTTCCATGGAGTCACAGCATAACCTGTAGGCATTTGAAGTCACTGTTAATTAATGGAAATTTTAACTGAAAGAGGCCTTCGTTGAGAGGGGCAAAGGGGGAAATGGTCATAAAACAAACATTTATTAGATTTGGTCTACATCAGAGAAAAGTGTCCGTATGTCTGTATGATTATGTTTTTCACAATAATTAATTATTATTACGCACTTTTCACTCACATAAGTCTAGTAAAATTTATGAAAAAAGAAGAAAAATACGAAATTAATAGTAAAATTTTACGAGCCATACAAAGACATGTTAATAAATGAATGAATGCTTACAAAAATGTCTATAGTGAAATGAATGAAATTTATAAAAATTGTTGTAAATTCTGTCTATAGGTAATAAACATCATTAACCCATTCATGACAAATTTTTTTTTGCACGGAAAAACTTAATTCCAAGACTCTATAATATAAATAAATTGCACTCCATACATTTCCATAATGGAAATATGGAATCTTTACCTCTAAGAGGGTAAAAACGGGTGAAAAGGGGAAAAAATCGAAAACGTTATGTCTCCTAAAGTAATAGGTATAGAAACAAAATTAAAATTACGTTTTAAACAGCTATGAAAGTAAGCGGACAGGTGTTTGGTACTTTTTTGAAACTATGTCCGATAGGGGGTAAAAAAGGGCGAAAATAGTTTTTTTGGTACTTTTTTAACCCACTCTTATTTTTAAACTAAAGAATATAGAAAGGAACTTTGTACTGCAATCAATAGATGTGAAAGAAATATTGAACACGTATTTGGTACTTTTTTGATTTCGGAGCCAAAATGGGTAAAAAAGGGATAAAATGATAACTTAACATCTCAAAAGTAATATGAATAAGAACGATGTTTACTGCGTTTTAATAAACTATACCGAATTCAATTATTACCAAAGAAGTACCAAATAAGCATATGGAACTTTTTGAAAGTAGTGGATAAAAAGGGGAAAAATTAGTAATGTTATAACTTTTAAACAAATGAATATTTGTATTTTCTTTATAGAAAAGTAAACTGTGAATTTGATCATATTATGATCTTAAGCGAAGATATTGCGGATAAGCCGGCTAAGATTTTGAAGTTGGGAAAACTAATTCCCATTTGGTGGCGCCACTGAAAATTACTAAAAATTAATTAAATCGTAAACTGTATATTTGATCATGTTATGATCTTTAGCAAAGTTGTAGCGCATAAGCCGGCAAAGTTTTTTTAATTGGTGTGAATAATTTCCGACAGGTGGCGCTACTAAAAATTGCTCAAAGTCAATTTAATCGTAAGCTGTACATTTAATCATGCTATAATATTTAGCAGTGTTGTTGCACATGAGCCGACGAAGGTTTCTTAATTTGTATGAAGAAATTTCGACATGTGGCGCCACTGAAATTTACTCAAAGTTAATTAAATCGTAAACTGTGCATTTGATCATGTTATGATCATAAGAAAAGTTCTTACGCATAAGCAGATGAAGGTTTCTTAGTGGTATAAGCAACTTCAGGTGGCGCAACTGAAAAGTTCTCAAAATGAAATAAATCGTAAACTGTGCATTTTATCAGGCTATAATATTTAGCAAAGTTGTTGCGCATGAGTCGACGGAGGTTTCTGTTGATATGACCCATTTCCAAAACTTTTCAAAATGAGTTAATCTGTAAACTATGTGTTGATCGGACAAAATAAATAAAATAATTCTAAAATAACTGAATATTTGCACAAAATGCTTATCATAAAGCTCCGAGAAAGGCTCATTCAACCAGGTACTGTGATATTAAAGTGGATAAAGAATAATAAAAAACGCAAAAACAAACATACCATTCATAAACACGTGCATGTGCCTTAGCTTTCTCTCATTGTATAATCGTCTACATTAGTTGTTTTCGAATTTGAGTAAAATGGGTATACTTCCTTTTTTATTGGATTTTTCAAAGCGACCATACCGCAAATCAATGTATAGAAGAGCAACATCTTTATATTGAAATGAGCATCACCAGCAAACATTTTCTTTAGAAAATTTGAGCGAACGTTAACTTAAGTTTAAGTTCGACGAAATACACAAAAACGATCGTAATATAAAGAATCGATCCACTTTTAAGACCCAAAGACGGAAATGGCTTATATATATAAGTTTTGAAATAATGTTATCATGATGACAAAAGTATAAGATAATAACATTTAGTCTTAATGGTTAAGTGTATCATCTTCTCGGCCCTTAAGACAACCATGTCCCTTAAAAGGTTAACTCCTGGTCTGACTAACACAAACCTTTGTGCATTTTCAGTTTTTAAAACTTCCGGTTCTTACCAGGTTCTTAACACAAAGTAGCGGTCAATAAAATTACACTTTTATTCACACACACAATCAAAACCTTTACAATTCATTTACACTACCACCATTTTTCATTGATTACTTAGAATTTACGAACCAAACCAACCAGTAGTAAAGTAAGACCTTTTTTGGTTAACAAGAAATTCTACTATGACCTGACAAATGGAAAAATATTTGTGGTTGTTTTTTTTTCGGAATTTGTTTTAAACAAAAAAAAAAAAAAAAAGCTAAAAGAAATTGTTAAGCCAACACGTTCATCAACACGTTGACGGTTGGTTGCATAAAATTGTGTCTCATCAAATGGTGTTTTAATTATAGGGACCACACTTTCAGTTACGTATTGGGGGAAAATATTCATTACTTCTGACTGTAAAATTTTTAGAGCTTCCCCTTTTTAGGTTTTTGTTATTTATTTTTTTTTTATTTTGTTTATTTTTTCTGAAACGTTACAGGTGGCTGTTTGATGGCTTTTTAAATGAATTTTGAAAAAAGTTTTGCTTTTTTTCCATTATGTTGACTTTAAATTTGTTGGACAGTTTTTTTTCAGGAATTAGAATAATTCTAATGGATTTTAATGTGTTTGTTTAGTTTTAAGTTTACACTTAAAGAGAAAATTGTTGTTTATCAAAAATTTTATATTTTGCGTAACAAGGAGGTCCAAAATATACTTAAAAGTATTGGCCCATACAAGAGAGTTGTATTTCATTTAGGCAGAATGTAAGAGATATAAATTCTAAGAAGATCAGATGGAGTATATAAGTATATCTTCAAGAAAGCGAGAAACCAAAATGCTTCTTCAACAAATAAAAGATGCGTTAAGTCCATGGGACATCGCAATGTATTTTCATAGAAAGAATATCAAGAACTAGTGATTCCTTAATATTTATTAATATTTACAGATGATTCTACATTTTTTATACCCTTCACCACCATAGGTGGAAATGGTATTATAAGTTTGTGCTAATGTATGTAACGCATAGAAATATTTGGCTTAGAATCACTTTCTGAGTCGATATAGCGATGTCCGTCCGTCCGTCTGTCTGGCTGGACCCAAATATAAACCTTGTAATCAAACTACAGGTCGAAATTCTAAAGATAATTTGATGAAATTTGGCACAGATCATTTTTTTGATAATGGCTATTGAAATTCGTCAAAATGGGTCCATTATTTATGGTACCTCCCATAGGTCCCACTTCCCGGAATTGATATATTGGCCACAAAAATCAATATTTTTTCATGGCATTTTAAACATATACTGCTTATGTAAACTTAAATTACTGTACCAAATTTCGTTAAAATCGGTCAACATTTGACCATAGCTCCCATACAAACTATTTTATCAAAACTCTCTAAATGAGATAAAATTCACTAAAATGCTCCTAAATCCGAAGACAATGAGAACTTTAAGTTTATTTTTTGCATACATAATTTTTGTAATAACTGTAATCAATTTACCAAATTTCGGGATAATCGGTCCACATTTGACCCTAGCTCTCATATAAGTACAAATGACGGAAACAGCTTAAATGTATAAATAAGTTTCGAGAATATGTTCGTATATAGAAAAATTTAGCAAATATTTGTCTTTACACAGGAAAAAGAACACCTTTGAAATTAGTGTTGAAGGGTATCGTATGATCGGGCTTGACCGACTATAGTACTTTCTTACTTTTTTTTGTTGTAAGTTTATGTGTTTTCATACCCTACACAACCATAGGAGGATAAGTTTGTGCTGATTACATACATCATAGAAATATTTGTACAGCATAGAAATATTTGTCTTAGACCCAACTTTTAGTATACCAATAGGCTTAGAATTACTTTATGAATCACTTAAACGCTCGTAAATCTGAAGATAATAAGAATTTTAAATTAATTTCTGCATACATCATTTTTGTAAAAACTGTAATCAATTTGTCAAATTTCGGGATAATCGGTCCACATTTGACCCTAGCTCTCATATAAATCCAAATGACGGAAACAGCTTAAATATATAAGTTTTGAGAAAATGTTTGTATGAAAACACCTTTGACCTTAGTGGTGAAGGGTATCGTATGGTCGGGCTTGACCGACTATAGCACTTTCTTACTTGTTATAACATAAATCCAATTTCTAGCATAAGAACTTATCTTCCAATTTTGACCTTAAGAACTTAAGAGCCAATGTCAAAAAAATAGTATTGAGAAAATTTGATCTAAAGTTTTTATTTTCCATATAAATGCATAGTAACATTGCCCAGAAAACCCTTGTAAAATTTTTCTGAGTTAACTTAGAGTTAAGATGTTGTAGCCAAATAAAAGAGGATAAAAAAGGCAATGATTAACTCAAAATAGCCGAAAACTGACATTGACTCTTTTAGCACCAAGCCTCTGATATTACAGTGATAAAAGACTCGAATTCTTTATACAAATATTATAATACAATTTTTTTAAGAATTATTGTTCTTCTTAGAAACAAAAAAATATGATCAAAGTATCGATTTCGACAAAATTTGATGTAATTTCACCTAATATATTTCTGTGAACCTTTCGAAACTCAGAAGTAGTTTGAGTATAAATTAGTTTTATATAAGTAAAAATCCTCAAAAATATGGTCCAGATATGATCTTAGTTTCCTTATATATATTGATATACATATCAATACCGGAATCTCAAATTCAATATGTAAAAATAAAGGATAGGAACATCATCTTTATGCTGATATTAGAGTTTATTAGGTACATAACATTCTTTAATAAGAACCTTTAAGATTCAAATTATTTCAGATCATAGCCAGAAGTCTTAGCTTTACAACAGTAAATAACTCATCTGCATATATTTGCATATTTAACTAAAATTTAATTAAAAGTTTTATACTTAAAAAAACCTCGAATGAAATTTTTTAGAAAATTTTGAATGCAATTCAGACCACATATAACCAAATATCCTATAAAGGCTACATTCATTAATTTGATTTTATTTATGGTCCTTCAAACCGGTTTCTGTTCATATTAATAGAGTTCGTCTGTAATTCAAATTTGAGTTTACCAAACGTAAATTTTTTCTAAGTGTATCATCAATGCTTTGACCAAAATCAACCAACACATAATAACTTTTTAATACTCTTTCACTCTCTCTCCCTCTCTCTGTCATCCAAAATGACCGTCCGTCAGTCAGTTCATTCTTTTATTCACTTTTTTACGATTATGATTATTTTGACAGACTGCCACTAACACCAAAACGTTGCAAGTGCAGCACAACAAGTATTCAAAAGTTGGGCAGGAAGCAAATAATATTTATTTAGTTTCACCTGTACTCGTATATTCTTTTTTTAAACATATATTTTATTTATTTCTTTTTTTTATTATTATTATTATTATTGTTCTTTCTCCCCCTTTTTGTTAGTGAGACTTTTTGAGGTAAATGAAAGAAAAGTGTGTTTGTTCGTTTGTTGTTGGTTGCTTCAATGCAACAGGTTGTGTTTTTGTTAGTTTGGTTGCATTGATGTAATAAGCATTACTAATTTTAGTTCTTTTTTCCCCTTTTTTGTAGAATGTTCTTCTTTGTTCCTAATACAAGACCATAGATAATTGCTTAAGCTTTTTGGGAGTATGGGATGAGGTTCTTTTTTTAGGAGATGTTAGAAAAATTTTTTAAAAAGTTTTAGTTTTTTTTAGAATTTGGGTTGATTTTTGTTATGTCAGGTTCTTTTTTGGGTTATTTTGTGTTTTTTAAGAAGATTAACTTTTGGGGATTTTTATTTGAAAATTAATGGTTGTCTCATATAATTACAATTACCTTATAAATATACATATATAGAAATTAATATGTATAAATAAATAACAATAATCTGAATTCTAAGGGTTTAAAATACTATTCTATTTATTTTAGTTCCATTGAGGAATTTACTTATGAATATTGTTTCCTCAATGATTTCATTTGAAGGTTTTTTTAAGGCATTTTTATACCCTTCACCACCATAGGTGGAAAGGGTTTTATTAGTTTGTGCTGATGTATGTAACGCATAGAAATATGTGTCTTAGACCCACCTCTTAGTATACCAATAGGTTTAGAATCACTTTCTGAGTCGATTTAGCGATGTCCGTCCGTCCGTCTGGCTGGCTGGCTAGACCCCCATGTAAACCTTGTAATCAAATTACAGATCGCAATTCTAAAGATAATTTGATGAAATTTTTCACAGATCATTTTTTTGATAATGGGACGATGGCTATTAAAATTGGTCAAAATCAGTCCATTATTCATGGTACCTCCCATAGGTCCCACTTCCCGGAATTGATATATTGACCACAAATATCAATATTTGTTCATGATGTTTAAAGCAAATACTGCTTATGTAAACTAAAATCACTGTACTAAATTTTGTTGAAATCGGTGTACATTTGACCATAGCTCCCATACAAACTCTTCTTTAAAAACGCACTAAATAAGACAAAAAATCACTAAAGCGCTCGTAAATCTAAAGATAATGAACATTTTGAGTTTATTTTTTGCGTACATAACGACTGTAATCAATTTGCCATATTTCGAGATAATCGGTCCACATTTGATCCTAGCTCTCATATAAGTCCAAATTACGGAAACAGCTTAAATATATAAATTTTGAGAAAATGTTTGTATGATAGCAAAATTTTGCAAATATTTTTCTTTATACAGAAAAAATAACACCTTTGACCTTAGTGGTGAAGGGTAGCGTATGGTCAGGCTTGACCGACTATAGCACTTTCTTACTTGTTAAAAAATTTACTTATATATTGTGTTGCTTATTACAGATTTTTGACTTAATATGCAAATATATGCAAATAATTTATATACCGTTGTAAAGCTAGGACTTTAAGCTATATTTTTAAAATAAAATAATTGCTGTCAAATTTTAATGTGTATTATTTTAGTTAAGCATAAAAGAGGGAAGCTTTCCTCTTTCATTTTAAAAAAATCTTGTTTTAAAAATTTGTAACTCATCACTTCAATCTTTATTGAAATGCATAAACTGACAAAAAAAATATTCTCAATTGACTTAAATATTGGGTGTATAATTTAATAATATCAATTTGGACAACATATGTCATAACTATTACATATAATATTTGAACCTCCCCTTTAATGTAAAAATTTTTAATTACTTGCCAACATAAAAAACTTTTACAACATACAAGTTTAGTTTTTTATTAAGTGACAAATCCTTTTCTAGAAAAATATTATTACAAGTGTTTTTATATATAAAAACAACAATTACTTTCAATTCCCTGTGTTTTTTCTTTATGAGAAATTAAATTGAAATCTAAGATTAAACAATTCTCGCCCACAGTCGTTATTGCTTCACAGCTTAATAAGTGGGCGATTATTAAGGCAAAAAATAAATAAAAAAATGAAACCGAAACCGACCACCAGCACCACCACCATGTGAAGACGCTGGACGACACCAAAGTCTTGACAATATTTCCCAGGCCTAGAGGAAGAGACTTTTGTGTTTTTGAAATGCTTCTTTAAATATGTTTTTAAAGTTTTAATTCTTTTGCCTGATGCTAAAGTATTAGCTACTTGCAGGAAAAAGTAATAAAAAAACAAAAACTCATAAAAAGTAGTAATAACACTGGGCAACAATAAAAAAATTTGAAAGTAACTTTTTAAATCAAATATTTTTTAAGTCAATATGATTTGGCACAAATAATTTTTTTGATAGTGGGACCATGGCAGTTGAAATTCGTCAGAATCGGTTCATTATTTATGGTACCTCCCATAGGTCCCACTTCCCGGAATTGATATATTGGCCACAAATATCAATATTTTTTCATGAAATTAAAAAAAAAATACTGCTTATGTAGACTAAAATCACTGTACCAAATTTCGTTGAAATCGGTCCATATTTGAATATAGCTCCCATACAAACTCTTTTCTCAAAACGCACTAAATGGGACAAAATTCACTAAAACGCTCACTAAAACGCTCGTAGATAATGAGAATTTTAAGTTAATTTTTTGCATACATAATTTTTGTAACAACTGTAATCAATTTGCCAAATTTCGAAATAATCGGTCCACATTTGACCCTAGCTCTCATATAAGTCCAAATGACAGAAACAGCCTAAATATATAAGTTTTGAGAAAATCTTTGTGTGAGGGCGAAATTTAGCTAATATTTGTCTTTATACAGGAAAAAGAACACCTTTGAGTCTTAGCGGTGAAGGGTATTGTTTGGCCGGGCTTGAACGACTATAGCGCTTTCTAACTTGTTATCTACTAATTCAGATACTCCATATGCTTGGCCAATTTCGCGATCTTAAATTAGATCCATGTACGAAGAAATGGTACCAATTTGGAAGGTCTCAGTTTCAAGACAAATGTCTTCGAATCAATATCTTCATATTTTATTTACTTGGACGCAAAACCAGCCTTGAAGTCTGTCTAAGTTAATTAGCTCCGATAATCTTTTTTCTTTTCTTGTTGCCTAGTGTAGTAATAAAAAAACAAACTGCAATGACAATATTTAGTCTAGAAAAAAAGCGAAAACTTCAGAGAAAAAAAAAAAACAAGCGACTAAAAAGTCAGCATGGAAGCAGCAAACAACATTATACTATTGCAGTAGCATCATCCTATAGCTTTGCCAATATTTGTTGCAAGTCAAGTAGCAATAATAATATTTTCTAAGACTTAAGCCTGAGAAATAATAAGAAAAACTTACAGATACTTTATGATTCTATGGTGGCATGCTACGAACATGTTGTTGCAACTGCAACAGAAGAAAAAAAGTTTGTTATTGCTGCAGCTTTTTTCTTTTAAATAATATTTTCAATTTCTTAAGAATCAAAACCCGAGCAGCGACAACTGTTTGCAACATCATTTTCTAGCAATATTTCCAAGTTTTACTTAGTCTACTAAAGTTATTGGTAAATCGTGTTATGGTAAAGCTGTTTATTTTTTTCTACTTTTTTGCTCAAGTCTAAAGGTACGGTCAGACTCATTAAACATTTAAATCAAATATTTTGAGTAAAATATTGTCAAAACAATATAATAAAAAATTTGTGGTCACACTTGCACATTTATTTGACGATTTTTATTTGATAAAATACAGAAAAAATACGTTCAAAGTATAAACAAAAAAACAGGTTTTATTTATGGTCACACTGAAGATTAAATATTTTCCCAAAAAATATTTGATCAAATTTTTTCAAAACAAAATTGTGTATCTAGCAATTTGTTTCTCATATTTGAGTTGTTGTTTCTCAAATTTGATGTTGTTGTTTCTCAAAATTGATGTTGTTGTTTCTCAAATTTGATGTTGTTGTTTCTGTTTGAATAGTAAACAATACAAATGCTCAGCTGTTATTTGCCCCTGTTTGATGTTACAAACATTTTGTAAGATTAAATAATTATTTGATCAAAATTTAATAAAATATTTGCTCTTGCGTGGTCACATTAGGAAAATTTTTATTTGCTGGCAAATGATTTTGTTTTGTTCAAATCAACATGTTTCTTGTTTGAACCTCAAAAATATTTTGTGGTCAGACTACGAGGATCAAATATTTGATAATTTCGATTAAATGTTTAATCAATGTGACCGTAGCTTAAGAAAAACTTTTGTTTTTTATAGTTTTCAAGCAAAAAACGGAAAAAAATAAAAAATAAAAAATAACAAACTCCCAAGAATAATAGTCAATAGTCAGCCATAACCCAATGCCAATGAACAATAAAGTTAACAAGTGTTATTTTTTTTTGTTTGTATCTTTTTTGTAAGAGTCTAACAAAAAATCCCTTTTTCCTATAATTTTTTTTTAGGAAAAAATATTGATGGATGTTTGTCTATCTCTACCATCGATCTATCCATACAAACATCCATCCATCCATCCGTCTATCTTCTGGGTATTTGTCTAATATTTAATCCGTGAAATCTTGTTTCTTTTGTTGTTTTTTTTGCCATTACACCAGCTGCTGCTCTCTTAAATGTCTTGGGAATTTACGCAAGCGCAATTTATTTTCAGCTCTATTTTGCCCATACTTGTTAGTTTTCATGTCTAATACTTATTATTCTATTGTTTTTATTAGCAGAGCAAAATAGCAGAATGAAAAAAAAAGAATCTTTGAAATTTCCAGAAATTGTTAAAGGTTAAATGCAAGCGTATTGTTGGCTTAGCTTACACTCAAAAGTTAATGTTAGTTTGGTAATTGTTTGGGTAATTTTACAAGGTATTAGCTAAACTTGGGTAATGTTTTAGGGAAGTAATAAAATAAGTGCTAAAGGAGATTCCATGAAATAAAAACGTTTTTTCCATTTTAGCAGGTTAGAAAAGGTTTAATAGCGACTTTAAAAAATTTCCCAAAAATATAAATTTCTGCAAAAAATGTCAAGAATTTATTTTAAAACTTTTTAGGACTAAACAAAATAAAATTTTTCCTTGGGAAATTACTTTTTTTTAAAGTAGTTTCGAAGGAGTTTTATAAAAATATCCATATTTGCAAAAAGACGCAAATTTGCTCAAACAGTAATTAATGCATTTTACATTTGACTTTCTTAAGTAATTTTGGTTTTTATACCCACCATCAAAAATAATGAGGGGTATATTGAGATTGTCATTCCGATTGTAATTTCCTTAATATTGGCTCAAAAACCAAAAGCGATATATATTCTGAATCCTTATAAAATTCTAATTCTATTGTGCGATGGCCGTCTGTCTATCTGTTAAAATCACGATAACGAAAAGAGCTAGCTCACCAAAACATAGTAAAAACATTCTTCAGAAAAGTTTGGTATTGAAATTGGGCAAAATCCGTTAACATTTCATCATAGCTCGCGTATAACCTCGCCTAGGCTAATCGCTTATTTGCTTATAAATGACAAACTATAATAGCTATGACGGCAATTTGGTATATAGAAGTTTTACATATGGCCTAGGCAGCATATAAAATTTCATCAAAATCGGTTCACATTTAGCCGTAGCTCCATACAAAAAACTTACGAAAATAGCCTAAAATATACTTAAATGCCAATAGAACTAAAACTATAACAGATATAACCACTAAATTGAGCACAAGGAAGTCTCATGTCAATCCCAGCCAGTGTGCAAAATTTCGTCACAATCGGTCACCATTTGACCATAGCTCCCATATAAAAAACTTACGGAAACACAAAAATACAAAAAGAAAAGGGAGTTTATGTCCGTCTGTTCGTCAGATAAAAGCGCGATAGGTCCTTAACTACAAGAGCAAGAGAGACGAAATTTTACAAAAGTATTTTTGATATCCTGGTCCTTAACGACAGGAGCAAGAGAGACGAAATTTTACAAAAGTATTTTTGATATGTTGTGTACTGAAAATGGGCGAAATCGGTTCACATTTAGTTGGAGCTTCCATATAACCCTGCCCCGGGAATCACATTATTGTAATAGCTATGACGACTAAATTTAGAATTGGAAAGTTTTATGCAACTATTGGTCAGTATATCAAATTTTTTAGGAATCGGTCCATATTTGACTATAGTTGTCAAAGAAACAAAAAAAAAAAATGTGACAAAGGCCAGTTATAAGCTATTAAATTAGAAACTATGACAGCTATCCACTAAATTTTGCAAGAATATGCCTTATATAAATACCAGACAGTGTATAAAATTTTGTTAGAATCGGTTAACATTTGGCTATAATTCTTATAGTACCTGGTTGACCGAGCCTTGTTCGGAGCTTTATGATAAGCATTTTGTGCAAATATTCAGTTAATTTTGAATTATTTTATTTATTTTGTCCGATCAACACATAGTTTGCTTAGTTTACAGATTAACTCATTTTGAAAAGTTTTGGAAATTGGTCATACCAACAGAAACCTCCGTCGACTCATTCGCAACGACTTTGCTAAGTATCATAGCCTGAGAAAATGCACAGTTTACGATTTATTTCATTTTGAGTAGTTTTCAGTGACGCCACCTGAAGTTGTTCATACTAAATAAGAAACCTTCGTCTGCTTATGCGTAACAACTTTGCTAATGATTATAACATGATCAAATGCACAATTTACGATTTAATTCATCTTGAGTAATTTTCAGTGGCGCCACCTGTTGGACTTTGGTCATTCCAATTAATAAACCTTCGTCGAATTATCCGCAACAATTTTGCTAAAGATTATAGCATGATTAAGAGTACAGCTTACGATAAAATTGACTTTGAGTAATTTTCAGTAGCGCCACCTATCGGACATTATTTACACCAACTAAAAAACCTTCGCCGGCTCATGCGCTGCAACTTTGCTAAAGATCATAACATGATCAAATATACAGTTTACGATTTAATTAATTTTTAGTAATTTTCAGTGGCGCCACCTAACGGAAATTAGTCCTTCCAACTTCCAAACCTTCGCCGGCTTATCCGCATCATCTTTGCTAAAGAGTATAACATGATCAAATTCACAGTTTACTATTCTATAAAAACATACATACAGACAAACATTCATTAGTTCTAAAGTTATAACATTACAAATTTTTACCCTTTTTAACCCCTAATTTCAAAAATTTCCATATGAATAATTGGTACTTTTGTGGTACCAATTGAATTCGGTACATTTTATTAAAACGCAGTTAACATAATTTTCCTATTCATATTACTTTTTGAGATATTAAGTTATTTGTTTATCCCTTTTTCACACATTTTGACCACAAAAAGAAGGACCAAATACGTGTTCAATATTTCTTTTACATCTATTGTCTGCAGTACAAAGTTCCTTTCTTTGGTTTAAAAAACAAGAGTGGGTTAAAAAAGTACCAAAAAAAACTATTTTCACCTTCACCCTCGGACATAGTTTCAAAAAAGTACCAAACACTTGTCCTTTAGGAGATATAACGTTTTAGATTTTTACCCATTTTTTTATATATATACATAAATATAAATATATATATATATATATATATATATATATATATATATATATATATATATATAATTATTGCTCGTTTAACCCTAACACTCCTGGGTACCCGAACGAACTTTAAAGTCAAATATCTCTTTAACGATAAATGATACAAAGTTGAGGTTTTGTAAGTTCCTAAAACTATTTATTTTCTAAAGATTTTTGTTTCTCTAAGCTTTCCAAAGTTTTTGGCTTAGGCTGTGGATTCACCGAAAGTCAAATATTCCTAACCCTCCTGATAAGGGTACCCGGGTACCAGTTAGCAAATTAAGGCATTATATACAGAAAAAGTAATGGTAATGATTATATTTTTTGATTTTAATTTAAAATTTGTACATTTAGTTAATAATTTATTTTAATATGATCTCAGATCATCTTTAAACTATCACCCTATGAAAATATGTTAAACCTAATTTGTGTAAATCGTTAGAGCATTTAAAATTTTCGAAAAGTTATGATTGAAATAAACTGTAAACATTCACAAATTTCAATCTAATCATAATTATATTACGCTTTAATTTTAAGTAAGTGGATTTTAATACGATCGTATCTAATGAAAATGACCGTAATTTATAAAATGTTCCTTATACTAAGGCTATCTCTCTCTAATAATACTTTTATCTCCATAACTAAAAATTTGACTCTACTAAATCATATCTTAGTTATACTAAATCATAATTTGACAGCTACTAATCATAATATGATAATGCCACTTGTTAACTTTAAATCATATTTTGAAAGCTTTGAATCTTAATATGGTCCAGCCTAATCGTATTATGGCCTCAATTTGAAAATCTTTTCAAAAAAGAGCTTTAATCTTTTGATGAATTCCAGAACCATTACTTTTAAAACTTTGGACTTATTCTCAGTACACAGTCTATAATCCTCGAGTTTAAAATCTACCAAGAAATAAGTTTAAAGCTTTTTGTATCTGAGCAACTTTACGCTGCCATAATACAACAAAGAAGAAGAAGAAACAAATCCGATGAGAACCAAATAAATCGTGCATAATGCTCATTTAAAGTTAATGTTCATCAACATCATCAGCAACGCCGTCATCTACTTTAATACCACATTGGCATTATTTTAGCTAAAACAAAAAAACAAAAAAATCGGAAAATATATATAAAACTTGCCTTACACACGTTCATAGGATGGGATATGATAGTAAATACGATGAGTATTTGAACATTATTTGTGGTAAAATTTTAATTAGATTTTTCTGCTGCTGCCGCTCTGATGGCGCGTCGCTTAAGAGGATGCTAAAAAGCTTATTCTAGTCTTTCTCATGTATTCTTCTATCTATTGCCGCTAATACTTTTCACACAAAAACAACAACAACAATAACTCTTTGGTCTTCCTCTTCTTCTTCGTTTGTACTCTACTTTAATCAGTTGAAATAAATCAGCACGAATTTTTCATTGTAAATGTTGCATTTGGCGCCAAAGTCTTTCCGTTTCATGTTTTTCCTTTTTGCAAAATTTTTTTTTTCCCCAACTTCTTATTTTCTGGCGATAATGTGCAAAAGTTCAAATGCAATACAAGTAAAGGCAAAAAAAAAAAAAAAAACAAACTAAGAAAATGAATAAAATAAAAATATTATAGATAAAATTCAATGAGCGTAAATGATGAGGATGCGCTGCCTTTGCGGGTTGGTTTGGTCGTTCGGTTGCTTGTCTTATTAAAATATTTGACGTAGAGTACAAAGATTCTTTGGCATCAGCAGCATCAGTTTTAATAAAATTAAAAATATGTGTTAAATTACTATTTTAAAATAAATGTAAATGACATATGTTCGCCGAAGGCAAAAGTGTCGTGAAAACTTTTTGTTTTTGTGATGTGACACCATTTCGTTGGGGTATTTTATTGCACTTTTAAATAGCTTAATTAATTTTGGCGGGTTTTTTAGTTAGAACAAAAGATGTTGCTAGCAACATTTGCTCCTAAACATATTTGAATTTTAGAAGCAAAATTACAAAATTTTTGGATGACAAAATTGAAGCAATGAAATTAGTAATTTTAAAACCATTAATAATGATCAATTAAATATTGATAAGATCAAATAATGATCAAAATCATACAAATTAGTATTGTATGGGATCAAATTATGATTCTATAAAATTTTATAATATTGAACTATAATTCCGACATATCATGTTACTATTGTTAAACTTATGTCTTAGTCTATGTTTTGGAGACACTTAAGTCTATTTATAAGTTTATGTCTAAGTCTATGGGTTAGTCTAAGTCTTTATCTTGGTCTATATCTTAGTCTATGTCTTAGTCTATGTCTTAGTCTATGTCTTAGTCTATGTCTTAGTCTATGTCTTAGTCTATGTCTTAGTCTATGTCTTAGTCTATGTCTTAGTCTATGTCTTAGTCTATGTCTTAGTCTATGTCTTAGTCTATGTCTTAGTCTATGTCTTAGTCTATGTCTTAGTCTATGTCTTAGTCTATGTCTTAGTCTATGTCTTAGTCTATGTCTTAGTCTATGTCTTAGTCTATGTCTTAGTCTATGTCTTAGTCTATGTCTTAGTCTATGTCTTAGTCTATGTCTTAGTCTATATCTTAGTCTATGTCTTAATCTATGTCTTAGTCTATGTCTTAGTCTATGTCTTAGTCTATGTCTTAGTCTATGTCTTAGTCTATGTCTTAGTCTATGTCTTAGTCTATGTCTTAGTCTATGTCTTAGTCTATATCTTAGTCTATGTCTTAGTCTATGTCTTAGTCTATGTCTTAGTCTATGTCTTAGTCTATGTCTTAGTCTATGTCTTAGTCTATGTCTTAGTCTATGTCTTAGTCTATGTCTTAGTCTATGTCTTAGTCTATGTCTTAGTCTATATCTTAGTTTGTGTCTTAGTCTATGTCTTAGTCTATGTCTTATTCTATGTCTTAGTCTATGTCTTAGTCTATGTCTTAGTCTATGTCTTAGTCTATGTCTTAGTCTATGTCTTAGTCTATGTCTTAGTCTATGTCTTAGTCTATGTCTTAGTCTATGTCTTAGTCTATGTCTTAGTCTATATCTTAGTCTATGTCTTAGTCTATGTCTTAGTCTATGTCTTAGTCTATGTCTTAGTCTATGTCTTAGTCTATGTCTTAGTCTATGTCTTAGTCTATGTCTTAGTCTATGTCTTAGTCTATATCTTAGTTTGTGTCTTAGTCTATGTCTTAGTCTATGTCTTAGTCTATGTCTTAGTCTATGTCTTAGTCTATGTCTTAGTCTATGTCTTAGTCTATGTCTTAGTCTATGTCTTAGTCTATGTCTTAGTCTATGTCTTAGTCTATGTCTTAGTCTATATCTTAGTCTGTGTCTTAGTCTATGTCTTAGTCTATGTCTTAGTCTATGTCTTAGTCTATGTCTTAGTCTATGTCTTAGTCTATATCTTCGTCTGTGTCTTAATCTATGTCTTAGTCTATGTCTTAGTCTATGTCTTAGTCTATGTCTTAGTCTATGTCTTAGTCTATGTCTTAGTCTATGTCTTAGTCTATGTCTTAGTCTATGTCTTAGTCTATGTCTTAGTCTATATCTTAGTCTATGTCTTAGTCTATGTCTTAGTCTATGTCTTAGTCTATGTCTTAGTCTATGTCTTAATATATGTCTTAGTCTATGTCTTAGTCTATGTCTTAGTCTATGTCTTAGTCTATGTCTTAGTCTATGTCTTAGTCTATGTCTTAGTCTATGTCTTATTCTATGTCTAATTCTATGTCTTAGTCTATGTTTTAGTATATGTCTTAGTCTATGTCTTAGTCTATGTCTTAGTCTATGTCTTAGTCTATATCTTAGTCTATGTCTAAGTCTATGTCTTAGTCTATGTCTTAGTCTATATCTTAGTTTGTGTCTTAGTCTATGTCTTAGTCTATGTCTTAGTCTATGTCTTAGTCTATGTCTTAGTCTATGTCTTAGTCTATGTCTTAGTCTATGTCTTAGTCTATGTCTTAGTCTATGTCTTAGTCTATGTCTTAGTCTATGTCTTAGTCTATGTCTTAGTCTATGTCTTAGTCTATATCTTAGTCTGTGTCTTAGTCTATGTCTTAGTCTATGTCTTAGTCTATGTCTTAGTCTATGTCTTAGTCTATGTCTTAGTCTATATCTTCGTCTGTGTCTTAATCTATGTCTTAGTCTATGTCTTAGTCTATGTCTTAGTCTATGTCTTAGTCTATGTCTTAGTCTATGTCTTAGTCTATGTCTTAGTCTATGTCTTAGTCTATGTCTTAGTCTATGTCTTAGTCTATATCTTAGTCTATGTCTTAGTCTATGTCTTAGTCTATGTCTTAGTCTATGTCTTAGTCTATGTCTTAGTATATGTCTTAGTCTATGTCTTAGTCTATGTCTTAGTCTATGTCTTAGTCTATGTCTTAGTCTATGTCTTAGTCTATGTCTTAGTCTATGTCTTATTCTATGTCTAATTCTATGTCTTAGTCTATGTTTTAGTATATGTCTTAGTCTATGTCTTAGTCTATGTCTTAGTCTATGTCTTAGTCTATATCTTAGTCTATGTCTAAGTCTATGTCTTAGTCTATGTCTTAGTCTATGTCTTAGTCTATTTCTTAGTCTATGTCTTAGTCTATGTCTTAGTCTATGTCTTAGTCTATGTCTTAGTCTATGTCTTAGTCTATGTCTTAGTCTATGTCTTAGTCTATGTCTTAGTCTATGTCTTAGTCTATGTCTTAGTCTATGTCTTAGTCTATGTCTTAGTCTATGTCTTAGTCTATATCTTATTCTATGTCTTAGTCTATGTCTTAGTCTATGTCTTAGTCTATGTCTTAGTCTATGTCTTAGTATATGTCTTAGTCTTTGTCTTAGTCAAATGCCTTAGTCTTAGTATTAGTTTATATCTAAGTCTAAGTCTTTGTTTAATGTGGGGTTTATATAACTAAAGCAACTGACGATTGAGTGACATTTAAGTGTATTTTGTTTTTATTACAATAACAAAATACATATAAATTTCACTCAATCGTCAACCGCTTGAGTTATATCAACCACACATAAGTTTTAGTATTCATTATTATTCGGCTAAAACATTAACTCGATGTAATCAAATTATGATTCAAGGGAAACAAAGCTGTTGTGTGTGTAAAGTGAATTTTTATTTTGAGCGATCAAATTATGATTCGTTGTAATCCAATTCATATTTAAAGAAATTGAAATTTCCAAGCGGTCATATAACAATTTTAGAGAATCATATTATGATCTGGAAAAACCAAACAATTACTAGGAAAATTCAAATCAGATTTTGGTAAAATGATGACTTTATGATATCAAGTTATGATCGTAAAAATTGATGGGATCAAATTATGACTCGTAAGAATCTAATTAATGATCCTATTATTTTTCCAGTTCTATGCTTAAATGGAATCATATTATGATTTCTGTTAATAAAAAATGATATCGCCATATCAAATTATGAGTGGGTGGTTTTAAAAATTTACAAAGAAAGTATAATTATTCTGGATCAATAAATTTTGAGAGCAAAATAAAGAAAGCGAACTAGAAAGTAAGAGTGGAAAGGTGGTTGGAGATTACGTGTTTATGAGTGTATTTTCGACAACTTGTCATTTAATGGAGATTGAGCCTTTTTTTGTATTAAATCCATTCATCATTTGTTTTTTTTACCTTCAGATAATGAAAATTTAATACCATTCCCATTTTTGTTTTTCATTTTCTATATTTTATTTAAATTATTGCATTCTGGTTTCATATTTAATTGAATTGTTATCATGGAAAAGTAACAATGTTAAATATTACAAGACAATGACTTTAACATTGAAAATAAAACATTAACAAATATCAATTCTTTAGTCATCTACAAAATATGAACTTTTAATTTATCAGTACAATTTAAGTCTATTTTAAGCAATAATCAAATCAAAAGACAAAAACTGACCCCAACATTAGATTTAACAAATATCTTAAGTACAAAAAAACCTCCAACATGACAATTTTCCTAACAAAAAAAAATTTTTGAAAACACATAAATTAATATGTTTTTCCCCAAATGGGCGCCAAATTACAAACATTTTTCCAAAACAAAAGAAGAAAATCAATTTCATTTAAATCTCATTTACATACATAGAGAAAAAAATAGGAAAATTACTACCAAAAAGTGACCTTTTTAAATCTCACATATTTAATAAATTACTCGTAGCCGAACATAGAAATAATGGTCTGGGTCATGAATAAATTTCTTCAGAAAATGACCAACATATTCACATAAGTACAATTATTCATACATTTTAGTACCAGGGAAAACTTATCTTAATTTCTATATCAAGAATATAAAAAAAACAAGAGAATGATCTTGAAACAAAATAAATTTTATGAAAAATATAATGAAGATTTCAAATCATGTTTTCAAATAACAGATAAGACTGTCAAGAACTTATTACAGACAAATCTTCTTTTCATTTAAGATTTTGAAAAAAACTTTTTCTTTAAAGAAAAAAAATGTTTTATTTGTTTTATTTTATAAAATAAAACATTAAACAAAAAAAATTTCAAATATGTTTTTTTTTGTATATAAACAAACGTTTTTTTATAAGGTTTTATTTACTTATTTTTCCTTTTTTTCTGGTATCTGTCTGTAACATTTCATCTTTTTTTCATAAATTTTATATAAAAGTTTAATGACCTCTTCGGCTGGTACATCAGCCATCATAAATTGTTGGTACTTTTTTTTGTTTAATGATTCTTTTTTGTTTAGCTCTTTCAGTTTTTGTCATTTATTTTATAGGTTTTTCATATAAAGTAGTTTTTAATTTAGCTTTTATACTACACAAATATTTTTAATAAAATTTTTTTATAATAATTAATTGCCATTAATTCAACTCGACTAATTCCTATAAAAAAAAATATTATTTGCAACATTAAATTTTTTTAAAAAGGCTAGATTTTTTTAATAAAAACGTGATTTGTTTGTGATTGAAATGAACTTTTTTTAGTAATAATATTTTTTTTTTTGCTAAAAATTTTATTAATTTAGATTTAACAATTATTAATATAAATAAAGTGGCACGTTTTCTTAAAAAATATTTTTTAATTAATTGTTTGTGATTCAAAAAAAAACACAAAACAATAGATTAAGCATTACCCAATAAACAATTTTAATTAAATCGAAATAATGTGTTAAAATTCAGTCTTAAAGTATTTTATAAACATGTATAATTGTTTGGCAACATGTTGCTCAACATTTTTACCATTAAACAAACATAGAATGAAAGGAAAGCAATAATCATGACAACTTTTATTGTTGCAACCAAGAAAAAATCAACATCAACAATTTATGTTTACAATAAACATTCTGCAACATGTTGATAACTCTATTGTTTGTTGCTTTTTTTTGTCAAAATTAATAAGTCAAAAATTCGTAAAATCGCTTTATGAAGTGCAATTTTATACATTTTTATACATGTGTGATATTTCTGCAACATGTTGCTTAACAATTTCTGCAACATGTTGCATAAAAATTACTGCAATTTAACAGACATCAAATGGAAAAAAATATAATAACAATGAATATTTTCATTGTTATTTGGAAAACTTTAATCAATGCATCATGACAACTCTCATTGTATTAACCAAGATGACATCAACATTTAAGTTGATAATAACAATTCTGCAACATGTTGATAACTCTATTTTTTTTTGTCAAAATTAATAATTTTAGCATTGAATTAATTTTTTTTACATGTGTAATATTTCTGCAACATGTTGCTTAAACATTTTTCAATATAACAAACATCAAATAGAAAAAACAATGTAACAATAATGAAAACTTTCATTGTTAATTGAAAAACTATTATTAATGCATCAAGATGCTATCAACATCTAAGTTGAAAATAAACATTCAGCAACATGTTGCTAACTCCATTGTTCATTTTTTCTCATCAAAAATGAATAAATTTTGCATTGAATTTATTCGTAAGATCGTTTTATAAAGTGTATTTTTTTTAATTTTTTTTATATGTTTTATATTTCTGCAACATGTTGCTTAAACATTTTTGCAACTTAACAAACATCAAATAGAAAAACAATGTAACAATAATGAATACTTTCATTGTTAATTGAAAAACTTGAATTAGTGCATCAAGATGCTATCAACATTTTAGTTGAAAATAAACATTCAGAAACATGTTGCTAACTCCGTTACTCATTTTTTCATCACAAGTTAAGAAGTTTTGCATCGAATAATTCATAAGACCGTTTTATAAAGTGTAATATTATAAGTTTTTTACATGTCTGATATTTCTGCAACATATTGCTTAAACATTTTTGCAACTAACCGAACATCAAATGGAAAACAATGTAGCAATAATGAATACTTTCAATATTAACTAAAAAACTTAAATTAATGCATTAAGATGCTATTAACATTTAAGTTGAAAATAAACATGAATTAATTCGTTAGATCGTTTTATAAAGTGCAACTTAAAACAATTTTACACATGTCAGATATTTCTGCAACATGTTGCTTAAACATTTTTGCAAAACAAATCAGATGGAAAACAATGTATAATATAATAATGTAACAATTGTTAATTGAAAAACTTAAATTAATGTATCAACATTTAAGTTGATTCGGCGACATGTTGCTTAACACTTTTCGTAATTCAACAAACCACAAATAGAACAGAATATAATAATTATAACAACTTTAGTTGAAACAACGCAACATGTTGCTATCTACATTATAGATGAAAATCAACATTTTAATAGTATTTAAATATATAAATAACTATTTTAATTACTTGAGAAAAATTGAGGCCCTATGACCACTCGAAGTCAAGGATAGCAGAAGAATTAGTAGAACAAAATAAATTAGGGAACAATTTTTTTCGGTCTTAAATTTTAGTTTAGGTTAAGAATTCATTTTTCGGTCAAACTATAGATTTTGGTTCAAAAATCTAATTTTTATTAAAAAAATTGAATTTCTTTAAGAAAAATAAAATTTTTTAAGAAAAATAAAATTTTTTAAGAAAAATACAATTTTTTAAGAAAAATAAAATTTTTTTAAGAAAAATAAAGTTTTTTAAGAAATATAAAATTTTGCTAAAAAAAAAAATAAAAATTTTTAAGCAAATTAAAATATTTTTAAGAAGTGAAATTTTGAGTCTAAAACTACATGTAAGCAAATTTTAATTTTCGGTCAAATATTGTTCAAAACTTGATTTTCAATCAAAAATTCAGTCTGAAAATTTTTTTACTATTTCAAAAATTTGGTTTAGCCAAACTTTTGTTAAAAAATTTAATTTTTCTTACAAATTTAAAATTTTTTAGTTCAAAACAAAATTCAATTTTTAAAAAGTTTCTTAAGATATAACAAAATTGTCTGTATAGTAAATATTATTTAAAAGAAAAATTATTCTCACTTAATCCCAGTCTATATTATTCTTAAGATATGTATCAAAAATGTTGCTAAACATTTGAAAAGATTTCTATTTAAATATAATTCAGCCAAAGACCCTATTATATAAAGATGTTGCACTTCCATACATTGATTTGCGTATGATCCCTTATATAAGTCCCATACAAAATAGAGTATACCGCTTTTACTTTAATTCGGAAACAACTAATGGAGAAGATTATCTAATGTTAGAAAGCTAAGGCATACACACCTCCTTCTGAAATGTATCTTTGTTTGTGAGTTTATGTGTTTTTGCTTGTTCTTTATAAACTTTTATTTCAATTTTGACAAAAAAATGTATGATAAGATATTGCACTATCTTTATATTACAGAGTCTTTGGTTCAGCATTTGTTTCCCACAGTTAAAGTTGTGGGACCTCTTAGATCATTTCAATATTTCAAGCTTTCAATGGGAAAATTGGACGAATTTTGCCTTTTCTTAAAAAAGTTGTTCTTAAACAAAAACTTTCTTAATATTGGAGTGAGTTTCTGTAACAAAATATCCCCAACTAGCAATTGGGAGATTGTTGATTATAATATCAGCAGAATGAGTCTTTTGGGATCAAAGAATAGATTAATCAGCTTGGTGATCAAAAAAGTGTACAAAAAGACTCATAGCAAGCGTCTAGTTAAAATAGCACTAAAAAATCTTGCAAAAAATATGCGTAGTCATTATATAATCACGCAAACGATCGTAATATGACTTTTTTAAAGTGATAAAAAAAAGCTTTTTATAGTCTTTTTGTCACTAAAAAAGTGCACAAAAAGACTCATAGAAGCGCTTAGCAAGCGACTAGTTAAAAATAGCTCAACAAAATCTTGCAAAATGTGCGTAGTCATTATATAATCACGCAAATGATCGTAATTTGATTTTTTTAGTGATAGCCTTTTTATCACTAAAAAAAAGACTGGTATATCATTATGGGTGATGTGGCTTAGTTGGTTAGCACGTCGACTACTAAGCATTACATATTATATTCAGCCTGAGTTCAATGCTCGGTCTCGGCAACATCAATTTCTGTAATTATTAAAGCAACTTCATTGTTCTAAAAATAGATATATAGATATACGTTATAGAGCTTATTTTTTTTAACAAATCTAGCGAAATAAGTGCAGTCATAATCTAATCATAATTGTTTAGAAAAACGAGTCATTAAGAACTCTTTCTGAAGGGTACCATTTTCTCACACAAAAAATTCATTTTTGACTCCTAAGTGATATCATAAACGATAATTTTAATCGTGCAGTGGATTCAAAAAAGACTCATATTTGATTCAAGTTTTCAAAAAATGGTAGCTGGGTCTCGATATTATTATTTTAGATCCTATAGAAAGAAAATGTTGCTAAAGATTTGAAAAAAAAAATCTATTTAAATTTTGTTTACTATTTGTTCTTTATAGATAAAGTTTAACAACATCTAAAAACATTTATATTTGAAAAGTTGATAAACATTTAAAAATATCACGAAATTTTGCTCAACATTTTCAAGTTCTTTATTTTAATAACACCTTTAGCATTAAGACACTTCAGTTAATTAATTTTCATAAAACCAAGTTCAATTAATTTCATCATATTTCAAAATCACTAAAACAGACGGATTAAATATTAATTTAATAATAAAATGCCAAACATTTAATTAAATTAAGCCAAAAATACCTTTAAAAAAACGACCTGTTGATACAAACAGCAGAAAAAATTATAGAAATTCATAATAATTTTGAATGGCTCTAGAGGCACTTGATGTGATGATGATCTACCCGCTGGTTTTGTTGTTAAACAAAAATTTGTTAATTTTTTTTTTTTGTTAAATTATTGTATCACAAAGATTATTTAAATATTTATTAATATTGAATTTTTAGTTTTTGTTTAGGTTTGAAAATATTTTTTTGTTCAAGTCTTATTGTTTTTTAATTTATAGAGTTGTTAAGCTTTTATGTAATCAATATTATATTATTTCTATAATTTATTTTGTTTATTTTAAGTTTTTCTGTGTTTTTAAATAAGTGATGATGAGCAAAGACAAGTTTTTTTTTATCTGTTAATAATTTTAAAATAAAACCTTTTTTCATTGTAGTCTCTTTAATGTATTTTTAACGGTGATTCGTTGGTGATTTAAGTTAATATACATAATTAAAAAAAAATTAAAAATAAGAAAAAAATTTAAAAATTTAAATGATTAATAAAATATTGCATAATGATGCTTGAAAAAAAGCCCTTATAGGTTTGTTTAAATTAAAAAAAGAGGAAAAAAAAAGTAGCTAAATTAATTACACAGAAAATTTTAACTGTTAGATAATATTAAAGATTGACTACAAAGAAATAAATAAATCTTTGTGTGATATTTAAATAAATATAAATAATTAAAATATTTATTAACAATTTAAAGACCTTTTTTGAAATTAAAATATTTTGTAAAATTATATTTATACCCTTTACCACCATAGGTGGAAAGGGCTTAGTAAGTTTGTGCTTATGAACATAACCAAGCGTAAGCTGCCTACCACCAGAAGCCGAAGACTTTTTCTAATTTTCGTCATTAATGAAACTTGCGAAAATATGTTTTAAAATCATTCAGTTGGAATTTGGATGTCAGCAAAGTCGGTTGGTGCCGCTTTGTTAAAGAAAATTCAAAAATAATATATACAAGAAACAAAATCAAAATCAAATAAAGCAACAAAATACATGGTTCCAGAGAACAAAGAATTTTAATCTTAAACATTGTTGCCACGACACTATAATTTTTGCAAACATTATTTGAAATAAATGTAACCGAATCGGGAATATTTTTCGAAATAGACATAAATTGTCATATTACACAATTTTAGATTTTTTAGATAAAAAAAATATTTTTCTGTAGAAATTTTTCTTTGGAAAATTTTTCATTGAGAATTACTTTTTTATAGAAAATTTTTCTATAAAAATTTTCAAAAAAAATTTCTTAAAAAATTTTTTTTCCAAAAAAAATTTTCGATAAAAATTATAGAAAAATTTTATATAGAAATATTTTTATGTAGAAAAATTTTTTATTGAAAAATTTTTAATAAAAAAGGATGATGAAAACTGGAAAACTTCTGTGTTTTGTTCAGTCGATAATCTAAAGTTTTACTTATGGTTTATAAACATAATTCGTAAAAATTGTGTTTGTAAAATTGGTAATAAACGCGAGGTTTTCGATCTGTCTAAAAGAAGGGATATTCCTCCTTAAGAGATGGGTTAAACAACCATCGAAACGTGTCGAGGAACTGGTTTCTCCGCAAACATTTTTTGGCTTTTTATCAATAAATTGTCTGTAACATTAATAAATAAATGTAACAGATTGGGAACAAATGCGAATACTCCTTCTTTTTTAATAAAACTTACATCCCAACAATTTTGTTATTTTTGAAAAAAGTTTTAATTTTTATCAAAAATTTTTGAGAATGTTTTTGATAAAAATATTAAAACAACTGGGGTAGAAATTTTTTTTTAAACATCAGAAATTTTCCTATTAACTTTTAATAGAAACATTTACCTATAAAATTTTTATAGAAAAATTTTGACTATAAAATTTTTATAGAAAAATTTTGACTATAAAATTTTTATAGAAAAATTTTCACTATAAAATTTTTATAGAAAAATTTCACTATAAAATTTTTATAGAAAAATTTCCACTACAAAAATTTTATAAAAAATTGTTCCCTATAAAAATTTTCATTTTAAAATAATATAGAAAAATTTTCACTATAAAATTTTTATAGAAAAATTTTCACTATAAAATGTTTATAGAAAAATTTTCACTATAAAACGTTTATAGAAAAATTTTCACTATAAAATTTTTATAGAAAAATTTTCACTGTAAAATTTTTATTGAAAAATTTTCACAATAAAATTTTTATAGAAAAATTTTCACTTTAAAATTTTTACAGAAAAATTTTCACTATGAAATTTTTTTAGAAAAATTTTCACTATAAAGTTTTTATAGAAAAATTTTCACTATAAAATTTTTATAGAAAAATTTTCACTATAAAATTTTTATAGAAAAATTTTCACTATAAAATTTTTATAGAAAAATGTTCACTATAAAATTTTTATAGAAAAATTTTCACTATAAAATTTTTATAGAAAAATTTTCACTATAAAATTTTTATAGAAAAATTTTCACTATAAAATTTTTATGGAAAAATTTTCACTATAAAATTTTTATAGTGTAGTGTGCATATGAAATGTGTTTTTACATATGTGTTTTTACATATGTTCGTGTGTGTGTGGTCTAGTTCACTTAAATTTGGGTGACATTGACCATAAGTAAATCAGTTGTCTTGAGTTACAATTTACACTCAAGAATATATTAATGACACAACGAAAATATGTGGGAACCAATAGCAAGTAAGAACCAATAGAGATTAAGATAGAGTTTAAGATATGAGTTAGACTTTAAAAAGTCACTCAATAATTATTGTATAAAAGAGATGAAAATTGGAAAATAAAAAAAAGAATAATTTTGACTAGCAAGACATAAAGTCTGAAAAGACCTTTTTTTATTTCTTCACCAAACTGCGGCTCTCTAGCCATAACTAATAGGCGTTGCTCGCCCGAATAATAAGCAAAACATACTTATACGAAAAACATATTTATAAAACTTTCACTTACATTAATACGAACATCACATGGCGATCCTGCCAATACGAACAATAATATGCAGATAGAAGACGAACCCTCTAAGCAAGAAATAGAGGAAATCTTTAGCAAGTATTATAAAGCTGGAGAAGAGGAATACATTCCTGAACAACGAGTACCGCAAGACTACCCTACATATACACCGACATCAAAGACAGCAGGCCCAAAACCTATAACTATAGAGGAATATAGGCAACGGAGTGAGAAGAAACCAGAAAATCCTCCAACAGTAGAAAAACAAAGACGCAGACCGAGAGGTGGGCGAAAGGTTAAATTGAGACAGAAGGCTGCAGAAATACACAAGGTGTTGGCGATAACCACGGACCACAAGTTAAGGAAACATTTCAAAAATACATTAGCGGAAATAAGAAAAGAACAAACCAGATAGAATGGGAAACACCCAAGCAAAAATAACAGAGGTAATTACAGCATCGGTTAATGCCCCAACTGCAGTTAGCGTTAGCATGGAAGTGGTGGTACTTTTGTGTATAATTACAACAATTATAGTAATAGTAAGATATTTAAAAAAATATATTAAAAAACAAATTAACAGACAGATGATAAAAAATGATTTGAGTCCTGTCTAAAATAAAGAACAAAAATAAAATAACAATGATTATATTATAATAACAATAAATAATAAAAAAAAAAAAAAAAATTTTTTAAAATTTAAATATTGAAAAAAAAAAAATTTTTTAGATGAAATACTTAAATGGACATAATTTACGAACAATTAAATAGTTTAACATCAAATGCTAGGAAATCATTAACAAGAGGATATACGAAAGATACTATAAAAAACAAGCTATTAGAAGTAGAAGATTTGCAAAAGAAGACTATAGAAATATTAGAGGATAAAAAAAATATCAGAGCAACAAAGACAATTTTACATCAACAAGTTTAAAGAACTAAAGAAAATTGCTTTAGAAGTATTAGAAAACCATAAAGAACGATTGCAAAAAACTGACATTGAAACATTAGAAGATTCCACCATGACAGAAGAAAATCTGAATACGACGGAATTGGCATCAATTTCAAAATTGCTAAATATTTTCAATGGTTCAAAAGAGGATCTAAACACATTCATAGCTAATATCGAAGTATTAAAGGATACTTTGCCTTCAACGAAACAGATTTCTTTTTTTAACTTCGTTTATAAAACCAAGATATCAAACAAAGTACAAACAAAACTGAGACAGATACAAGTACCTACTAATATACAATCATTAATTTCAACCTTAAAAGAAGCTTATAAGACCAAAAAGTCACCAAATATTATTTTAAATGAACTAACAAATATTACTCAATTTGATACTATTAAAAAATTCGCCGACAAAATTGAGGCATTGACAATGGAACTGAATGAAATTCAGATAAGTTCCTTGGGGGAAAGTAATAGAGATGTTATTAGTACGACAAATGCAGTAATAGCATTTAATTCTTTTAAAAATGGATTAAGAAATAAGGAGATAGTTAGAACAATAGAAGCCAGTAGAGTAAAAACTCTTAACGAAGCCATCGAAATAGCTGTCGAAACATCCACTGACATGAAACAAAATCAAATAATGTTCCAAACAACACGTAACAGAAACGGTTACAATAATAACCAAAATAATCGGAACAATAGTTACAACACTAACAGATACAGAAACAACAATAACCTTAGGAATGATAACAGAAATAACTACGACTCCAGAGGAAATTATAATAGAATGAACAATAATAATAGTAATAACTACCGAAATGGTAACAGTTATAATGGTAACAACAACTATCGAAACGATAACAACAATTATCGAAACGGTAACAACTATCGAAACAGTAACAATTACAACAATAATAACTTCAGACAAAATAATGGTCGTAATAACAATTACCACAATTATCAAAATGGCAATAACAATCGCAATAGGAACAATACCTACAACAATAATCAGAGAACACGAAATGTTAATTATACTGAACGAGACCAGGGAAACTCCAATGGTCCGGAGACCACAGAATACCAAGGGACTCCGGAACGAAATCAGTAAGCTCTAAAGCTGTATTTAGCATTTCATCAGGTCTAAAGAATTTCGTAAAACTAAACATAAAGGATACACACCGTGCGTTGACATTTTTAATTGATACAGGTGCTGATATCTCATTATGCAAAGAAGACTTATTAAACAGATATAACGAAGACCCTGATGATTATTGCTGTTTAACAGGGATTTCAAAAGAAAAGATAAAATCCTTGGGCTCTACCAACATATCAATACAAATTAACGAGACATTACTTAAACACAAAATACAATTAGTCCATGAGAATTTTCCTATCCATACTGATGGTATACTTGGACGAGATTTTTTATTAAAATATAATTGTAATATAGATTACGACACATTCACATTAACAATTAATACGGAAAAAGACATCCTGACATTACCAATTCACAACAACTCATTTGATATAAATGTAGTAAAAATACCTCCAAGAAGCGAAATAATTATACCATTTCAATTAGATATTGAAGAAGATGGAGTGATATGCAACAGGGAAGTAGGAGAAGGTGTATTTTTGGCAAATGCCATAATTCCCAAAAACGGAAACAAACATGTGAAATTATTAAACGTACGAGACGAAACAATAATAATTAAAAATCTAAAGATAGAAACTATTCCTTTAAGTAAATTTGATATATACAAAGCAAGCCACAACAGAACAGATACGAAACACAGTGAAGAACGTTTCAAGAAAATTTTAAAAGAATGCAATATAGAGAAAAATGACGAAATAGCGAAGAACGAATTATTGGAGATACTAAAGAAATATCAACACGTATTCCATTTGGAAGGAGAGAACTTGACAACCAATAATTTTTACAATCAAACCATCCAATTAAATGATAATAATCCAGTTTATATAAAGAACTATCGGTTACCGCAGACACAGACAGAGGAAATAAATAACCAAGTAAAAGAACTAATGAAACAAAAAATCATAGAGACTTCCATAAGTCCTTACAACGCTCCACTCTTATTGGTACCTAAAAAGGGACAAAAGGATTTAAAAAAATGGAGATTAGTCGTTGATTTTAGGAAATTAAATGACAAAATAGTTAATGATAAATTTCCACTGACACGATTGGACGATGTTTTGGATAAATTGGGAAGAGCGAAATATTTTTCCACATTGGACATGACAAGCTCTTTTCACCAAATTGAGCTCGATGAACAGTCAAGACCATTTACTGCATTCTCAACATCTAATGGTCATTATCAATACACGAGATTACCTTTTGGATTAAAGATATCCTCAAATAGCTTTCAAAGGATGTTAACCATAGCACTAGCTGGATTGGAATCCGAAGCATTTTTATATGTCGATGATATAATAGTTTTTGGATGTAGTCTGAGACATCACAACAACAACTTGAGTAATGTTTTCGATAGATTATCTAAGTATAATTTAAAACTGAATGCGAACAAATGTTGCTTTCTAAAATCAGAAGTTGTATATTTGGGACATTTAATAACATCAAATGGCGTAAAACCTGATCCAAGCAAATACAACGTAATTTCCAAGTATCCTATACCTAAGAATGCTGACGAAGTAAGAAGATTCATAGCATTTTGTAACTATTATAGAAGGTTCATTAAAGACTTTGCAAGTATTGCAAACTGTTTGAACAACTTGTTAAAAAAAGGTTCCAAATTCGAATGGTCACAAGAATGTCACAATGCTTTTGAGACACTTAAGAACAAGCTAATTGAGCCACCTATTTTGCAATATCCAGACTTTGACAAAACATTCATTTTAACGACAGACGCATCGAACTTTGCATTGGGCGCAATTTTGTCACAAGGTCCGATAGGAAAGGATTTACCTATATCATATGCTAGTAGATCTCTAAATAAACACGAGAGAAATAAACCTGTGATCGAAAAAGAACTTTTAGGCATATACTGGGGTATACAATTTTTTAGACCATATTTATATGGCAGAAAATTCACAGTTGTAACAGACCATAGGCCATTGATTTCGTTGTTTTCACATAAAAACCCAAATTCAAAGCTTACAAGGATAAGACTAGAGCTTTCTGACTATGATTTTGATATAATATACAAAAAAGGAATAAATAACACAAATGCTGACGCACTATCTAGAATAGAGATTGATTCCACCACACTGAAAAACATGATACCACCAGAAAACGACGAGAATATAAAGAAAACATTAATAATAACAAGAGGTATGACTAAAAAGTCATCAGAAAAGAAGACAATAAATAATGAAAATGATACGAGTGAATCTCATAAGGAGACTGATCAACTCCATATGTGGGATTGCACATCGATAAATGATATAAAGCGCGCTACGAAATTAAAATTTGTATTAGAAAAAAGGCCAGAAAATGATATAAAAGAATTATATAAATATATAGTAGAAAATGATAAATTTAATAATGAAACACGTGTTAGATGTAGTGATAATCCAAAGTATTTAGGTACTCTTTTGGAGAAGCTATCATCGTATTTAAAAAATACAAGAAATAAGAAATTTGCTATCGATAGAAATGATGCAATATTTGATATTATACCTGCAGATGAATTTAAGGCCAAATATAATGAAGTAAACAAGAAGAATAAAGATGACATAATTATATTATTATACAGCAAACCTCAACATATAACAAGTGAAGAAAGAAGACAAGAATTGATAAAATTATACCATGATACACCCCAAGGAGGACATTTTGGAGTAAAGAAAACTTCACTAAAATTAAAACAAAAATACATTTGGAAAAATATGAACAAAAATATAAAGGAATATGTATCTAAATGTGATTTATGCCAACGAAATAAACAAACTAGACATACGAAAGAACAATTAAAGGTTACAGATACTCCGACAAACAGTTTTAAAACTATAGTAATCGACACTGTAGGTCCTTTGCGCCCGTCGAACAACTATAGATATATTCTAACAATGCAATGCGAACTAACGAAGTATATAATAGCATGTCCTATAAAGACTAAAGAAGCAAGATCAATAGCTAAGGCACTAGTAGAAAATGTAGTACTTAAATACGGTTTATTTGGCATATTAAAATCAGACAACGGTACAGAGTTTAAAAATGAATTATTAAAAGAAATATGTGAATTATTAAAAATTGAACAAATTTTTTCCACACCGTATCATCATGAGACGTTGGGTACAGTCGAAAGAAATCATAGGGTTCTTAATGAATACTTTTTATCATTTGTACAAAATGATAATTGGGATCAATGGATACCTTATTACACTTTTGCCTACAATATAACTCCTCACGTAGATACTGAATATTCACCTTTTGAACTTATTTTTGGAAAACTACCAAGTTTACTGGGAGATGAAGTCATGAATCATCCAAAGGTTTACAATTTTGAAAATTATGCTAATGAACTAAAAACTAGACTAAAATACGCTTTAGAAAATGCCAGAAATATTATAGAGACAGTTAAAAACAAAAGAAGTACAGACTCACTAGATAAAACAAATAGCATAGAACTAAAAGTAGGAGATTTAGTTTTAATCAAATTAGAGAATAGAAGAAAATATGAATCACCATATGACGGTCCATATGAAGTAGTAGACATAGATGATTTAAATATATTAGTTAAGATAAAAAATAACATAAAAGCAATTCATAAGAATAGAATAAAGAAATATAAAGTATAAAACAATAATTTAAGAAACACTTAAGACTAAATATGTTTACGAGTATACTAAAACTACAATAAGTCATTCGAAACCAAATGAAATATAAAACACTCTTGATTTTATTATTTACAAGAAATATTTATAAGTAAACAAAAAAAAAAAAAAAAAAAAAAATATTTATAAGTAAACATAAACCATAAATTTGAAATTGTAACAAGTAATTTAAGACCAAAGAATTATTTTAAGTAACAATGACACATATTAAGATATACAAAAAAAAAAAGAAAAACAAATTTATGTCATTAACACTTAAAAATATATGCTAAAAATAAATTTAGGGAAAATACACACTTAAAATAATAAACAAAATTTTTTAAACACAAAAAAAAAAAAAAAAAAAGAAACAAATTTAAAACAATACAAAACAAATTAAAAATTATCCGATTTCATTTGATGAAACCGAATAGATTTTTTTAAAGGGTGAGGGTGTAGTGTGCATATGAAATAAGTTCATTACTGCAACTATTGCTCACCAAGTGTTTTTACATATGTTCGTGTGTGTGTGGTCTAGTTCACTTAAATTTGGGTGACATTGACCATAAGTAAATCAGTTGTCTTGAGTTACAATTTACACTCAAGAATATATTAATGACACAACGAAAATATGTGGGAACCAATAGCAAGTAAGAACCAATAGAGATTAAGATAGAGTTTAAGATATGAGTTAGACTTTAAAAAGTCACTCAATAATTATTGTATAAAAGAGATGAAAATTGGAAAATAAAAAAAAGAATAATTTTGACTAGCAAGACATAAAGTCTGAAAAGACCTTTTTTTATTTCTTCACCAAACTGCGGCTCTCTAGCCATAACTAATAGGCGTTCCTCGCCCGAATAATAAGCAAAACATACTTATACGAAAAACATATTTATAAAACTTTCACTTACATTAATACGAACATCACAATAGAAAAATTTTCATTATAAAATTTTTATAGAAAAATTTTCACTATAAAATTTTTTATAGAAAAATTTTCACTATAAAATTTTTATATAAAAATTTTCACTATATAATTTTTATAGAAAAATTTTCACTATATAATTTTTATAGAAAAATTTTCACTATAAAATTTTTATAGAAAAATGTTCACTATAAAATTTTTATAGAAAAATGTTCACTATAAAATTTTTATAGAAAAATTTTCATTATAAAATTTTTATAGAAAAATTTTCACTATAAAATTTTTATAGAAAAATTTTCACTATAAAATTTTTATAGAAAAGTTTTCACTATAAAATTTTTATAGAAAAATTAATACTACAAAATTTTTATAGAAAAATTTTCACTATGAAATTTTAATAGAAAAATTATCACCATAAAATTTTTATAGAAAAATTTTCACTTTAAAATTTTTATAGAAAAATTTTCACTATAAAATTTTTATAGCAAAATTTTCACTATAAAATTTTTATAGAAAAATTTTCACTATAAAATTTTTATAGAAAAATTTTCACTATAAAATTTTTATAGAAAAATTTTCAGTATAAAATTTTTATAGAAAAATTTTCACTATAAAATTTTTATAGAAAAATTTTCACTATAAAATTTTTATAGAAAATTTTCACTATAAAATGTTTGTAGAAAACTTTTCACTATAAAGTTTTTATAGAAAAATGTTCACTATAAAATTTTTATAGAAAAATTTCCACTACAAAAATTTTATAGAAAAATTTTCACTATAAAATTTTTTTAGAAAAATTTTACTATAAAATTTTTATAGAAAAATTTTCAATATAAAATTTTTATAGAAAAATTTTCACTATAAAATTTTTATAGAAAAATTTTCACCATAAAATTTTTATAGAAAAATTGTCACTATAAAATTTTTATAGAAAAATTGTCACTATAAAATTTTTATAGAAAAATTTCCACTACAAAAATTTTATAGAAAAATTTTCACTATAAAATTTTTTTAGAAAAATTTTACTATAAAATTTTTATAGAAAAATTTTCAATATAAAATTTTTATAGAAAAATTTTCACTATAAAATTTTTATAGAAAAATTTTCACCATAAAATTTTTATAGAAAAATTGTCACTATAAAATTTTTATAGAAAAATTGTCACTATAAAATTTTTATAGAAAAATTGTCACTATAAAATTTTTATAGAAAAATAAAATTTTATAAAATTTTTGCAGAAAAATGTTCACTATAAAATTTTTATAGAAAAATTTTCACTACAAAATTTTTATAGTAAAATTTTCACTATAAAATTTTTATAGAAAAATTTTTACTATAAAATTTTTCTAGAAAAATGTTCACTATATAATTTTTATAGAAAAATTTTCACTATAAAATTTTTATAGAAAAATTTTCACTATAAAATTTTTATAGAAAAATTTTCACTATAAAATTTTTATAGAAAAATTTTCACTATAAAATTTTTATAGAAAAATTTTCACTATAAAATGTTTGTAGAAAAATTTTCACTATAAAGTTTTTATAGAAAAATGTTCACTATAAAATTTTTATAGAAAAATTTCCACTACAAAAATTTTATAGAAAAATTTTCACTATAAAATTTTTTTAGAAAAATTTTACTATAAAATTTTTATAGAAAAATTTTCAATATAAAATTTTTATAGAAAAATTTTCACTATAAAATTTTTATAGAAAAATTTTCACCATAAAATTTTTATAGAAAAATTGTCACTATAAAATTTTTATAGAAAAATTGTCACTATAAAATTTTTATAGAAAAATTTCCACTACAAAAATTTTAACTATAAAATTTTTTTAGAAAAATTTTACTATAAAATTTTTATAGAAAAATTTTCAATATAAAATTTTTATAGAAAAATTTTCACTATAAAATTTTTATAGAAAAATTTTCACCATAAAATTTTTATAGAAAAATTGTCACTATAAAATTTTTATAGAAAAATTGTCACTATAAAATTTTTATAGAAAAATTGTCACTATAAAATTTTTATAGAAAAATAAAATTTTATAAAATTTTTGCAGAAAAATGTTCACTATAAAATTTTTATAGAAAAATTTTCACTACAAAATTTTTATAGTAAAATTTTCACTATAAAATTTTTATAGAAAAATTTTTACTATAAAATTTTTCTAGAAAAATGTTCACTATATAATTTTTATAGAAAAATTTTCACTATAAAATTTTTATAGAAAAATTTTCACTATAAAATTTTTACAGAAAAATTTTCACTATGAATTTTTTTTTAGAAAAATTTTCACTATAAAATTTTTATAGAAAAATTTTCACTATAAAATTTTTATAGAAAAATTTTCACTATAAAATTTTTATAGAAAAATTTTCACTATAAAATTTTTATAGAAAAATTTTCACTATAAAATTTTTATAGAAAAATTTTCGCTATAAAATTTTTATAGAAAAATTTTCACTATAAAATTTATAAAAAGATTTCGATGGATATCATTATTATATGTCGATCTTCACAAATAGAGCATTTCTCTAAGCAATGAAAATAAACCTCATAAAACGACATTTCAATTTAAGGTTAAAGCAAAAACTCTATAATATAAAGATGTTGCACTTCCATACATTGACTTGTCGTATGGTCGCTTCGAAAAGTCCCATAAAAAAAGAGAGTATACCGCTTTTACCCTAATTCGAATACAATTGATGGAGTCGATTATCCAATGAGAGAAAGCTAAGGCACACACACGTGCTCGTGAAATGTATGTTTGTGCGTTTATGGGTTTTTCATTGTTCGTTAACAATTTTAATGTCACATCTTTATATTATAGACTCTATATTATGAAGATATTGCATGGACTTCTCACTTATAAATATTAAAAAAAACTAGACTGTTTAATTTATCTCAAATTTATTATAATTTATTTTAATAATTTCTTTTCAAATAACAAAAATGTATTGCTAATTTATTAAATCTTTTAACTTGTTTAACCAAAGAAAGTAGTTTCTTTTATGAGGTCATAAATTTCGTTAAAAATTCTGATTATTTAAAACTTTTTTTGAAAAAAATTGAAAATTTTTATTTATTCAAAAAATTAAGTTAGTCTGACATTATAAATTAAATTCCATAAATTATCAAATCAGCTAAAAAAAAGTTAATTAATTTTAACTTAGCTTATTCTTTTGAATTTATTATTAATTTTTAGTCTCGAGTAACTTGTTTAGTCCATCACCACCAGACTTTTGTAAATGTTGATAAAACTTTAATAAAAATGTTGTCTCAATAAAAAATTAATTAAAGAAACAACAAAATTAATGAAGCTCTTAAAGTCTTAAATTAATAAAAAAAGTAATTAGAGGAAATAAAAAATTGCTTAAAAAATGGTTGTCTACACTCGAGAAAAAATAATGGTTAAAGAATATTTCCTACTAATATTGTATGATACATATATCATCTCCTAAATTTCTTTACAAAAACTTTTGAATGATCTTATATTTCTAACGATCATATATCTGTGGCTTGGTACTAAAAGGGCCAATGTCATTTTTTTGCTGTTTTGAGTTAATCATTGAATTAGATTCCCTTCTTTAGCCTCTTTTATTTGGCTAAAACAGCTAATCACTAACTTAGCTCAGAATAGATTTATTTGGGGTTTTCTGGACAATGTTACTATGTATTGATATGGAAAATAAAAACTTTAAATTTAATTTTCTCAAAACTACTTTTTTGACATTGGTCCTTTTAGCACCAAGCCACATATATATGTTCATATCTGAAAATAAGTAAATGAGTTTTGAGTAACATCTTTATTCTCATTTTCAATTTTCTTAAGCGCTCTGTTAAATAGATAATTTTAACTACTGACAATCAACATTGGGTGACATGATTTGGTTCAAAAAGTATACAGATCATCTTTGTACCAAAAAAAATTTCTATTGTAGTTTTTTGTTGCAAAAATGTCTGAATTCGTTTTGATTCAAAATATTAAATTTAAATTTACTTATGTAAAATAATTCAAATTTGTAAAGTTTCATACACTCTTATTTACAAATACAATATTTTTGTTTTTATTTTTTTTTCGCCATAAATTTGCATGTTGAAAAAAAAAGTTTAATTCCACTTGTTTTCGCATAAAATTTGTAGTTACATACAAAAAAGTACGTTTAATGAACAAGTGGCAATTCAAGGCTACTGTAGAAATATTAAGGGTATTCACTTAAGACATTCAGAGAAATATTTTATAGTATTTAAATTGAAGTTTATGGGTTTATTGATTTTATTAGAAATTTTATATTCCAAAATAACTAATGACGAAGAGACACGATCAGCTGATTAAGTGATATTGTTTAAAGTGAACGACGAAAATCATATGCTTTTCTAAACATAAAATAAATGAAAAATTAGGATTTATCAGGCTTGAGTTCATTTTTAATTTTCAAATTATTAATTTGAAAATTTGAAAGTAATAATGTGAAGAAAAACTGAACAAATTATTTTTGAACGCGGCTAGTGGATTGCAATTTCTGTCCCGCCACAGGACGTCATCAGCACTTAGCGCCCTCGACCACAGTCGAGTTATCAAATTGCAGAGATAATCATCAATTTAACTCATTGAGTTTGATCGAACATCACTACGTTTAATTGATTGTGTATTCTCCTATTACTTGTTTTGCTCGATCTTTTCACTTGCCGTTGGCATGTTGGTTCCCTAATAATTAAAAGCAAAGGGCACGTTGCATTTACATACATTTACATTCATGTAATTTACTTACATATGTGAACACTGTTACTATTCTATAAATAGCATCAAACCAAAAAGTCTTGTTCTTCTCTACATGCCAACGGCAAGTGAAAAGATCGAGCAAAACAAGTAATAGGAGAATACACAATCAATTAAACGTAGTGATGTTCGATCAAACTCAATGAGTTAAATTGATGATTATCTCTGCAATTTGATAACTCGACTGAGGTCGAGGGCGCTAAGTGATGATGACGTCCTGTGGCGGGACAGAAATTGCAATCCACTAGCGTTCAAAAATAATTTTTTCAGTTTTTCTCCACATTATTACTTTCAAATTTTCAAATTAATAATTTGAAAATTAAAAATGAACTCAAGCCTGATAAATCCTAATTTTTCAATTAATTCAATTTAAAGTTAGAATAATTAATTCCCTAATACATAAAATAAATCTATAAATTTCATTCTATAAATTTGTATATTTAAATTTCTCCAGTGCAAAATGCTCGCACAGCTGATTCTGAAAAGTTTTAATTTTCTTGACTGAACATCGAACTATAGATTCTAATGCAAGCCACACACGCTGCGACAGTTAGGAAAACTGGTTGCAACGTTTGTGTGGTCATTTTGTGTAAGTTGGGGTTGGTTGTACAAAAGATCAAAAAGTTTTTATTTTATGGAATTTTATATTGAGATTGTACAAAAGTTGTATTGTATATACGAAAAAAGCACAATTAAAGTTGTACACTCTGAGACTAGTGTATGGCCTGCATTAAGACATAAAATTTTCTAAATCAAAAATAGTTTTTCACAGGGACCGTAACTGTTATAAAAGTCAGAAAATAAAAGTTATTTTTTGAATTTTATTTTTTCGATAAAAAATAACAGTTATTTTTCACTTTTATTTTTTCAAGCAAAAATAAAAGTTATTTTTTAACTTTTATTTTTTGAGCAAAAATAACAGTTATTTTTGACATTATTTTTATAAGCAAGAATAAAAGTTATTTTTTGATGTTTATTTTTTCGAACAGAAATAAAAGTTATTTTTTGACTTTTATTTTTTCGAGCAGAAATAAAAGTTATTTTCGTTTGAAATTATGACAAATTTATTGAAAAAATTTTTCAAAAAAAAAAAATTTTTCAGTGAAAATAATTTACATATGCTTAAAAATTAATGGAGTTGAGTTTTGTAACCAAAGTTGGGGTTGGAAACATAAAAATAACTTTTATTTCTGCTCGAAAAAATAAAAGTGAAAAATAACTGTTATTTCTGCTCGAAAAAATAAAATTAAAAAAATAACTTTTTTTTTGCTCGATATAATAAAAGTCAAAAATAACAGTTATTTTTGCTCGAAAAAATATAAAATATATTATAAAATAACTTTTATTTTGCTAGAAAAAATAAAAGTTAAAAATAACTGTTATTTTTGCTCAAAAAATAAAAATCAAAAAATAACTGTTATTTTTTTTTTCTTTAATAAAAATCAGATTTTTAAAAAGCATCGCATTTTATAAAGATTTGGTCTAAGACTATCAAAATGTTATACTTGGTTTGATTCTCCGACATTTCCTTGCCGTTGCTTTTTTTAATCAAAAATTCAAAAATAACAGTTATTTTCGGTCCCTGGTTTTTCAAAAATATTATATTATATTACATTACTTTCCCCTTTGAATACCCCTATTGTCTTCCCTTTACGAATTTTATTCATTTCATACAAAAAATGTAAAACAAAATATTTATGAACAAGAACTTAAAATTTGTTTTATTTTTTTTCCCCTTTTCTTCAATATTACTTAAGTTCTCAAGAATTCCAACTGCAGCCTTACTTTGGAAGAAACTGTTTTAAAAGCTGCAAAAACAAACCAATCGAACACCAATAATGCAAAAATAAGCCAGACGTCGCCAATGTGCATAAAAATATTTTATTAAAACAAAACGACAATTGATTATTTTAGTAAAGTACAAACGAAAAATACTAAAAAAGACCTTTAATGCAAAAAAGTGACGTGAGATTTGGAAAGTTTCTGAAAATTGTTTATACTTAGTACTACATGAAGGTACTTTGCAAAATAGAAAAAAATGAGAATAATTAGTCATTTTTAACAAAGTTATATAAAATTCAACTTTATGATTTTCAAAACCAAAGATCATGTATTGTAAGGAGGAAGATTGTATAATGATTCCGAATTTAATCAATTATAGTCACTTGCCAATCATATTTTGATCACAATTGTCTACATCATCGACTGTCTACATGATTATAATATACATATATCATGATTATTTATATAACCTCGGTAATACAGTATTTTATCTATCAGCTGCGATCTAATCAAAAATTACCTCATAAATTGCTCGTTAGGAATATATTATGATCAAGAGGACACATAAAAATGGAAAGTTATCTATGACTTTTGTGTGGAAATATAAATTTATCAAAACTTTTCCTAATACAATTAAATGAAGATATTATGATGACCATAACAATGTTATGATTGCAAAATTATTAGATTATGATAACATAATAATGTTGTTTTGATTCAAATTTTAGTTTGATTTTTACGATCATAATTTATTTCTGTTTGATATCTAATAATAATATGATCTTTCAGATTCCATCATGGAATATTTTTTCAAAAAAGAAACATAGTATGATAAAAGCAAAATATTGTAATTGCAAAATTCTATTTGTATAAAATATTCTATACAAATTTAAATTTCTTATTGATAAATTTTCGATAGCTGTATATTAAACTTGACTAACTCTGACTGAAAAGTATATTTTACTAAGTGTAGGGTATCAAACTACTTTAAATAAAATTTAAATTCTAAAACTAATTGATTGAATATATCATATCAACACGTGACTAATGAAGGTTCTAATAAGCCAATAAAACCTTAAGCTCTAGGTATTTTCAAGAACAATTTTTAAATAAATACGAGAGTTGACTTTACTATTAGATAATAATTTTTCTAGATAAATTTTTAACATCAAAATTTTAGATAAGAATATTTCTCTATAGAAAATTTTCGATCAAAAATATTTTTCTGTGAGAAAATTTTTGATAATTATATTTTTCTATTAAAAAATGTTCGATAAAAATACTTGCTATAGATAAGTTTTTGATCAAAAAATTTTTCTTTAGAAAATATTTTGATCAAAAAATTTTTCTTTAGAAAATATTTTGATCAAAATATTTTTCCTTAGAAAATATTTTGATCAAAATATTTTTCTTTAGAAAATATTTTGATCAAAATATTTTTCTTTAGAAAATATTTTGATCAAAATATTTTTCTTTAGAAAATATTTTGATCAAAATATTTTTCTTTAGAAAATATTTTGATCAAAATATTTTTCTTTAGAAAATATTTTGATCAAAATATTTTTCTTTAGAAAATATTTTGATCAAAATATTTTTCTTTAGAAAATATTTTGATCAAAAAATTTTTCTTTAGAAAATATTTTGATCAAAATATTTTTCTTTAGAAAATATTTTGATCAAAATATTTTTCTTTAGAAAATATTTTGATCAAAATATTTTTCTTTAGAAAATATTTTGATCAACATATTTTTCTTTAGAAAATATTTTGATCAAAAAATTTTTCTTTAGAAAATATTTTGATCAAACTATTTTTCTTTAGAAAATATTTTGATCAAAATATTTTTCTTTAGAAAATATTTTGATCAAAATATTTTTCTTTAGAAAATATTTTGATCAAAATATTTTTCTTTAGAAAATATTTCGATCAAAATATTTTTCCTTAGAAAATATTTTTATCCAAATATTTTTCTTTAGAAAATATTTTGATCAAAATATTTTTCTTTGGAAAATATTTTTCTTTAGAAAATATTTTGATCAAAATATTTTTCTTTAGAAAATTTTCTGATCAAAATATTTTTCTTTAATAAATTTTTTAATCAAAATATTTTTCATTAGAAAATTTTTTGATCAAAATATTTTTCTTTAGAAAATTTTTTGATCAAAATATTTTTCTTTAGAAAATATTTTGATCAAAATATTTTTCTTTAAAAAATTTTTTGATCAAAATATTTTTCTTTAGAAAATTTTTTGATCAAAATATTTTTCTTTAGAAAATTTTTTGATCAAAATATTTTCCTTTAGAAAATTTTTTGATCAAAATATTTTTCTTTAGAAAATTTTTTGATCAAAATATTTGTCTTTAGAAAATTTTTTGATCAAAATATTTTTCTTTGGAAAATTTTTTGATCAAAATATTTTTCTTTAGAAAATTTTTTGATCAAAATATTTTTCTTTAGGAAATATTTTGACCAAAATATTTTTCTTTAGAAAATATTTTGATCAAAATATTTTTCTTTAGAAAATATTTTGATCAAAATATTTTTCTTTAGAAAATATTTTGATCAAAATATTTTTCTTTAGAAAATATTTTTCTTTAGAAAATATTTTGAGCAAAATAGAAAATTTTGGTTAAAAAATATTTTCATAGAAAATTTTTGCATAACAAATTTTTATATAGAAATTTTCAATAAAAATATTTTTCTACAAAAAATTTTCGATAAAATATTTTTATTTATAAAATTTTAGAAAAAAAATTTTCTATCTAAAATTTTTAATAAAAAATGCTTTTATAGAAAATTTTTCCATAAAACAATTTTTTTTCGATAGAAATTTTATTAAAAAAAAATCAAGACTACATGTCTAAGAATTTAGAAAATATCCCATTTTCATTACTAAATGGCAACTCTGCTTACTAAACGGCAACTCTTTTTACGGCTTTGTTGAGTTCCTTAAGTCCATGGCTGAGTTTTAACTGTGTCTAAAAATTTTAAAAATAGCCCATTTTAGTTAAATATTTACTAAACGGCAACTCTGCTTATTACTATTCTCAATTTGGATCCATTTTTTGTCCCATAAGAATTTTTCATGTTACCAAAACAATAGAAGTAGCGTTCATTCATCAAATATATTAAACTTTACATTAAAACAGCGAAGATCATCATTTCTGTTTTCCTATCACTAGTAATAAAAGTAGTATTCATATAATTTGTTATTATTCTGCAAATACTCGTTTTAAAGCAGTGATTTAAAACCTTAAGCACTAGAAATGATGAATCGGGAAATATGAAAGACAACCCTCGTTCAAAGTTTTTTTTCAATCATTTTTTTGCAAAATATTAGATTAAAGCTAACATGCGACTGAATACTTGTGAAAATTACATCAACTGTAATGTAATTAATTTATTTTCCTTAATAGAAAAATTCTAATAATTTTTTTTGCCATCTAATCTTTTTCATCTGCTCACAGACTTTATGAATTCTAGCAAATATTTATTAAAGTTTTCATTTTTTTCCATCATTAATGATCATTTTTATTTAAGTGTTTACAATTATATATTTATAATTGATAATTTTTACTCACTGCCACTGATAACTCGGTTAAGTTTTTGCTAATGTGAATGGGCATCGTAATCATAATTTTATTCTGTTGTCATTATACAGTTGATGATAAAGAAAAAGAACTATTTAGAAATAAGGACTGTTATAATTCTTAGTTTTAAATATTTTAATTACTCAATTAAGAATTTTGTTGAGGCAACCAATAATTTAATTGCGGCAACTAACAATTTAGTTAACTCCTAAAACAATTTAATTTCTCAAATATTGTATTAGTTGATAATAAAATTTAATTAATTTATAACATACAAATCTGATTAACCAATTAAAAAGTTGATTAAACTAATCAATAATTTAATTAAGGTTACCCTTTTTTAATATTTCGTGACCGACTGTATTTATGTATTGAGTGTTTAGTATAGAACTAATAAGTATTCATAAAAATTTTCTATTCCCTCATTGTATTTGTTTGTGAATGGTCTCTGTTTTGTTATAATTTTTTTTTTGGATTTTCGAAATTCTTTACGCTTTTCTATGCCAAACTGCTGCTGACAATGGACAGCTACGGGCGGCCAGGCCAGCTTTCCGAGCTCATTTGTTTGGAACTTGGATGCCTTATTAATGTCACATACTGTTTTTATGATGAGGAATATAAATTTGTTTACAATATTTGGAGTTTACTAGAAGCTGGTTTGCAAACGAGGGTCACTACTTATATTTTGGGGAGATGGATTAAAAATTAATTGGGTTGAATTATCAAAAGAAATTATAAAATTTGGATTATATTCATTAGCATGATTACGTTTTCGATTGATCAACCTTTTTATTGATTAACTCTATTTGCCTAAAAGAATCTTAACTATTTAGCTACAATCATTCGAAATATTATATTAAAAATTGACAAAAATAATGAACTTAATTAAATAATTGTCTTTAGAAAATTTTTGGATTAAAATATTTTTTTATAGAAAATTTTTGGATAAAAATATTTTTCTATAAAAAAATTTTTTACTGAAAAATTTTTTATTGTAAAATACAATAAAAAATTTTTCAAAAAATAATTTTCTTGCGAAAAATTTGTAAAAAAAAAAAAAATTCTTGAGAAAAATTTGTAAAAAAATTAACTTAAGAAAATTTTTCGGTAAACATATTTTTCTATAGAAAATCTTTGGACAAAAATTTTTTTCTATAAAAGATTTTTTTACAAATATTTCACAATAAAAAATTTTTCAAAAAATAATTTTCTTGAGAAAAATTTAAAAAATAAAAAAATTCTTGAGAAAAATTTTTCAACAAAAAATTTTCTTGAGAAAAATATTTTTTTTTTTTTTTTTGACAAATTGACTTTAGAAAATTTTTCGATAAGAATATTTTCTATAGAAAATTTTTCAATAAAAAATTTTTTTACAAATATTTTACAATAAAAATTTTTTTATAAAATTATTTTCTTGTGAAATTTTTTTTTTTGAAATTTGTCAAAATAAAATTTGAGAACTAATTGTTTAAATTTAACTAAATAATTATTAATTGAGTCAATTAAATTATAAATTGAGTTATTATTATTATTAATCAAGTCGTTTTTATTGATAATTATTCCAATTTAGTAATTCAATTAGACGATTACTACAGTCGATTAAATGATTAATTTAGTCAGCTTTATCATTAATTGAGTCAATAAAATTGTAAATTGAGTAATATAATTATTATTTCAGTTATAAGAATTAATAAATAAGTAAATTTAAAAAATAATTGAGTCAATTAGATTAAACATTTTAGTCAATTTTATTACAAATTATATTATATATTGAGTCAATTAAGTGATCAATTGTGCTAATTAAACGGTGATTGGGTCAATGAAATAATTAATTAAGTCAATTTAATCAAATTGAGGTAATCTAATTGATAATTAACTCATTTAATTAACTCATTTAACTCAGTTAATTCAATAATTAATTGAGTCAAATATATAATTAACTAATTGATCATTAATTTTCTAAATTTAATTAAAGAATTAATACTTGAGTCAATTAAATAATAAATTGAGTTATTATTATTATTAATCAAGTCGTTTTTATTGATAATTACTCCAATTTAGTAATTCAATTAGACGATTACTACAGTCGATTAAATGATTAATTAAGTCAATTTTATCATTAATCGAGTCAATAAAATTGTAAATTGAGTAATATAATTATTATTTCAGTTATAAGAATTAATAACTTAGTCAATTTAAAAAATAATTAAGTCAATTAGATTAAAAATTTAGTCAATTTGATTACAAATTGTGTCAATTAAACGATAATTATGTCTACCTACTGATTAATATTACAAAAATAATTGAAGTAATTGAGTCAATAATGATTGATTAATCCAATTAAATTAATAACTAATTCAAGTGATTTTTTGGTGTACCCAATTATGAAATTGATTAACTTAACTTATTTTGCTTTCACTTATCGTTCGTTTAGGTAACTTTAGGAAACAGTAAAATCTTAAATTTGTACTTAAATAACCCAAAATCTTTAAAGCAACCATCGCATACTGCCATGCATTCCATCAATAGTTCTGTTTCTGTCTATAAATACATCATTATCATTATTCTACTTTTTTGTACATTTTAAAATTTATTTTTCTATTTGTATTTTGATGTTGATGATTGATAACTCATTTAATAAAGATGAGTAAATAATCATGAATCTATAGAGTACAGACAGACTTTTGCACAGACCCACATAAACGCACGCACATTTAATAGATTTATGGCCGTCGTAGTCTGTGTACCAGTAGCGGAATACGAAGTCATCAGTTGTCAATGGTCTTCAACATCACCACCATCATCATCATCATCATGAGCGTCATGTGCTAACAACGTTCATAGTGCATGACGATATGTAAATGTGTGGGTGTACCCAGCAGATCACAAACTAGAGAAATGTCTGCAATTTGCTAAAGATGTTAATATGCATTTGTCATTAAAAGTGGATAATAGGCATTTTAAGGCAGAATTCGATTGTTTCCTTAAAACCTAAGAATTTTGATAAGTATTATAACTAAAAGTGGACAATAGGCACTTTTAAGCAGAATCTGATTTCTGCACTGAATCCTACTGATCCTTTTCAATTACAAGCCTTTGTAAAAATAGCTGGCGTTTCCCTGGGTACTAAACGGGTACTCGTTAATTTGTAACTACCGGGTACGAATGCTTTCAAAATGTACGTAATATTTGCTTGTAAATAATGAAAAGTATTATTGACACTACAGTCATTCATTATTTACACAAATTTTACTGTTTTATTGGGTCAAGTATCTTTTTTTTCGCATTCTCTTACATATTTATGAAAATTACGAGGATGCACTTTGTGTATTTTCCAAGTTCTGTTTGCTATAATCGTAGCAACTGGAGAACATTAGCGGTTAAGTGATTGATGAGTTGATAAAATTATGATATATTTTTTTAAACTAATTTGAATGGCAGCTGGGGTGTTGAAAAAATGTTTCTGCTTTTTCAGATTCAAAAGCTGATGAACTGCAGAGATTTTTCCAGAAATTTAGTTCAGATATTTCTGTGTAATTCATCATAGGCAAAAAAAAAAAATGATTTTTCGTCATAATTTAATTTGATAACATGATCATACTGAATCATATTTTGATCCCTTTAGAAAATTTTATACAACCTAAAGCATTAAATTTGCGCACCATATTTGGATCATTATTGTATTGTTTTTGATTAACATATTAATTTGATAAAGCTTTAATAATTTGATTTTTCCTAGCAATAACACGGTGTCACAAATGATAAACTTTTGTAAAACTTAAAGAACGACCTAGTGAGGGTCATAGGCTTAGGTGCGAACATACAAAAATCACTTTCAAAGATTTCGAAACAAGAAAAAAATTTTGAGAAATTCGCAAAAAACTGTTTTCGAGTAGGTCGTAGTACTTCAGTACCTCCAACTCTCACATTTGCAAAGCGATTTTAAAATTTTAAACAGTTTTGGAAAGTAAAGGAATCAAGCTTTTACAAGCTGTCTTTATATGGCTTAAACTATAAGAAATAAGGTATGTTTGCACGAGTAGTACCATGGTAATAGGTAGTACATGGCCTAGTCGGTTTTCGTCTGATGAAAAAAAAATTAAAACACGTTTTACGAGGAACTAAGTGCTCTTGTTATATTATATAAAATTTCGTGAGCTTTTATATAAAAATAAGCAACAAAAAGCTACTAAATTCAAAAAAGTGGAAAAATTTTGTTTTTTAGATATTCTTTAAAAAAAATACTTTTGTTCTACAAATATACCAAAGAGGATATGCCATTCTACAGGACAATCTGTTTTCTTTCTTTGCTGTTAAAACTGGCTGAGCTACGGGCCGATAAGTTGACAAACATCGTTAATATCGTTTTTTGCCTATAACTCCTAAACTTGGACGTATTTGTGAATTTTTTTTTCACGATTTTTCATGTACTCAAGTTCTGCAACCCACGTTAGGTCGTTTTCCAAGTTTTTTTTCTTAGTGAACAACAATGTTATTAGTTTAAGCCTGCTTATAATTTGGTTAAACGTTTTGACATAACTTCAAAATTTTTAACCTCCGGGTTTATTTAGATAAAATGAAAAAAAAACTAAATTATTAAGAAAATGTTACGGAAAGTTTTGACTTTTCCTGGAAAGACTAACGATGTCACGTTTTGTTTCTATTTTGGGAAATGCAAAAATAGTTTCTTTAGTAAAAGAATTTACATTTGCAGAAAAAAGCAACTATATTTAAATTTTTCTTATTCTATAGATATTCAGAAAAAGATATGTAAAAATATTTTTATAAAACATACCGGATTATATTTTTCCAAAGCCCTCAAAAACGTATATTTTAAAATTTTTAATTTTTCAGTTACAATGAGAAAAAAATACACTGCGCAGATGGATGCACTTATATAAAACTTTTTTAAATTCTTCATACCTTTCCTAAACTATTTTTAAAAAAATCTTTACTAAACAATCAGGATCATATTTGCCAGGGTCGAACAAACACATATAGATTTTTTGAAGTGTTTTGAATTGAAAATATATGATTTTAAATGAAGAAAAAAATCCTTGGCCGCATTCGTGTAATAACGTTTAATTTTATATATTCTTTAAAAAATTGAATTGTGTAAAAATCTTTTCAAAATTTCTAAGGATTAACTTTTTAAACACGTATATTTTCAAATACTGGAATTAAAAAAAAAAAAATTAGGTATGAAATTTTTTTATCTTTTTTCTAAAATTTTTTTTGTCTCAAGAAAGGACACTCATTTGTACTTCAGCAAAATTAAATTTTCTCTTATTAGAAATAAATTGATAACATGATATCTGGATATATCTCTTAGGAATATACTTACGTTTTGGAAATTTCAATTATTTAAAATTTTTTTTTTAAATGTTTCTATTTGGTTTTTTTCCAAAAGAAAATTGTATAAAGACTTATACCCTAACTCATAAATTATTTGCCATATCTTGGGAATGGCTTATCTAAATTCGTAGAAAGAAACCCCAGCGGATTCACCACAAAATTCTTAAAGCCTTTCATATGGTCAATAGTTGTGGAGTTTTTCACATAAAAATGTAAAAAATTTTTTTTTTTTTGCAAAAAGGTTTCCCCACCTTTGTAGTAAATTGGGATTTTAGTGAAATACACTACAGTAAAACTTTTCAACGGTCTTAAAACTGTAAATATTATAAATAACGAAGTCATATTTCACTATTTAAGAATGGATTTTCGGGAAATGAAGTTTATTTTATTTGAAACATTCACAGTTTTGTAATAATGTAATGGAAACTGTTTATTTTTATCATCTTCAATTTTTTATGAATTTTTAAAAAATAAAAAAATTTAAACTTAAAGAAAAAAATAAGAATTTACAACAAAGTGCAAATAACTCCGAATTCATTAAGCTTTGATATGCGTGATCTTAAAAGCACTTAAAGATATTTGTATTTATTATTCTATTCTGTAAAGATATGATCAAATTAATCGATCAGCCTCTTGAAAAATGCCAAATTTTATAATAAAAATTTTTAAAAAATAATGTATCCATACAATTTTAAATCTGGATCGTTTTTATAATTAGTGGACCACAGGAAATAAAAAAAGAAGTTAGAAAGTGCTAAAGTCGGTCAAACCCGACCATACGATACCCTTCAACACTGTGGTCAAAGGTGTTCTTTTTCTTGTATAAAGACAAATATTTGCTAAATTATACAAAGATTTTCTCAAAACATATATATTAAAGCTGTTTCCTTCATTTGGACTTATATGAGAGCTAGGGACCGATTATCTTGAAAATTGATTACAGTTTTTACAAAAAATTATGTATGCAAAAAATAAACTCAAAATTCGCATTATCTTAAGATTTACGAGTGTTTTAGTGATTTTTATCTCATTTAGTGCGTTTTGACAGTAGAGTTTGTATTGGGAGCTATGGTCAAATGTGGACCGAATTCACCGAAATTTGGTACAGTAATTTTGGTATATATACGCAGTATTTGTTTTTAGTTTCATGAAAAAATACTGATATGTATGGCCAATATATCAATTCCGGGTAGTGCGACCTATGGGAGGTACCATAAATAATGGACCGATTTTGTCGAATTTCAATAGCCATGGTCCCACTATCAAAAAAATGATCTGTGCTAAACTTCATCAGATTATCTCTAGAATTGCGACCTGTACTTCGTTTACATGGGGGTCCAGTCAGCCAGCCAGACGGACGGACGGACGGACTGACATCGCTAAATCGACTCAGAAAGTGATTATAAGCCTATTGGTATACTAAAAGGTGGGTCTCAGACAAATATTTTTATGCGTTACATACAATAGCACAAACTTATAATACCCTTTCCGCCTATGGTGGTGAAGGGTATAAATATTGGGGTGGTCAATTGTAACGAAACAAGTTTCATTTTGTGGAGTAGTGTTATCGAAGCCTTATTGTAGGAATTTTGTATACAAAAAATTTAATTTTTAATTTTGCCATTTTTCGTTTATGAATAAGAGGGTTATTCTTCAGTTTTATAAAATAAAATATTAATTTCCTTCATTTTCTCTATTTGTATTTTTCAGCATCCTTTTGATAAATGTTTCAACACAAACCTCGAATATTCACAGCAAAAGCACAGGAATATAAACCAAATGATATGAAATGTCAATTGTATTTTATTTTGAACGGGGTAAGTAATAATTCAACTCTAAATCATAATAAAAAAAAGTCACATAAAAATAGGTATCAGCTATGGCATTTTGTATGTAAAAGGATCTTTCTCAAATTTCGTTAAAAATTCCTTTTATCAACAAAGTCGTTGGGTCTTAAAAAAAATTAACAATTAACCTAAATCAAAACTAAAATCTATTAACATTTGAAAAAAAAAAAAAATCTGAAAATTTAATTATTGTTCAAAATGTTAAATTCCTAATAAATTATGTTTATTGACAAAAATCTTACTTAAGACCTTTTACAACAGAACACTTCTTATATGATAAAAGGGGTGTTAAACGGACATAATACAAGCAAAAATACAAATGTAATACGTATTTTAGCTTTTGATTTTGACAAGAAATTGACATTTTTCGGGAAACTTGTGGTTTGAAAAAAAATAAATAAAATAACAAAAATTTATACATGTATGAAATTTGTTATCACAAGTATTTCCTTTATTCGACTCAAAAACTCGACCATAAATATGATTTATATAAAAATCACAAAATTTGTTGTTTTCGTTTCGCTTATTTCTTTTTTTTTTAATAATAATTCGCTACATTGTTTATTTTATTTCATATAAATTTTAAAAAGTTGACAGGTTGTGACACTATCACCAATTTTTTTTATATATATTTCAAATGTTGAATTCTCTTTGGTTTTTCTCATAAACATAAAATTTTTACTCATGGTGTTATATTTGTAGTATTTACGTATAAAGGAATAAAAAAATTTTATTCATTCATTTAATTTGTTTTCAACTTTTACATCCATACATTCATATGAAGACATGTATTTAAATATTTATGTTTTTTTTTTATTGTTTAAAAGTATGGGTGTTGGTTTTTTTCTATGTGTAAGAGAGAGTTTAAATGTTTTATTCGACATTATAAATTTTTTATTTGCAATTTATACTGTTATTTAAATAATCATTTGTTAATGAGTCAAAGTATTTAATTAGTGTCCGTATATTTGGTTTATGCTATGTGTGTGCCCCAACACTGAAAGAAAAATGTTCCTAAAAATAAAGAAATTTTATATCACAGATTTTTAAACAACCAATTTTCAAGAAAAACAATTTTTCTTGATGTTGCTTAAAAATTCATAATATTGATGTAAATATTCGTTGCATTGATATGCCAACAATTAAACGCAATGCTGTCATTCTTTTAACAAATCTTTTACATGTTATAGCTCGAGAAGTATTTGATCGATAATAATATTTTGTATAACAACTTTTCTGAGTCAAGGATAACAAAAGAATAGCAACTTTTAGCTTAAATTCTTAGCTTTCAAGTAATGTAAAAATATTTTTCTTGTAAATTATCTTAAGTCCACTACATTATGAAGAAGTGTCAAGGGTCAGAAAAAAGCGATTTACAAAATTTAGATCAAAACGTTTTCAAGTCATATTTTTTCTAATAAAAATTTCATCAAAATCGAATTAAGATTAAAAATGGCTTTCTTGTAAACATTTCTTTCTGTGTATATGTTGGAGAATTTATGAAATTTATACAATTGTTTGGTTTTATTTTTTTATGGTGGAATTTTGACGTGTAAATAACACTTATAATTAATATTTAAATAATTTCATGAAAATGTGTAATTGGTAAAAAAAAATTTTTTGAAAAAAAATAAAATTAATAATTTCGACTATTATTTTCTTGTATTTCCGTATCAGGGTTAGAAAAACAACAAGTAAAAATAAATATTTTTCTGTAGAAAATTTTTGTATCAAAAATTTTTCTAAATAACATTTATACAAAATTTTTTTATAGAAAATTTTTGTATCAAAAATTTTTCTATAGAAAATTTTTCCATAGAAAATTTTTGTATCAAAAATTTCTTTATAGAAAATTTTTGGATCAAAAATTTTTCGATAAAAAATTTTTGGATCAAAAATTTTTATATACAAAATTTTTCTATAGTAAATTTTTATATCAAAAATTTTTTTTATCAAAAATTTTATTTCGAAAAATTTTTATATCAAAAATTTTTCTATAGAAAATTTTTCTATAAAAATTTTTTCTATAGAAAATTTTTGTGTTCAAAATTTTTCTATAGAAAATTTTTGTATCAAAAATATTTCTATAGAAAATTTTTGTTATCAAAAATGTTTCTATAGAAAATTTTTGTATCAAAAATTTTTCTATAGAAAATTTTTGTATCAAAAATTTTTCTATAGAAAATTTTTGTATCAAAAATTTTTCTATAGAAAATTTTTGTATCAAAAATTTTTCTATAGAAAATTTTTGTATCAAAAATTTTTCTATAGAAAATTTTTGTATCAAAAATTTTTCTATAGAAAATTTTTGTATCAAAAATTTTTCTATAGAAAATTTTTGTATCAAAATTTTTTCTATAGAAAATTTTTGTATCAAAAATTTTTCTATAGAAAATTTTTGTATCAAAAATTTTTCTATAGAAAATTTTTGTATCAAAAATTTTTCTATAGAAAATTTTTGTATCAAAAATTTTTCTATAGAAAATTTTTGTATCAAAAATTTTTCTATAGAAAATTTTTGTATCAAAAATATTTCTATAGAAAATTTTTGTATCAAAAATTTTTCTATAGAAAATTTTTGTATCAAAAATTTTTCTATAGAAAATTTTTGTATCAAAAATTTTTCTATAGAAAATTTTTGTATCAAAAATTTTTCTATAGAAAATTTTTGCATCAAAAATTTTTCTATAGAAAATTTTTGCATCAAAAATTTTTCTATAGAAAATTTTTGCATCAAAAATTTTTCTATAGAAAATTTTTGCATCAAAAATTTTTCTATAGAAAATTTTTGCATCAAAAATTTTTCTATAGAAAATTTTTGCATCAAAAATTTTTCTATAGAAAATTTTTGCATCAAAAATTTTTCTATAGAAAATTTTTGCATCAAAAATTTTTCTATAGAAAATTTTTGCATCAAAAATTTTTCTATAGAAAATTTTTGCATCAAAAATTTTTCTATAGAAAATAACAAAAATTTTTGTATAGAAAATTTTTGTATCAAAAATTTTTCTAGAAACATTTTTCTATAGAAAATTTTTTATCAAAAATGTTTATGTAGAAAATTTTTGCATAGAATTTTTTTATAGAATTTTTTTATAGAATTTTTTTTATCAAAAATTATTCTATAGAAAATTTTTGTATCAAAAATCTTTATATAGAAAATTTTTGTTTCAAAAATTTTTCTATAGAAAATTTTTTTATTGAAAATTTTGTTATTAAAATATTTTTATAGAAATCAAAAATTTTCCTATAGAAAATTTGTTTAACAAAAAAACAAATTAAACTATTATAACATAAACTTTACCAAAAGTTATTTGAGTTTCGAGGGGGAACTTTTGGTCATCTCTGATCTAATAACTTTGTATATTCTTATCTTTCTTCTCTATTAGATCATTCACATTTTCGATCGCACACGTAATTAGAGCTAGTATCTTCCCGAACAACCGCTTATCGTTCAAAGTACTTAGTTCAGAACCCGATGGATCTGTAGATGGATCGGTATTTTTGAGCTTTTAAAGAGATAATCTTTCAAAACAATACTTTGTATTCAAATTTATATGCCGAAATTAATGGGATACATATTAGCTGTGATCATTATTTTTATGAATAATAAATATTTATTTGGATTTAAAATCTTTTATAATATTTTGAGGAAATCTAATACACATGTTTCTATCAATAGATAGAATTTAAAATTTGGGTTCTTATATTATTTACATTTATTTGAAAACTGGAGAGTAGTAGCAAATTAAAAAAAAAAATATTTATCTCAAATTTATACTGATCGACTCAGAATTAGAGAATCGATGCAGCCATATCAGTCCGTCTGTCTGTTAGATAACTCAAACTGCTGGAAATTCGTTCATAAAGAAAAATTTCATATAGAATTTTTTTTTAAATAAATAAATAATTTCTACAGCAATTTTTTCCTTAAGAAAAATTTATAGAAATTTTTTTAATGATGAAATTTTTCTATAGAAATTTTTTTATTAAGAAAAATTTTCCACATAATTTTTTCATAATGAAAAATTTTTTGTAGAATTTTTTTCATTCAGAAAATTTTTTCGTTAACATTTTTTCATAAACAATGAAATTTTTTTATTAAAAAAGTTTTCGATAGAAATTTTTTCATTCAGAAGAGTTTTCTATAGAAATTTTTTCATTAAGAAAAATTTTCTATAGAAATTTTTTCATTAAGAAAAATTTTCTATAGAAATTTTTTCATTAAGAAAAATTTTCTATAGAAATTTTTTCATTATAGAAATTTTTTCATTGAGAAAAATTTTCTATAGAAATTTTTTCATTAAAAAAATTTTCCATTGAAATTTTTTCATTGAGAAAAATTTTCTATAGAAAGTTTTTCCATAAGAAAAATTTTCTATAGAAATTTTTTCATTAAGAAAAATTTACTATAGAAATTTTTTTAATTAAGAAAAATTTTCTATAGAAATTTTTTCATTAAAAAAAATTTTCTATAGAAATTTTTTCATTAAGAAAAATTTTCTATAGAAATTTTTTCATGAAGAAAAATTTTCTATAGAAATTTTTTCATGAAGAAAAATTTTCTATTGAAATTTTTTCATTAAGAAAAATTTTCTATAGAAATTTTTTCATTAAGAAAAATTTCTATAGAAATTTTTTCATTAAGAAAAAATTTCTATAGAAATTTTTTCATGAAGAAAAATTTTCTATAGAAATTTTTTCATTAAGAAAAATTTACTATAGAAATTTTTTTAATTAAGAAAAATTTTCTATAGAAATTTTTTCATTAAAAAAAATTTTCTATAGAAATTTTTTCATTAAGAAAAATTTTCTATAGAAATTTATTCTTTAAGAAAAATTTTCTATAGAAATTTTTTCATTAAGAAAAATTTTCTATAGAAATTTTTTCATTAAGAAAAATTTTCTATAGAAATTTTTTCTTTAAGAAAAATTTTCTATAGAAATTTTTTCATTAAGAAAAATTTTCTATAGAAAATTTTTCTTAATGAAAAAATTTCTATAGAAATTTTTTTATTAAGAAAAATTTTCTATAGAATTTTTTTCATTAAGAAAAATTTTCTATAGAAATTTTTTCATTAAGAAAAATTTTCTATAATTTTTTCATTAAGAAAACTTTTCTATAGAAATTTTTTCATTAAGAAAAATTTTCTATAGAAATTTTTTCATTAGGAAAAATTTTCTATAGAAATTTTTTCATTAAGAAAAATTTTCTATAGAAATTTTTTCATTAAGAAAAATTTTCTATAGAAATTTTTTCATTAAGAAAAATTTTCTATAGAAATTTATTCTTTAAGAAAAATTTTCTATAGAAATTTTTTCATTAAGAAAAATTTTCTATAGAAATTTTTTCATTAAGAAAAATTTTCTATAGAAATTTTTTCATTAAGAAAAATTTTCTATAGAAATTTTTTCATTAAGAAAAATTATCTATAGAAATTTTTTCATTAAGAAAAATTTTCTATAGAAATTTTTTCATTAAGAAAAATTTCTATGGAAATTTTTTCATTAAGAAAAATTTTCTATAGAGATTTTTTCATTAAAAAAATTTTCTATAGAAATTTTTTAATTAAGAAAAATTTTCTATAGAAATTTTTTCCTAAAGAAAAATTTTCTGTAGAAATTTTTTCATAAAGAAGAATTTTCTATAGAAATTTTTTCATAAAGAAAAATTTTCTATAGAAATTTTTTCATAAAGAAAAGTTTTCTATAGATATTTTTTTATTAAGAAAAATTTTCTGTAGAAATTTTTTCATTAAGAAAAATTTTCTATAGAAATTTTTTCATTAAGAAAAATTTTCTATAGAAATTTTTTCATTAAGAAAAATTTTCTATAGAAATTTTTTCATTAAGAAAAATTTTCTATAGAAATTTTTTCATTAAGAAAAATTTTCTATAGAAATTTTTTCATAAAGAAAAATTTTCTATAGAAATTTTTTCATAAAGAAAAATTTTCTATAGAAATTTTCTCATTAAGAAAAATTTTCTATAGAAATTTTTTCATAAAAAAAATTTTGTATAGATATTTTTTTATAGAGAAAAATTTTCTATAGAAAATTTTTCCTAAAGAAAAATTTCTATAGAAATTTTTTCGTTAAGAAAAATTTTCTATAGAAATTTTTTCCTAAAGAAAAATTTTCTATAGAAATTTTTTCATAAAGAAAAATTTTCTATAGAAATTTTTTCATAAAGAAAAATTTTCTATAGAAATTTTTTCATAAAGAAAAATTTTGTATAGGTATTTTTTTATAGGGAAACATTTTCTATAGACATTTTTTCATTAAGAAAAAATTCCTATAGAAATTTTTTTACTAAGACTGACGTGATATATTTTTCACAATTCTGTTGGCATGATAGAATGCCAGACACCATTTCCATGGTTTATATTACACAAGATTTGTCAACAGCCAAAGATCGTCCAATCCTATTGAAAAAAACTAAATATCTTATATTGGTTGAATATTTAACTGCGACATTTTCCATCCAATTAAAATCCCCTTCATTTCTTAAACAATTTCTTTTAAATTAATTAAAATTCAATTAGAATTAACAACATTTATAATTCATAAGAAAACCATAACAAAATTAAATTTTACGATAACTTATCGGATTTGTATCTATCTTTATTTTCCTTACAATAATGAAAGCAAAAAAATTAAATACACCAATAAAAAAAATTAAAAATTATGCCAACAATAACAAAAACAAAATCATTAAATATTCAAAAAGCGAATTGTTTATAATTTGTAAATTAAACAAATAAAGTTAAGAAGTGGCTATTGGCCATTACAATTCAAATAACCCTGAACTTATTGTTATCAATTTTCTTTAAATAAACAAAAGAAAAAAATACAAATACTTATTTTTTTTTATAAGTAAACATTAATTTAATAAAAACCATTTAAATTTAAAAAAGTAAGAGAAAAAACATTTTCAAATAGAAAAAAACGTGACTTATTTAAAATAAGTTAAAAAAAGAAATAATTTAACTGAAATTTTATAGTAATTTTAAATGACCAATTTATCATTTCTTTTTGCCTTTAGTTGAAAATAAATTTAAATTGTCTAAAAATTTTAAATGTTTTTAATTGTTTGATGTTCTTTTTTTCTTGTTTTATCAAGTATTTTTTGCTTAAATTTATTTTTTCTAATTTTTTGTTTAATTACTTTTATAACGAGTTTATTATTATTTTTTACCTTTTAGTTCCTATGTTCATATTTTATATAGTTTTTTTCCAAAAAGCCATATTTTTAAATGACAATAAATTTTATTTAAACAGTTTTACTTAGAAGCAGCAAAAAATTGCTATAAACCAGTAATAATTGCATTTTAAACTTTAAATGTAGACTTCCATAACAAAACGTAAAAATTATCCTAAAAACCGCTTTTAATAATATTTCTAAGGGTTATAAAAAACTGCAAAAAAGTAGCCTTTGGAGCTGAAGCTTAGAGGGTCATTATAACTAACTCAATTTGAAAAAGTCAATTTTTAAGTTTTGGTGTGGACCTCTGCAAATACGTTTTTAAATTTTTAGTTATTTTTTATACATAGAAAACTTTTTAATGGCACTTTTATTTATTTTTAAATTAAATTAAAATTATTACCGACAAAATTTTAAATTGTAACTGGATAAAATTTATAAATTTTTGCTTGAATTAATTTATGATTAATAGCCAAAAGATATTTCAATTTATTATATAAAAGAGCTATAAAAATTAACTTAATTATTTTTTATTTAAAACTTTTTTATAGAAAAATTTTCTGTAAAAATTTTTTCAGAAAAAAAAAACTTTATACAGAAATTTTTTCATTAGAAAAGCTTTATTATAAAAAAAACAATTTTCATTAAGAGAATTTTTTCATAAAGAAAAAATTTCTATTGAATTTTTTTTTAATTAAGAAAAATTTTCTATAAAAATTTTTTCATTAAGAAAAATTTCCCATAGAAATTTCTTCATTCAAAAAATTTTCTATATAAATTTTTATTAAACAAAAAATTTTAGAAAGAGATTTTTTTTATTAAGAACAATTTTCTATAGAAAATTTTTCATAAAGAAAAAATTTCTATAGAAATTTTTTCATTAAGAAAAAATTTTCTATAGAAATTTTTTCATTAAGTAAAATTTTCTATAGAATTTTTTTCATTAAGAAAAATTTTCTATAGAAATTTTTTCATTAAGAAAAATTTTATATAGGAATTTTTTCATTAAGAAAAATATTCTATAGAAATTTTTTCATTAAGAAAAATTTTCTATAGAAATTTTTTCATTAAGAAAAATTTTCTATAGAAATTTTTTCATTAAGAAAAATTTTCTATAGAACTTTCTTCATTAAGAAAAATTTTCTATAGAACCTTTTTCATTAAGAAAAATTTTCTATAGAAATTTTTTCATTAAGAAAAATTTTCTATAGAAATTTTTTCATTAAGAAAAATTTTCTATAGAAATTTTTTCATTAAGAAAAATTTTCTATAGAAATTTTTTCATTAAGAAAAATTTTCTATAGAAATTTTTTCATTAAGAAAAATTTTCTATAGAACTTTCTTCATTAAGAAAAATTTTCTATAGAACCTTTTTCAATAAGGAAAATTTTCTATAGACATTTTTTCATTAAGAAAAATAAAAATTTTTTCATTAAGAAAAATTTTCTATAGAAATTTTTTCATTAACAAAAATTTTCTTTAGTAATTTTTTTACTGAGAAAAATATTCTATAGAAATTTTTTCATAAAGAATCTAGTAAGCACTAGTAATTTCTCATTAAGAAAAAATATGTATTTAGAAATTTCTTCATTGAGAAAAGTTTTCTATAAAATTTTTTCTTAAAGAAAAATAAAAATTTTCTATAGAAATTTTTTCATTAAGAAACATTTTAATTGTAATTTAAAAAAATTTTGAAAATTTTTTTATAGAAGAAAAAATTTCTATAGAAATAAAGAAAAACAGCCTATAGAAATTTTTTTGTTAAGAAAAATTTCTATAAAAATTTTTCTATAGAAATTTTTTATATAAAAAAATTTTGTATAGAAAACTTATATATAGAGAAATTTTCTATAGATATTTTTTAATGAAAAATTTTCTTTAGAAATTTTTTATATAGAAGAACCTTATAGTAAAATTTTTTATATAGACGAAATTTTTAATGAAATTTTTTATATAGCAAAAATGTTTAGAATTTTTTTTGTAAAAAAATTTTCTATAGAAATTTTTTATATAGAAATTTCTATAGAAATTTTTTATATAGAAATTTCTATAGAAATTTTTTTATAACGAAGTATTTTCTACAGAACTATTTATTTAGAAAAAATGTTGTATAAAAATTTTTATATTGAAAAACTTACAAAATAAATTTTTTGTATAGAAAAATTTTCTATAAAACTTTTTTTAAAAAAAATTTTCATAAATTTTTTTTATAAAAAATTTTCATAATTTTTTTTTTTTAATTTTCTATAGAAATTCATTAATTACAAAAAAATTTCTATATAAATATTTTCATTTTGCCTTTTTTTATTAAAGAAAAATTTTCTATAGAAAATTTGTTATTAAGAAAAATTTTCTTTTGTGGTTTTTTCAATGAGAAAAATATTCTATATATATTTTTTTATTGAGAAAAATTTTCTATAGACATTTTGTTATTAAGAAAGAATTAGAAAAATTTTCTATATACATTTTTCTACTCAAAAAATTTTTTTATAAAATTGTTTATATTGAACATTTTTTTATAGAAATTGTTTATATGGAGATTTTTTAAGTAGAAACATTTTTTTTAGAAATTTTTCACATAGAAAAATTTTCTATAGAATTTTTTGAATAGAAAAATTTTCTATACAAATTTTTCGACTAAAAAAAAATTTTACATAGAAATTCTTTATTTAGAAAAATTTTCTCTAGAAATTTTGTATATAGAAAAATTTTTTATAGAAATTTTTAATATAGAAAAATTTTCTACAGAAATTTTTTATATAAAAAATTTTCTATGGAAATTTTTTTACATTGAAAAACTTGCAAAAGAAATGTTTTATGTAGAAAAATTATCTATAGTATTTTTTATATAGAAAAATTTTCTATAAAATTTTTTCGACTCAAAAAAAAATGTTTATGAAATTGTTAGTATGGAACATTTTTATAGAAATTGTTTATATAGAAACATTTAAAATTAAAAAATAAAAATTTATGATATGAACCTGAGCCCGGATTCGAAACCACAACCTCGAAACATTTTTTCTTTAAAAATTTTTTAAATAGAAAAATTTTCTGTAGAAATTTTTTATGTAGAAAATTTTTTTATAGAAATTTTTACATAGAAAAATTTTCTATACAAAATTTTCCACTCAAAAAATTTTTGTTACACAGAAACATTTTTAATGAAATTGTTTAAACAAATTTTTTTTAAAGAAATTCTTTATATAGAAAAATTTTCTGTAGAAATTTTGTATAAAGAAAAATTTTCTATAGAAATTTTGAATATAGAAAAATTTTCTATAGAAATTTTCTGTATAGAAAAATTTTCAATAAAAATTTTTTTATGAAAAAATTTTCTATATTAATTTTTTATATAGAAAAATTTTCAAAAGATGTTTTTTGTATAGAAAAATTTTCTATAAAAATATTTTATATAGAAACATTTTCTACAGAAATTTTTGATATTGAAAAATTTTCATTGGAAAATTTTTATATGGAAAAATTTTCTATAGAAATTTTTTATAAAGAAAATTTTCTATAGAAATTTTGTATATAGGAAAATTTATAGAAATTTTTTAATGAAAAAATTTTCTAAAGAAATTTTGTATATAGAAAAATTTTTTATAGAAATTTTTTACATTGAAAAATTTTTTATAGAAATTTTTTGTATAGAAAAATTTTCAAAAAAAAAAACAAAAAAAAAAAATATATATAGAAAAATTTTGTGCAAAAATTTTTTATATAGCAACATTTTTTTATATAGAAAAATTTTCTATAGAAATTTTTTGCATTGAAAAATTTTCTAAAGAAATTTTTTAAATAGAAAAATTTTCTATAGAAATTTTTATATTGAAAAATTTTCCATAGAAATTTTCTGTAGATTTTTTTTACATAGTCAAATTTTCTATACAAATTTTTTGACCGAAGAAAGTTTTTTATACAATTGTTTGTATAGAACGTTTTTTTATAGAAATTTTTTATATCGAAAAATTTTCTATAGAAATTTTATTGTGTAGAAAAATTTTCTATGGAATATTTTTAAATACAAAAATTCTCTATAGAATTTTTTTATTAAAAAAAATTTTCTATAGAAAAATTTTGTATAAAAATAGAAAAAATTTCTATAAAAAATTTTCATATGAAAACATTTTCTATAAAAATTTTTGATATAGAACAGTTTTCAATATCAATTATAATAATAATTATTAATATAGAAAATAATAATAATAATAATAATTATTAATATAGAAAAATTTTCTATAGAACTTTTCTCTACACAAAAAGTTTTATATATAAAATTTGTTCCTATACTTATGATTTTTTATTTTCCCCTCTTAGATAAAACTTCCTAAAAACGGCTGATAAGCCCTTATTTGCTTAAATCCCTAAAAACTAAAATGCATCAATTATTGCCCATAAAATCGGCTCTAATCAAAGAAAATTTCTCTTCCTTATCAAACTACTTAAAAATTACGGGTAAGACTAACTATTTGTTTTATTACCTTTTTTTACCACTGTCTTGACTCCATAAAACGCCAAACGATTATCTCAAAAGTCACAATTTGACAAAAAAAAAAACAATATAATTGTTTAAATAAAACATAAAAAATAAACAATAATGAGTAAAAATTCTACAAAAAAGAACATTAAACAAAAAGTGTTGACACGATCATAAAAATTAAAGAACCCAAATAAAATCGATATCACTAAAAAAAAGGTAAATATTTTCTTCTTTCTCTTATTGTTTGAAGTAAACAAATTAAACAAATCAATTGTTTGATAAATGCAATTTAAATGATATTTATAGTTTGTAAAATGTGTGTCACAAAAAAAAAGTAAATTTCGTGTAGAATACGAGTCTACATATAGAGAAGTTTTGAAAACTAAAGAAATGTTTGACCCAATTTAAAGCGTTTTTATGACGTTCTTAAACATTATGGTCATTTTTTGAAAAAACAGAAGAAAAAAACCAAGATACGCTTGATAAAATTATACCTAAAACCTTAAACACGAAATTTAATTTTTTTTTAAGAAATTCGGAAAAAAACTTACCTCTAATGAAAACGAATGTATTGGCCGTTGTTTTGCTTAATTTCTTTTAAACCTAAAATTAAAAGAAAGAAGAAAAAAGTAAAATTTATTTGTTAAATAAAATTTGTTGACATATGCTAACTAAGACAAATGGGCTCTGGCCATTTCTTTAGATAAATTTAACAAATCAAGATAAAAAAGCTTAACAAAAACCAACATAATTATAATTTGTTTATAAAAAAGGTATAAACAAAATTTATGTTAATTGTTTTAATTATGAGATAGGTTCTTTTGGAAGTTTAAATTTAAATCAAATGTTGCCTATATATGAGAATAATATAAAAGTTTATTCTCATTTTCACCACATTTTGCATCCCTACTATCCCCTTTCCCAAGAAATTGGTTGCTAGCTTGACGCCTTATTTAATATTTTTGTTCTATAGTTAATTTTATTTCTTTTACATCGGCAGCGTGTTAATGCTGTAGGGCTTACTGTCGATGAAGGATGCTGTAGTAATTAATAGTTTTACGAACCCAGGCAGAATTGGATATCTTAAGCTTAGTAGTGAATGTGCTAATCGACTAAGCCACAATTGCCATATTTGATGCTCAGAAACCCTAAACGTAGACTATCAAAAACCAATGGACTCATTCAAGCGACTGCTTGTTCCAGCTTGTTTAGTGCAGGCATCATTTCATCAAGAATTAAGCTTAATGGAGGTACATATTGCTTCATGGTTACCGATTTTTTGTGTCCGCTTTTTATGGCAATGATGTGACCGATGATTAGTTACAATCAGGAGTAGGCAGCCCATACCACCAGCAGCCGATGAATTTTTTAATTTTCGTAAATACCACGATCATTAATAGAACTCGTGAAAATGAGTATTAAAATCATTCAGTTGGAATTTGGCTGTTAACAGAGTTTTTAGATATATTCGATACAAAAATTTTTTATACAAAATTTTTTATAAAAATATTTTTCTTTCGAAAATTGTTCGATAAAAATGATATATTATACAAAATTTTGAGATAATTTTTTTTTTTTAATTTTCAATAAAAATATTTATATATCAAAAAATTTAAAATCTTCTATAGAAAAATTTTTGATAAAAAAATTTCCTATAGAAAAATTTTTGAGGAAAAAATTTGCTATAGAAAAATTATTGATGAAAAAATTTTCTATAGAAACATTTTTGATGAAAAAATTTTCTAAAGAAACAGTTTTGATAAAAATATTTTCTATAGAAAAATTTTTGATAAATATTTGGGGTGAAAAATTTGGGTAAGAAAATTTTCTATAGAAAAATTTTTGAGGAAAAAACTTTCTATTGAAAAAATTTTTGATGAAAAAATTATCTATAGAAAAACTTTTGATAAAAAAATTTTGTATAGAAAAATTTTTGATAAAAAAACTTTGTATAGAAAAATTTTTGATACAAAAATTTTCGATAGAAAAAATTTTGATTAAAGATTTTGGTAAAAAAATTTTCTATAGAACAATTTTTTTATCAAAAATTTTTTTATCAAAAATGTTTTTATGGAAAAATTTTCTATAGAAAATTTTTTTCTCAAAAATTTTTCCGTAGAAAATTTTTTTATTACAAATTTTTATGAAAAATTTTTCTATACATAATTTTTTTATTCAAAATTTTTCTATATTTTTTTATCAAAAATTTTTCTATAAATTTTTTTTTTCAAAAATTTTTCTATGGAAAATTTTTTTCAAAAATTTTTCTATGGAAAATTTTTTAACAAAATTTTTTCTATAGAAAATTTTTTTTATTAAAATTTTTTTTATAGAAAATTTTTTTATGAAAAATTTTTCTATAGTTAGTTTTTTTACTAAAATTTTTCTATATTTTTTTTATCAAAAAATTTTCTATAAGAATTTTTCTATCAAAAATTTTTCTATAGAAAATTTTTTTATCAAAAATTTTTCTATAGAAATTTTTTTATAAAATTTTTTATGAAAAATTTTTCTATAGATAATCATTTTATTCAAAATTTGCTATATTTTTTTTTATCAAAAATTTTTCTATTAGATTTTTTTTTATCAAAAATTTTTTCTACAAGAATTTTTTTATCAAAAATTTTTCTATAAAATATTTTTTTATCAAAAATTTTTCTATAGAAAATTTGTTTATCAAAAATTTTTCTATAGAAAATTTTTTTTATTAAAATTTTTTTTATAGAAAATTTTTTTATGAAAAATTTTTCTATAGTTAGTTTTTTTACTAAAATTTTTCTATATTTTTTTTATCAAAAAATTTTCTATAAGAATTTTTCTATCAAAAATTTTTCTATAGAAAATTTTTTTATCAAAAATTTTTCTATAGAAATTTTTTTATAAAATTTTTTATGAAAAATTTTTCTATAGATAATCATTTTATTCAAAATTTTCTATATTTTTTTTTATCAAAAATTTTTCTATTAGATTTTTTTTATCAAAAATTTTTTCTATAAGAATTTTTTTTATCAAAAATTTTTCTATAAAATATTTTTTTATCAAAAATTTTTCTATAGAAAATTTGTTTATCAAAAATTTTTCTATAGAAAATTTTTTTATTAAAACTTTTTTTATAGAAAATTTTTTTATGAAAAATTTTTCTATAGATAGTTTTTTTATTAAAATTTTTCTATATTTTTTTTATCAAGAAATTTTCTATAAGAATTTTTCTATCAAAAATTTTTCTATAGAAAATTTTTTTATCAAAAATTCTTCTATAGAAATTTTTTTATTAAAATTTTTTATGAAAAATTTTTCTATAGATAATTATTTTATTCAAAATTTTCTATATTTTTTTTAACAAAAATTTTTCTATTAGAATTTTTTTATCAAAAATTTTTTCTATAAAAATTTTTTTATCAAAAATTTTTCTATAAAATATTTTTTTATCAAAAATTTTTCTATAGAAAATTTGTTTATCAAAAATATTTCTATAGAATTTTTTTTAATAAAAAAAAATTCTTTTTTTATCAAAAATGTTTCTATAGAAAATCTTTTTATCAAAACTTTTTCTAAGAAAATTTTTGTATCAAAACTTTTCTAAGAAAATTTTTGTATCAAAAATTTTTCTATAGAAAATTTGGACAAATAAATTTTTTTATTGAACAATTTTTGATAAAAAAAATTTTTATAGAAAAATTTTTGATAAAAAAATATAGAAAATTTTTAAATAAAAGAAATATTCTATAGAAAAATTTTTGATAAAAAAATTTTCTATAGAAAAATTTTATAAAAAAAAATTTTGATAAAAAAAATTTTCTATACAAAAATTCTTGATGAAAAAATTTTCAATAGAAAAATTTTTAATGAAAAATTTTTTTTTTTATAGAAGAATTTTTGATGGAAAAATTTTGTATAGAAAAATTTTTGATAAAAAAAATTTTCCATAGAAAATTTTTTGTAAGAAAATTTTCTTAAAAAAAATTTTTAATAAAAAAATTTCTATAGAAATATTTGTGATAAAAAAATTTTCTATAGGAAAATTTTTGATAAAAAAATGTTCTAAAGAAAAATTTTTGATAAAAAACTTCCAATTGAAAAATTTTTGATAAAAAAATTTTCTAATGAAAAATTTTTGATAAAAAAATTTTCTAATGAAAAATGTTTGATAAAAAAATCCACTAGCCGCGTTCAAAAATAATTTTTTCAGTTTTTCTCCACATTATTACTTTCAAATTTTCAAATTAATAATTTGAAAATTAAAATGAACTCAAGCCTGATAAATACTAATTTTTCAATTAAAAAATTTTCTGTAGAAATATTTAAAAAAAAAAAATCGAGTGGAAAACTTTTTCTTTCTTAAACTCATTGAAAAAAAACCTATTTTAGTTAAAAGTATAAAAAACGGTAAATCTGCCGACTATGTTTTTTGTGGTTTTGAGGTAAACCACCACTTTTTTGAAAATTATTTTTTTAAATAATTTTTCCGATATAAAAACTGTTGTCAAATTTGTGAATCAATTGAGACTCGTTTAGGAGACTTTGTAGACCAAAAAGAGCTGATTGATCTTAAAATTTCCAAAAGTACCAAAAGTTTTGGTACTTTTCTTGATTTTGAATAATAAAATTAATAAACTTTAACAAATATTATAAACGGTAAACAACAAATAAATTAATAAATGAACATGAAAAGAAAAAACAAATAAATAAATAAAACAACTGAATGAACAAAATTGAAATATTTAATAAAAAATTCATGAGACAAACACAATTTGTATGCAAAAAATAAACAGAATAAAAAATTAAAAAGATTTCCCCAAAAAATGTTAAATTTTATTTATTAATAAATAATACAACTTTACTGGTAACATACAGACATACTCGTACATACATGCAATCTGAACAGTGGGACATACATATTTAAGTATAGACATATGTAGCTACAAATGTACTGATATGCAAAAATATAAAACAACAAGTAGGGGGATCCAGTTGATCTTATAGACTCTAACTTATTTTCTAAAAAAGTTATTTGGACTTTATGAAACATCTTTAAAAGAATATTTAAAAATCTTCTATTTAGTAAGTTCTTGATTTTTCTGTATCTTTTCTTAGTTTTTATGACTCCCCCTACTATTTGTCCATATTCATTGAATATGTCGATACTCAGTTCAATATAACAATAAATAACACAAGTTAAACTATTTAATAAATTATTGAAATTGAAAAAAAAAACAAGTGAACTGTAATGAACTTTTAATAAAATTTTGCAATGCAAAATAAATGAAAAAAAAACTGAAATATTAAAAACAGAAAATTTAACAAATATGACACAATTTCAAAAAAGAAGGTGGTGGGAATTGACAGAAAATTGTTATAAATTAACTATTAAAATTAAATATGAAAAATTATTCATTTAAAGAAATTAAATTACTAAACAGAAAAATATTATTATTTTGTAAAATGTTAAACAAAAACAAGTAAGCAAGTTTTAGAGTTGGTTAAGCTCGACCATATGATACCCTACACCAATTAGATGGAATGTGGTTCAATGTAGCCCATACCACCAGAAGCCGATAAATTTTTTTAATTTTCATAAATACCACGATCATTAATAAAACTCGTGAAAATGAGTACTAAAATCATTCAGTTGGAATTTGGATGTTAACAGAGTTTTTAGATATTTACGATCCAAAATTTTTTTATACAAAATTTTTAATATAAATATTTTTCTTTCGAAAATTGATCCTCCATCGGCGGTAAGTCCTACAACATTAACACGCCGTCGATGTAAATGAAATAAAAGTGGAGAATAAAGTTCTTAAAATGTAAGCTATAAAGTTTAGTTGCGCCATTTGTTATTAGTTGCATTATTTAAAAATGCATCTAATTACAGATGGCGCAACTTCTCTGTTCTAAAAAAAAACATGACGTGCGATAAACAGGTTTAAATAACATTAAGCTTCCTTTGGTAGGCAACCCAATTCGTATATTTACTAGATGGCCTGAGTGTTACTTCCCTTTTGAAATAAATGACATTACTAATGTTGGCCTTAAATTGCTCAACTGTCTCTGGTAATTGGAAAAATACCTTGTCTTTAACGGCGACCTACAGAAATTAGTCCAACGATGGCAAATAACAGGTTTTTGGCCTCTAATTCGGCTAATCAATCGTTTGACTCAATAAATCCAAAGTCTTTGTTTTGAAAATAATTTTGCAAGCTTAAATCGCTTAATTTCACTCTGTGGAGTTTTGTGACAGAATAAGCGGCTATGAAACGTTTGACGCAATAAATCGATTTGACATGAGATGTGGGTTAAAAAATTACCAAAATAGAGTTTTTACCCTTTTTCACCCCTATTAGTGCCATTTCCAAAAAAGTACCAAACACGTTTCTAGCCGAACCAAATCCAATTTCAACTTTGTTTCTATCGATGTTGTTTTACCCCTTGTCGGCCGAATTTCAAAAAATTACCGAACACGTCTCCCTTAATTTTTAGTGCGAAACTCAAACCAATTTCATTTTTGCTCCTATCGCTTTTGGTTTAGGAGATATAATTTAACCGATTTTACCCTTCAACCCTCTAAATTGGAAAAAGTACCAAATACGTATTTGATATTTTGTATTTGGCAATTGACCTCCCAATAAATTTTATTTCTAGCTTTATGTGTTCAAGTGTTATACAAAGATAAAATAAATACCTTAAATTTTTTTCCCAGTTTTTACCCCGTTTTGCCCCCCTTAAATCAAAAAAAAATACCAAACAAGTGTCTAATATATTTTTTTCTTATTTATCGTCTCCGTTTTAAATTTTGTTACTATGTTGATTGGTTCAAAAGACATTTTATTTTTGCCCTTTTTACCCACTATTAATCCCATCTGACAAAAACTACCAAATACGTGTTTACTTATTTTCGTAGCTGATTCCAACACAATTTCAATTTTGGTTCTATGACGTTTGCTTCCGGAGATAGAGCATTACTAATTTTTGCCGTTTTTACCCCTTTAGCGGTCGAATTTCCAAAAATTCTTCTTAGTGGATCTATACTAAAAAAAGGTACCCGCTGTCAAAATTACAGCTCCCTAGCTTTAGCCGTTTGGCTGGTTAAACCGATAAAAGGCCCACCCCTTGTATATTTAAGTAATTTCAGTATTACACCTTGTAAGGTCAAACTTTGGCCGATTGGATATTTGAACAACAAAATTTGTTTGGTAATAAAGAAAATTAATTCTTAAAAATATTGTGTGTTTCTGTTTAGATAATAACTCGCTTGCATTCGCTTAGCATTAATATTTGTATAAACACTATAATTCGTGTTTATTCTGTCTTGCAAATTAGATATAATGTGTAATTTTTGATGTGTCAAGAATTAGGTATTCTTCCGATGGTGATAATGGGCTAATTAGTCAGCAAAACACTTTGAGGAAATATTGCCTCTACCAAAATTTTGTAGGTTTTCTAAAAAGATACAAATTTATTACAATAATTAATAATTGTAATAAATTGGGATCCTAGTGCAATACTCTCATGTAAAACTCTTTCCTCGACGCGTTTCTTTTTAATGTTTCTATAATCAAAATTTCTACTAAATTTAAAAAAAAAATGCTGGAAATTCGAGACCACACCTTCAGTTACAGAAAGTAACCCCTATGTTAGATGACCGATTTCGTCCAATTTCAATGGTAACACTATCAAAACAATTGTGATTCTGAATCGATCGCTTTAAATAACCCTCTGCGACTGACGTGATATAGTTCTCACAAATCTAATGACGTTCTAGGATATCAGCCACCATTTCCATGGCTTATATTTTTCAAGATCTGGGCCAAAATCGCAGCATTCGGTATAGAACGAAAACTTAGACTTTAAAGCAAATATTGTGTAACATACCTTTGGGATTTTCAAAATAATTTATTTTGAAAAAAGTTAACTAAAATTTGATATCTAAACATAGCCGTTTGTTTATCAAAACAAAAGTTTAAAAAAAATATTTTACTATCATGAACTTTTGACAAATAAGTCACAATGTAGTGAACCTTATATTTTATATATTATTTAGATAATCCTAAAAGTATGCTACACAAATGTTTCCGAAATATCTTACATTTCGATCGATATCGAATGCGACTAAGAATTTGGTCCCTGTTTTGAAAAGCTAATAAAACCTTTTATTTATTATTTATATAGTTTTTTTTTTAATAAAAGTGAAAATCCGTGTTATATGTTATTTAGTGGCATGAATTTTCTGCACAAAAGCTTGACTTTGTTGGTGTCTGCTGGAGTACACTCCAGTCGCAGAGGGTTAAAGAAGGGTATCAGAATAATATTTCTATTTATGCGCTAGATTCATTAGCATAAACTTATTATATCCTATAGGGTAAGTACAATAATACCTATATATGTATATGACATGTAATACTATTATAATAGTTAGAACCTGGTTGACCGAGCCTTGCTCGGAGCTTTATGATAAGCATTTTGTGCAAATATTCAGTTAATTTCGAATTATTTTATTTATTTTCGCCTGATCAAATCCACAGTTTACGATCTATTTCACCTGAAGTTGTTCATACCAACTAAGAAACCTTCGTCTGCTTATGCGTAACAACTTTTCTAGTGATTATAACATGATCAAATGCACAGTTTACGATTTAATTAATTTTGAGTAATTTCCAGTAGCGCCACCTGTCGGAAATTATTCAAACCAACTAAAAAACCTTTGTCAGCTCATGCACTACAACTTTTCTAAAGATCATAGCATGATCGAATATACAGTTTACGATTTAATTAATTTTTAGTAATTTTCAGTGGCGCCACCTAACGGAAATTGGTCTTACCAACTTAGAAACCTTCGCCGGCTTATACGCAACATCTTCGCTAAAGAGCATAATATGATCAAATTCACAGTTTACTATTCTATAAAGAACATACATACAAACATTCATTTGTGTAAAAAGTTTTAAAAAGCTTCACATGCTTTTTTGGTACTTCTTTGGTACCAATTGAATTCGATACATTTTATTAAAACACAGTTAACATAAATCCTATTCATATTACTTTTGAGATGTTAAGTTATCATTTTATCCCTTTTTTACCCATTTTGGCCCCAAAATCAAAAAAGTACCAAGTACGTGTTCAATACTTCTTTCACATCTATTGACTACTGTACAAAGTTCTATATTTCTATATTCTTTGGTTTAAAATATAAGAGTAGGTTAAAAAAGTACCAAAAAAACTATTTTCACCCTTTTTTACCCCATATCGGACATAGTTTCAAAAAAGTACCAAACACCTAATTTTGTTTCTATACCTCTTACTTTAGGAGATATAACGCTTTCGATTTTTCCCCTTTTTACCCGTTTTTGCCCTCTTAGAGATAGCCATTCTATACGTATATATATATATATATATATATATATATATATATATATATATATATATATATATATATATATATATATATATATATATATATATATATATATATATATATATATATCGGGTGTTTTTTATTGAGGTATAGAACTTTAAGTTGGCATCACTTTTTTAACTGGCGGCCATTTTGTCAGCTGTCAAGTGATTAATATTTAGTTTGGTTTGCCATTTCATCGTGAACAGGTTGACAAAAGAACAACGCTTGCAAATCGTGCAAATTTATTTCGAAAATAATGGTTCAGTTCGCGAAGTTTACCGTAAGCTCCGTCCATTTTATGGTCGACATAATCGTCCATCAGAGCAATTAATTCGGTTAACCATGGATCGTTTTTGCACTACGTTTACTCTATGTGATAATACGCATCCGCAGCGACGTCGAACAGTGCGCACCGAAGAAACAATTGCCGCTGTAAAGCAAAGTGTTGAAGAGGACCCGAATGAATCGATTCGCCACCGTGCACAGCAATTTGAGCTTTGTCCATCAACTTTATGAAAGATTTTGCGCAAAGATCTTGGCTTGCGACCTTACAAGATCCAGCTTGTGCAAGAATTAAAGCCGCGAGACCATGCAATGCGTCGTGATTTTGGTGTATGGGCCGAAAATGAGATTGATCTCGATGCTGATTTTCATCGCAAAATTTTGTTCAGTGATGAGGCTCATTTTTGGTTTGGCCATTACAGCCACAAAAACTGACTGTTTGGTGTGCTCTATGGGCTGGTGGAGTCATTGGGCCATACTTCTTCCGAAAAGAGCCATGATAACCGACTATTTTGTTCCCCAATTGGATGGCATGAATGTGGATGAGTTGTGGTTCCAACAAGACGGCGCTACATGCCACACAGCGCACGTCACAATTGATTTATTGAAGGAAACATTCGATGAGCGCATAATTTCGCGGAATGGACCTGTCAATTGGCCACCAAGATCGTGCGATTTGACACCACTGTATTATTTTCTTTGGGGATATGTGAAGTCGCTAGTCTACGCCAACAAACCAGAAACGTTAGGGGACTTGGAAGCCAACATGTGTGGCGTTATTGCCAACATACGGCCCCATATGCTCGAAAAAGTTGTTGAAAATTGGACCTGTAGAATTGGCTTTATTCGAGCCAGCCGCGGCGGCCACATGCCCGAAATCGTATTTAAACATTAATGGCATAAAATTATCCTTCCAATAAAGCCAAATTGATGGACATTAAAACGATTTTCTTGTGTTTTATTTCAATTCGAAGTTCTATACCTCTAAAAAAAACACCCATTATATATATATATATATATATATACATACAATTATTGCTCGTTTAAGAATATAAGATTTACAAAATTTAATAGGACTTTATTCCCCCAAAAAATTTAACAATATTATTTTTTGGTTATTTCTTTAAAGGTCATTTAGGTATTAACATAGAAAAGCTATTTAAAAAATATTAACTAAATGTTATTATTAAAATTTTAAAATCATTAAATTACATTAATATTAAAATTACAGAAAAGTAACAGAAAAAAACTCAGAAAAAAACCCAATGCTACTATTAAACTAAACTAAAACTAAGTAAATTCGTCTATTTTATTTTATGAACGTAATATCGTGCAATCAAACATTTTGAAAAAAAAAGTATTAAATATGAGTCTCACAAAGAGAAGCACCCAAAAAAACCCCTAATATTTATTAAAATAGGGTTTAGCCTATAAACAAACACTACATGTAGTAATAAATTCACAAAAAAGTGTGACAATAATAGTTTGGTACTAGTAAACACGAGTATCTACTACGTAGTTAATGTCCTTGAAATTTTTACACTCCACAATATTTCATACATTTGAAATTTGTTTTAATTAACTTGTAAACTGAATAACTACTTTTTTTTTGTACTCATCTTTCAGGGTCTAATGCTTTTCGTTTATTTTTAGTTATTTCTGTAAACGCTCGTTTAAAATTGAGAAATTTTTTTATAACATCTATTTTTACTAAACCAATATATAGTTCAAGGTAAAATTTTATTGTATGTTAAAGGCTTAAAATGTGAATTTTAAAACAAATTGGAAATTTTACATACAATTTGCAAAATATGTTACTTATTTAAGTAATTTTGTATGTATCACAATTCTGTGCTTTGGTTAGATAAAGAAAGGCTTATACATACTTAATAGATTTCTAATACGGACGTTTATCAAGAAACTAAGAAGAAAAAGTAAATTAAATAAAACAACTAAATAAATGCTTAAGCCGGTCGAGCCCGACTATTTGATGCCCTTCTTTACTAAATACACACAATATGGACCAACAACTTTGCAAGTTTTTCTTATGTCTTATATACATATGTTTCAAAATTTATGTAATTTCCGAAGGTCTATTTAGAAAAATGTTGTATCGAAAATTTTCTTTTGAAATTTCTATAGAAAGTTTTATGTCTAAAATTTTTTTAGAAAAATTTTATGTTAAAAAATTTTCTTTAGAAAAATTTCATATCGAAAATTTTTTCTTTAGATAAGTTTTAAATCGAAAACGTTCCTTAAAAAAACTTATATCCAAAATTTTCTTTTAAAAATTTTATATTGGAAATTTTTCTTATACAAATTTTCTTTAGAAAAATTTTATATATGAAATTTTCTTCAAAAAGCTTTTATACCAAAAATATTCTATACAAAAATTTTATGTCAAACTTTTTTTTAGAAAAATTTTGTGTCGAAAATTTTCTTTTTAAAAATTTTATAGCGAAATTTTCTTTAGAAAAATTTTGTATTGAAAATTTTATTAAGAAAAATTTTATATCGATTTTTTTTTTTTAGAAAAGTTATCTTTACAAAACTTTTTCATTTAAAATTTTCTTTAGAAAACTTTTGTACCGAAAATTTTTTAGAACAATTTTATATCGAAAATTTTTTTTAGAAAAATTTTATATCGAAATTTTTTTTAGAAAAATTTTTTGTCAAAAATTTTATATCGATAATTTTCGTTAGAAAAATGTTATATCGAAATTTTTTTTTAAGACAAGTTTTATATAGAAATTTTCTTTACAAAAATTTTACACCGAAATGTTTTCTTAGAAAAATTTTATATCAAAAAATTTCTTTAGAAAAATTTTATATCGAAAATTTTCTTTAGAAAACTTTTATGTTGAAAATTTTGTAAAAAAAATTATGCGGCGAAGGTTTTTCTTAGAAAAATTTTATATTGAAGATTTTTTTTTGGAACATTTTATATGGAAAATTTTCTTTATAAAAAATTTATATCAAAAATTTTCTTTAGAAAAATTAAATATAAAAAATTTTCTTATATCAAAAATTTTCTGTAGAAAAATTTTATATCGAAATTTTTCTTTAAAAAATTTTATATCGAATTTTTTTTTTTAATAAAAATTTTATAACGTAAATTCTTTATGTCAAAAACTTTATATCGAAAGTTTTCTTTGGAAAATTTTATATCAAAAGTTTTCTTTAGAAAAATATTCTATCGATATTTGTTTCTTTAGAAAAATTTTAAATCGAAAATTTTCTTAAAAAAATGTTATATCGAAATTATTTTTTTAAAAACTTTTATATCAAAAATTTTATAACGCAAAATTTTTCTTTATAAAAATTTTATATCGAAAATTTTCTTTAAAAAATTTTATATTGAAATTTTTTTTAAATCGAAAATTTTCTTTAAAAAAATTTTATATCGAAATTATTTTTTTAAAAACTTTTATATCAAAAATTTTCTATGGAAAACTTTTATATCAAAAATTTTCTATGGAAAAATTGTATATCGAAAATTTTCTTTAGAAAAATTTTATAACGCAAAAAGTTTCTTTATAAAAATTTTATATCCAAAATTTTCTTTAGAAAAATATTATATCAAAAATTTTCTTTAGAAAAATTTAATGTTCAAAATGTTTTCTTTATAAAAACTTTATATCAAAAATGTTCTTTATACAATTTTTTCATATAAAATTTTCCATATAAAAATTTTATATCAAAAATTTTCTTTAGAATAATTTTATATCGAAATTATTCTTAAAATTTTTTTTTTTAACGAAAATTTTTTATGTCAAAAACTTTATATTGAAAGTTTTCTTTGGAAAATTTTATATCAAAAGTTTTGGTTAGAAAAATATTCTATCGATATATGTTTCTTTAGAAAAATTTTAAATCGAAAATTTTCTTTAAAAAAATTTTATATCGAAATTATCTTTTTAAAAATTTAAATTTTCTATGGAAAAATTGTATATCAAAAATTTTCTTTAGAAAAATTTTATAACGCAAAATTTTTCTTTATAAAAATTTTATATCGAAAGTTTTCCTTTAAAAAAATTTGATATCGAAATTTTTTTTTTTAAATTTGATATCGAAATTTTTTTTTAAATCGAAAATTTTCTTTAAAAAAATTTTATATCGAAACTATTTTTTTTTTTAAACTTTTATATCGAAAATTTTCTATTGAGAAATTGTATATCGAAAATTTTCTTTAGAAAAATTTTATAACGCAAAATTTTTCTTATAAAAATTTTATATCGAAAATTTTCTTTAAAAAAATTTGATATCGATTTTTTTTTTATATTGCAAATATTTATATTTGCAAATTTTTTCTTTATAAAAATTTTATATCGAAAATTTTCTTTAAAAAAATTTTATAATAAAATTTTCTCTACTAAAATTTTATAGCGAAAATTTTCCTTAAAAAAAGTTGATGTCTTTTCCTTAAAAAAATTTTGTATTGAAAATTTTTCTTAAAAAACTTTATATCGAATTTTTTTTTTAAGTTTTATATCGAAAATTTTCTTTAAAAAACTTTTATATCGAAAATTTTCTTTAGAAAACTTTTATATCGAAAATTTTCTTTTGAAAAATTTTATATCCAAAAAAAATTTTTAATTTTTTTTTTCGAAAGTTTTCTTTAAAAAATTTTGTGTCGTAAACTTTCTTTAAAAAAATTTTGTAGTGAAAATTTTCTTTAGAAAACTTTTATATCGAAAAATTTCTTAAGAAAAATTTTAGATCAAAAATTTTTTTTAGATAAATTTTACATCGAAAGTTTCCTTAGAAAAATTTTGTATCGAATTTTTTTTTTTTGAAAACATTTATTCGAATTCTGTTAGTAGGTATTTTGTGATTTACAAATATCAAATAACAAATGATCAAGGAAGGGATGTTAGTGTGATTGTGATGTTTCAATATTTGATGTAGCTCCAGACTTTATTTATACAAATGTGGAATAATTATGGTCATTCGAACCTGATTATTGATTTCGCTTAAGATCTTCTCAAAATATTGCCATCGTAACCCAATCTGTTTAAAGTGAAACAAAGATCGTGATTTTCTCTTAATTTGAAATATTTAATCTACAATCCTCTTATCTGAACACATTTTTAAGCTCGTAAAAGAGCATAAATCAAAGCTAGTGAAGGAAGTGAGGAATAATTATGATCATTCGAGCCGGATTGTGAATAATGATTAAACTGGAGTCTGATCTTTTAGCTGTAGTTAAATAATGTACATTTTCATAATTTCAATTTTTAACCGTTTTAATTATTTTAAAAAATTCCTGTAATAGGATATAAACTTCAGTTGATTTATAATTATTAAATGGTTAGATATATTTTTTTCTTTTCCTATGAATGCTTCACAATTAACAAAATTACAGATTTAATTAATTTTTTAATTCTGCAAATGTCAAGCAAAAAATTTTGTAGTTAACCTCAAACACATTCTTTTTTATAAATAAATACTAAAAGTTCTCAAGGTTTTAAATGATTCATTATTGATTTTCTTAAATATTTTTCATACCAAATACTAGAGTCCACTATATAGATGCCTTTCATTCATTCAATGTGAGGAATTAGTTGACCACTTGTTTTAAATTAAGGCTCATTCATTGTAATTTAATTGACAGAGTCAAAGGTGTGAAGAAAAATAACGACAAAATATCATGATTTATGGGTTTTTAACAAAAATCTAGTTAATTTATATTAATAAAAGAAATTCAAGTGATTCATAGATTTGACTTAACAAAAAATTCAAGTTTTTTTTTAGTTATATTTTCAGTTTCAATTAACCGATATCTGTTTAAAATCATTATAATAAACTTTTCTGATAATTAAAAAACATTAAAAAAGTGTTAAAACTATAAACTTTGAATTTCTCATTGAACTCATACAAATACAGACAATATTTTCCATTAAACAATCCACAACTAATTGAAATTTTAATACTTATTTGTGCATCATCTCTCATTATTTGATCTAATCAATCTAAGGCCCGAAACCACAAAAGTTCATTAAAATAAATGAATTTTAACACAAAACATAAATTTTATTTATTCAATTTGCTACAATAAATGCTATTTCTAATAAATGAAACCAAATACTCTGAGTTATCTGTGTTTTTTTTTTGTTGGATAATTTTGGTATTTTGTATCTATTTATTTGTTTAAATAGAAAATGCAAATAGTAAAACGAAAAACGTGAGTTATGTTAAGCAGAGTATGAGTTTGAGGTATAAGTTCTTTATACATATAATTTCATTTTATCCTATAGATACAAGAAAACTCATTAAATCGACATTAACGGCTACTTAATGGCGACACATCAATCAAACCGCATTTGGTTGCAAGCACTTTTATAAACCAGAGCCATCATTTGATAAACCATTGAAGCCACCAACAACCATTCAAGCAATACAACCATCATCATCATCATCTTCGTCTTCCGCCATACATTTAACCATTAGACCATCAGCCTTCCAAAAATATTAAGTTAATGCATTCTTTTTTCCAATTCTTTTTCTTCAACTTTTATTCTTTCTTTCGTTTTTTTTTTTTTTGTGGGGAATGAGATAAGAAGAAAGTCTTCAACTTAATTTTTTCTTTACTTTTCAGGAATTAATTATCTATAATTTAATGTGCAAATAATAGAGAAACCATCAAATAGAAAAAGACTTAATTGATTGTTCAAATAAAATAATCATCGAGTTAACCACCAAGAAATTGCCTGTCTTTCGTCATTGCCTGTCGAAATGTCCGTCCTGGTGGCTTATATTTGTATACACTGTAAAAAAATGTGCTTCATATTTAGATCACTCTCGGATATAATCGAACTATGTAAAGTAAATTCTTTGATCATACTTTTATTATCATTATATAACCAGGCGTAGGTAGCCTATACCACCAGAAGCCGATCACTTTTTGCAATTTTCGTAAACTTCACGATAAATAATTACTCGTGAAATTGAGTATCAAAAGAACAAAAAATAGCCGGCAGAGTTGCCGTTTTTCTATATGTACTTTTAACTAAAATAGGTATTTTTTCAATGTGTAGTTCTAACGTTTTAAAAAGAAAAAGTTTTCTACTCCATTTTTAAAATATTTTTATCAAAAAATTTTTGATAAAAACTTTTGTATAGAAATTTTTTTTATCAAAAATTTTTTTATAAAAATTTTTTTATCAGAAATTTTTTGTATAAAAAATTTGTTAATAGAATATTTTTTTTATTAAAAATTTTTCTGTAGAAAATTTTTTTATCAAAATTCTTTTTAATAGCAAGTTTTTTTCTCAAAAATTTTTCTATAGAAAATTTTTTTATCAAAAATTTTTCTATAGAAAATTTTTTTAGCAAGAAAATTTTGTGATAAAAAGAAAACAAAAAAATTTTCTATAGAACATTTTTTTATCAAAAATTTTTCTTTATTTTTTTTATCAACAATTTTTCTATAGAATTTTTTTTTTATCAAAAATTTGTTTATAAAAAATTTTTCCATAGAAAATTTTTTTATCAAAATTCTTTTTAATAGCAAGTTTTTTTATTAAAAATTTTTCTATAGAAAATTTTTATTAAAAATTTTTCTATAGAAAATTTTTATAAAAAAATTTTCTATAGAAGTTTTTTTTATCAAACATTTTTCTATATTATTTTTATCAACAATTTTTCTATATTTTTATCAACAATTTTTCTATATTTTTTTATCAACAATTTTTTATACAAAATTTTTTTATTAAAAATTTTTTTATTAAACATTTTTTTACCAAAAATTTTTCTATAGAAAATTTCCTTAAAAAAATTTTTCTATAGAAAAGTTTTTTATCAAAAATGTTTGTATATTTTTTTATCAAAAAGTTTTCTATGGAAAATTTTTTTATCAAAAATTTTTCTATGCAAAATTTTTTTATCAAAAATTTTTCTATACAAAAATTTTTTATTAAAAATTTTTTTACCAAAAATTTTTCTTTAGAAAATTTTTTTGTCAAAAATTTTTCTATGGAAAAGTTTTTATCAAAAATTTTTCTTTAGAAAATTTTTTTATTAAAAATTTTTCTTTAGAAAATTTTTTTATCAAAAATTTTTTTATTAAAAATTTTTCTATAGAAAGCTTTTTATCAAAAATTTTTTCATTCTACAGAAAACTTTTTATCAAACAAATTTTTCTTTAGAAGATTTGAAAACTTGTTTGGTAAAAAAATATTTTTATCGAAAATTTTTACAGAAAAATATTTTTATCGTAAAATTCTCTATAAAATATAATTTGTATCGAACAATTTTCCAAAGAAAAATATGTTATTAAAAATGTTTCTCTAAAAAAATTTTTGGATTGAAAAAATATAAAAAATCTAAAAAATAAAAAAAATCTAAAATTATTTAATATTAGAATTACATGGTTTGAGAGAACAATTTTTGTTAAAATTTTTGTATCAAAATATATTTTTTAGATATTTTCGATACAAACATTTTTTGAAAGACAAATTTTTGACAAAAATATTTTTTTTTTTTTGGAAAATTTGTCGATGAAAATTTACAAAAAAAATATTTTTCTATCGAAAACTTTTCTCGATTTTTTTTTTGTAGACATTTTAGATAAAAATATTTTTCTATAGAAAAATTTTCGATAGAAATATTTTTCTATTAAACAATCTTACTAAAAATTTTCTATAAAAAATTTTTGATAAAAAATTTTCTGTAGAAAAATTTTTGATAAGAATTTTCTATAGAAAAATTTTTAATTAAAAAAAATTTAATAAATTTTCTTAAGAAAAATTTAATAAATTTTCTTAAGAAAAATTTTTAATAAACAAATTTTATATAGAAAAATTTTTAATTAAAAATTTTCAATAGAAAAATTTTTAATAAAAAAATGTTTCTATAGAATTTTTTTCTATAGATTTTTTTTTTAATTTTCTAAAGAAAAATTTTTGTTAAAGAAATTTTCATTAGAAAAATTTTTGATAAAAATATTAAAAAAAAGTTTCTTTTTAAAACATCAGAACTACAAATTCAAAAATGACCCATTTTAGTTAAAAGTATAAAAAATGGCAACTCTGCCGAAGATTTTTTTGTCCTGTTCTTGTGCCGTCATCTGATTATAATAAGCTGAGAGAATCTAATGAGAGAGTGTAAGATATATTGAATAGTTTGATTGTATTACCTTACATATGATCTGACCATAATATGATTAAATTATGACAGTTTGGATGAATCTTAACAACATTTCTTATCAAATTTATTCATCAAACTGTGGTCATAACAAAGAGAGAGTGGTAGATCGTATTATAACCGGATCATATTATAAGCTCAAAAAGAGAGATAATTATATGATAACCTAAAAAGGTTATCATACAATGACCTATGATGAAATAAAAAGAAATTTAATCACTTTTTAATCATTATTGCAATCATAATACATAAAAAATATCATCACTTAACCCATTTATTTTTCTTAATGTATAACAATTTGTTTCTAACAACCTACAACAATAGCAGCAAAAAAACGTGTGTGGTTAATATAGACCTTAAGAACTGACAGCCCTGCCAAAGTGATCGATCTAGCGATAAACTTGAAAATTAATTGAATTGCTTTAAATTACTCCAAACACAAGTAACGTATTCCCAATGCATACAAAATGTTATAATTACAATATAAAACCTCCAGCTAAGAAAGTTACATTTGTAACTCTATCGAATTACTTGCAATCGGTACATATTCTATTTGTGGTTTGCCAGCGAAAAAAAAAAGAAAAATACGGTGAAATTTTTTTAACGGTTTTATATTTATTGTCAATCTAAGTAAATCGTATTGTTTTAGTTTCATTTGTTTATAAGTTTTTTTTTTTTCTTAAATACAAAAAAAGTGAATTACATTTCATTATTACTTTACCTTTTTTCAACGAATGAACATGAGTTTTATTATTGTAAAAATGTTAGTTTTGAAAAGCTTTTCTAGAGTTTCATGTCTTTTAATACCGTTAGAGTTTAGTTTGTATTTATTTGAAAAAAAGTCAAGATTTTATGTACAATCATAAGATTAAATCTAGTTTTGTACTATTTTCCTAGATTTCTTGTATTTATTTTGTAAAAGTATGAAATAATGTAAAATAGATACACTTTGAATTTAAGGAACTGACCTTTTCACACAAAAAAAGTTCAGCTAGGCAGTTGATTGTGAAAGCTTCTGTCATAAGTGAGATAAAGCTTTAAGCTTAAGCACGTGTGTATGCCTTAGCTTTCTCTCATTGGATAATCGCCTCCAATAGTTGTTTACGAATTAGAGTAAAAGCGACATACTCTCTTTTTTATGGGACTTTTTAAAACGACCATGCGGCAAATTAATGTACTATATGAGTACAACATCTTTTTATTATAAAGTCTTTTGTTATATTTATTTCTATCAAAAATTTAAACCACAAAACTTAATTCGCAAAAGCTTTTGGTTTTAAAGAAATTAAACCATAAATTGTAAATTCTTTGATATATAAATATTTTGGCTTACTTGAAAAAAGCTTTAATTGAAATTGATTTTAAAGCTTTATACATATCTTGTTAATGAATTATTAATACTTAATTAAAATGTCAGTTCTAAGCTTGTAAATTTTACCCCATTTATAATTTGTCAGTGTTAAAGTTTACAAAATTCAAAAAAGCTAATAGAATTAAATTAACTTTAATGAATTAATAATAATTCTTTTAATTTAAAAGATAAATATTAAGACCAACCTCCCTTTATTTCTTCTGTTAGAATAATAATAATAAAATAATTTTATGAACCCTGATCCATAAAACCTAATGATCCTAACCTAATTGTGCTCAAATAATATTTATTGATATTTTTGGAGACAATTTTTTTGTTCTCATAAAGCTCTATGATATTAAAAAAGTTCTAAAGTTCATTTAAAAGGTTCTAAATCTGATCTCCAAAGATAACAATGAAAAAATTACGAAACTTTAAATTTTCAACAAAAATTAACACTTGACAAAACTAATAAAACGACAAACAATTGAAAAAAAGCTTTAATGCTTTAATTGACTCAAAAATTTTAAAATGCTTCAAAGCTCTTTACATAAAATCTGCTTTTGAAATTGTAGTGAATTAATGTCTTAATTCATAAGTTTTGTAGAAATAGAAAAAAATGTGATAGGACTTAAAATTTGTTACTGAAAAATCAAACAATTGTGATAAAAATTTCATAAGCTTTTGAATTTTTCTAAAAGCTTTTAAGCTTTAATTCACTCAAAAGTTGTTTCTGCAATAAAAACGGTTTAAGGTGATCTTATAATAAACACGAGCATGCGATATCGAATTCATATTTAATTATTATGATAATCTTTCCAAGAAAACTTGAGCCTTTGAGAGCTTATAACTCTTAGATATACAAAAATGTAAAATAGCAACATAGAACACTTTACGGATTTTTAATAAGCTTTGAGTACGTTAAAACGTATAAGATCACAATAAACTAACACATTTATGATACAAATTTAAGCTTTTGCATTTTCCTAGAAGCTTTTAAGTTTAAAATGATCATAATATGATCAAACACACTTAAAATATTCTTCTATTATATCATAACATGAGTATGCGAAATCGTAATTTAATTATGGGTGATATATATTAATTATTATGGTATGAAAACCTGAGCTTTAGAGAGCTTATAACTCTTGGACATACAAACAGATGTAAAAATAAATTGTTAACAACTTAGAATACTTTACAGTTGAAAGCTTTTTTTTACAGTTTAAAGAGCTTTGAGTTCTTTTAAGCATATAATTTAATAATCAATAACACCGGATAACAAAATCATCAAATACATTTAAAAATATGCTTTAATTAAAAGTTGTGAATCTTTTATATCATAATTGTGATTTATTGTGAGTATTTCTCAAAAAAACAGAACTTCTAACATCTTTAATAAAAAAGCTTCGAGTTATAATATTAATTCTTTCTTCCTGTCTGTGATCTTCAAGTTCAAGTTCAAGTTCAAGTTCAAGTTTTATTAATCCCATAAAATTGTTTTTACATAAGTCCTTAAGCTAGTTCTTAAAAACTAAAATTTATTACATTTAATCCTCGCATATGTTATCTATCAAGGCTTTCTTATTATTTATACATATTAATAATATTTGTAGCTTTGCTACGACATTTTTACATTTTATAGTTTAATAATTTCAAAATATTCCCTAAAAAGGGATCAAAAAAGGAAGTCTATTATCAAAGAACTTACATACTAAGAAAATAAAAATAAAACTTATATCTAAATAAACAATAGGAAATTTTATTTACAAAAGTTAAAGTATATGTACAGGAAGAGTTTAGAAATTTTATTTACAAAAGAGATTATTGTGTAGTTATATACACTGTATCATTTACATTGAGCGTATTGATTCTTCTATGGTAAAATAGGAGTTTATCACCAATATAGAGGATTCCGGCCCCCTTAAGTGTTAAGAGGTCGACCGGGGAAAAATATTTTGCATTTTGTACGGCCTCCAGATTACCTGCTCCGGCAAAACATTCTCTTACTAAGCTGTTATCTAGATTTTGCGAGCTTTCAAGAAACTTAACCGCACTATCTACCATAAACCTATCAATACGTTTGAAATCTATTGCTGTATAAATAGCCCCACAAGATGGTCTACGTACAACACCATTTAGTGCTACATGAGGTCTCAGGCCCAGGCAAGCAACTAAGACCCCTCGTTCCCATCTCCTAAGCCTCTCCATCTGTGATGAGGATATTCCAAACCAAGATGGGAAAGCGTAGGAGACAATAGGTCGTATGACCTGGCGGTACAGCAGGAGTCGTACTTTCTGATCTAACCCCTCTTTTCGTCTCAAAATACCCTTGTAGGCCGAGTAAATTTTCTTTGCCTTTTGGAGAATGTCATCGATGTGTCTGTAGTACTCAAATTTTTCATGAAAAGTCACACCTAAGTACGTCATTCTATCAGAAATAGAAATAATTTCACCTCCTATAGAGAGGGACGGAATGTATGACCTGCAATTTCGATAAATATTTTTTCTTTTTCCTTTGAATATCATAGAGACTGTTTTTCCCATATTTAAACTAAATTTCCATTTAAGAAAATATTCGCTAAGGTTAGCCAAATAGCAGTTTATGCGATTGTTAACCAACCTAGCCCGAGCCCCCGAAGAAGCTATTAGGATGTCATCCGCATACATCAGAAGGAGGTCTCCTTCCGGTGGTTGAGGAATGTCTGAAACGTATATGTTGTAAAGCACGGGTCCCAGTAACGAGCCCTGTGGTACCCCGGCTGAAATTTCACTTTCTTCCGAAATGGCATTTCCCACCTTAACGCAAAATTTTCTGTCTTCTAAGAAACTGGATATGAGTCTGCAAATTCCTATTTCAAATCCCATGGTTTGCAACTTGAAAAGAATACCGTCATGCCAGACAGTGTCAAATGCTTTAGAAAAGTCGAGGCTTACCGCTATTGTCGGACATTTATTATTTAAGCCTTTTGCTACATAGTTAGTAAACACCATTAAGGCATGTGAGGTGGAGTGTCCGGCCCTAAAACCAAATTGACAGTCTGTGAGTATATTCTTTTCAAGAATAATTTCTTTAATTTTTTCTAAAATAAAAAACTCAAATAGTTTTCCAATGGCAGACAGCAAAGAGATTGGTCTATAGTTGCCCGTGGATGAAGGGTCTGACCTCGGCTTAAGTATGGGAATAATCAATGCAGATTTCCAACTTCTTGGGAAATATCCAAGATTAACGCAATGGTTAAACAATATAGCTAGAAAATTCCAAGCTGTAGTGTCAGTTTTTCTAAGAATAAAATCCGGGATACCATCTGTACCACTAGATTTTTTGTTGGATCTTCTCTTGAGAGCAGTGCCAATTGCGGCGGCGTCAATAAAACCCAGCTCTTCATTTTTTCTGTCAGCGTAAATAGTCCTTTCGTCAACAATATGTCCAAATGTTGTCATAGGCGTCACTCTGTCTAAAGTTGAGACTAATTCCCTCACCTCTGTGTCATATGCGTTGGGTTGTGCACTTTGCGTCATTTGAAATGTTTCAGCTAATAAATTGGCTTTGCCAATGTCATCAGTAACTAAAAGACCATTGCTTCCATTTAGAGCTTGAACACGAGAACGAGCATTCAGTCCTGCGGCTGTCTTAACTTTTCTATAAGTTTTATTGTTAACTTTAATTCTACTAAGAAAGTCCGTCCAATAATCTGTTTCAAATTTATAAATGGCACCCTGTATTATTGTATTGAGATTTTTTATTTCGGCTTTCAATACATTACACCTGCCTGGGTCGCCACATCTATGTAGTGTTCTCCTAAGTCTTTTCTTCGTATTAATAAAGTTAAGGATATGTGGTGGAAGATTAAGCAGCCCTCTACCTTTCGCATTTATTTTAGGGACTGAATGCTCTATGGCATTCATAAAAGCTCCATTCATGTTCTCTATGCACTGGTCTATTTCGTCTTGGGTAACATTTCTATCAACTGGTAAAGAAAGATTTTCTAAGTTTGTGGAAAGTCTATTTCTAAAATTACGTACATTAATCCTATCAAAATCATATCTTATAACAGGTTCTTGTTGTTGACATTGGGAGGTGAGAAAAGAAAACTCAACTGCCTTATGATCTGAATCATAGTCAATGGTCCTTAGTCTGTTTGTTGTTGGAATAACATCTACTGTTGTCAGGAAGAAGTCGATATACGATGATATTACTGGGTTAATTCTTGTGGGTCCATCAGTCTGTCTTATGTCAAAATCAGGACTCGTTAGTAAGAACTCATAGAGGTTACGGCCACTCACATTTGTGTACGTGTCGCCCCAATACGGGTGCCTAGAATTTAGATCAGCTCCTATTATTATACTATATGTTTGAGACAGTCTTTGTACTGCATCAAAATCTTCTGTTTCAAGGTTAGTACCAGGCCTAAGGTACATAGCAATTACCACTATGTCATTGCCATTGACTTTACGAATGCGAACAGAAGTATTTTCCATTGCACCCGTATCAACAACAATTTCCTCACATTTAAGATTTTCTCTAACGAGAACTGCAGTACCCCTCCCGCGTCCGTTGTGTCGGTCCTGTCTAAATGTCAAGTAACCCCTCATGTCAAATTTATGGTGCTGACTAAGGCAATGCTCAGCCAGTAGCACAATGTCTGGTTTATGTTCGGTCAAAAAAAGGCTTAAACAATGCCTTTTGTATCTGGAGACAATTGAATTTAGATTAATAAAAATTGCTTTGAGAGAATTATCCATGATGTCCTAATGTCATTAATAATCCAAATAGGGCAGTCTGCTTATCCCTATCTGTTCCCAAATCACTATATTGTTTAGCAAAAGTGCCAATATTTTGGAGACATTGTAAGAGACCATTACCGAAAAATCGTTTACAGTCTTTCTCTATCATTTCGTATTGTGCCATAGCAACACCTAATGTTACTTGGGAATTTGCGGAGGTATTAAGTCTAGTCCGATTGGCTGAGTTTTCACCGCCTACAGAGGTACCAACTGCCGCAGCATACGACATACCAGGTCTTACAACATTAGCTGTTGCGGAAAATCTTTTTGGACGATTATTAGGACCTAATAATTTCTTTTGTTCTATTTTATGTAGTAGTTCTTGTCGTCTAGGGCAGTCTCTTGAACTAGCTACATGTCCCTCAGTTTGGCAGTTTACGCATTTAACTGGCAAACCGACACGTTTCACAATATTACCAGTCTTTGGATCAGTAATAACATTATTTTCTGTATTTTCAGCCTTTGGGGGTATTTTACAGTTGCCAGGGCCATGAGGTTCCCCGCACTTGACGCATCTGTAGGGCATTGAGCAATTCGTGGAAACATGGCCAAATCTTTGGCAGTTAAAGCACTGGATTATTCCTTTTCGGACGAACTTACGGACATGTACTCTACAGCACAAAATAAATCTAACATTATAGAATTGTTGAATGTCAGAGTCCCTATGTAATCTGACAACCCATTTATCACCCCCGAGTTTGGAAATTCCCATCACATTGATGGAAATCTGAAGACCGGACAAATATTCGTTAACTTCTGAGGCTTCAAAAGAATTCGGAAGCCCCTCAATTACAGTTGTATATGGCCGTTCACCCTTAGGGGTGTACGTGTAATATTCAACCTTTTTTTCGGTAAATAATTCCTTAACTCTACCGAAATCCTCTAAAGTGCAAACTCCTATGTTTACTACATTTGTTCCTAAGACCTTAATATTAAAATTTTTATGTCCTAGTAAGCCTTCTATATTTTTAATTGTACTTTTTACATCAATATTTCAATATCAATATCAATATAATCTTCAATATCAATATAATCTTCAATATTTTAGACTTTTATTTAAAAATTCTTAACAATTTTTCTAGTTTGCTGGTTTCGTCTTCTGTCTTAAGATAAAACTTCACAATTACTATTTTTTTAACATATGAGATTTAATAGTTAAAGTTAAAAATAGCTAATAAAAATGACATTGACAGTTGTAATAAAATTACATATAAAGGCAAATTAATTTATTTATAGAGATTTTTTTTTTCTAATTTTATTGTGATGGTCATTCATTGATATTATATTACATAATACCTTCAGAGAGTATTTTGCACCTAAGTTTGCTCCTAGTTAAGATATAAGAGGGAAACTTGGAAAGACTATGTTGTAAAATAGCTTCTCGAAGTTTTAGAGATTCTATATTATTAATATAATGTTTTTTCTCTTATGCATTTAATCATAATAAAATAATCAAAAAATAACAAGATAGATTTAAATAATCGTAAGCGACATTCCGTTAAATATCTCTTAAACTATTAGAGAAAGCATAGTACAGTAAGCTTATTTTTCTTTCTTAAGTAAGCTTCGAATGTGTAAAAATCTTTTCGATATTTACAAAAGTTATGCGGACCAATAGGTTTTACCTACAATGGCTCAGTGTAGAGGCCACTATGCTAAAAATATACATGTTTTTAAAAATTGGTGTAAAACTCCAACTACCCACTTTCGAATTTCTGCATATTATGCCACAATCCGCCTAGTGACTTAAAATTTATTGAAGTAAAACTAGAAAACTTCACATACAACACTTTGCGCCATAACTTCTAAACCATTTGGGAAAAATTTAATTAGTTTGTCGAAAGTAGCAAACTAACAAAGAACAAAAATGTTATGCACCAAAACATTCCCCGTTTTTTTTAATTAAGGTTTTTTGCCGCTTACGATCAATATTTTTCCTGTCGCTTGTGATCATTTTGATCTAAGGGCTTGATATATTCCTTAAGAAATTTGTTAAATAACTTAAAAACACTAAAATATTTAAAAGGAAAAATGGTTTATTTTTAAATATTAACTTTAAGCATATATAACTTTTTATATAGTAAAGCTTTTAATACACTTCTTGCTCGTGAAATATTGAAAATTTTGTCCTTTATTTTAGAAAACTTTGAATCAAGAGAATCGGTTGATATATAAATCATATATTTTAAGAAAAAAATCGGTACAGTATGGGACAAAAATTGAAAAATTTTATTTTTTGAAGTCGAATATCTTTTAAACTGTAAGAGATATGTAGCAATATTTTTTGTAGATCTTGACCTATATATTTGTTATATAGTACGATTTTTCAAATCGGTTGGGATATGACAATTTTATATCGTTTTAAGTGGTTTATGAGTTCGAGGTGCCCTACTTTGATGACCGCTTGTGCCGCCCCAGTACAATCTAGGCTTTCCAGGTTCAAAACTTAGGCTCACTTCTGCTATATCCAAATACATTTTTTTAAATCCGCCCAAAGGTTTAGAAGTTACAGAATTATTTCCATTCTATTTTAAAACCATCCCACTGTGCAATGTTAAGACCAGACTTTATATACGGCGGATTCATTAGGAACTCTTTACAAAATATATGGATCGGCCGTATTACTTTCAACGTCTTTGGCCTAACTATTAATGTAGAAACACAATTGGGACGAATGACTAATTTCGTCCAGCACTACGAATTCGGATTTAAAAATTCGTCTTGTAAATTGAACACATTTGGGACGAATAAACTATGTTGATGCCATATTTGTTGATTTTTTATTTGCACAAATTACTTACACTTTCGGACATATCGCGCACTCATAACATTTGCCATTTTTTTATTTTTTTTTATTATTTTATTATTACACAAGATTATTACATTTAAATAATTTTATTTGAAATAAATATTTTTTGTTTATATTTTATAAGGTGACCATATTTAACAAGAACACATATAATTTCTAATGTTTCACAACAGAAATAGAAATACAGCCACTCTAATCCAGTTTAGTCGTCGTTCGTCTGCATTTGAAATAGAAATAAACCTATCGCACTGTTCGGTAAGCACGACGAATTTCGTCGTACGCATCAATTGTGAGCACACTCATATAAACCCATATGTTCTATTTCTAACGACGAATATTCGTTCCGAAAAATTGGTCGTTCGTTCCAATTGTGTTTCACACTTTAAGCACAACGAAAAGTATTTAACAACTTATAATAAAAAAAAACTATACCCGGTTATGAGACCAATTTTTGTGCAAAGTAAATACCAGGGAAACCACTTAAATACTTTAAAATGTTGAACTATAAAGCTACTACAACCGAATTTAGTCCAAAGATTTTTTACCAACAATTTTTTTCACATTTGGTAAACATTTTGAATTAGCAGCACCGTCTTAGATATGTGAGATATGTTTCTAAATTTAACACATTTTTTTTGGCTGGTATATAGATTCGGTACATCCGTCTAATATACCACAGGTCCCAAGTTCGATCTCCAGCCAGACCCACTTAAAGAAAATCAAAAAAAGCGGCTCTTAACTCTAACTAGCCACTCGTTGTTGAGTATTAGGCTATATAAAATTCCTCTAACTAATGAATTTTCCGTTCGGAGTCGGAGTTGAAACGATCGTCCCTTTCAATGAGACGTAGGCTATGTAAAACTTCTCTATTAAATGAATTTGCCGTTCGGAATCGAAATTGAAACGTAGGTCACTTTCAAATAGTCTAAAAATATAATGCAGCTCATTGTCTGAGAGAAGTTCCATTTGGAATGTTATCAGGGGATTATAATTCTGCTATGGAGATCTAATATACCATCAGCGATCATTTAAGCTTTTGTGGTCGCCAGTTAATGACCATGAGAAATTTATTTTCAGATTTACTTTCTGTGACTTTTAAGCTTCGGTAAAGCTACTCGCTTCAAAGCATTTAAGAGGACTTACTCTCACTAATACTAAGTTATGGCTAAATCACTAAAAGTTTCGACAATAATCATATCAGAACTTCTACTGATATTATCCGGTTTGATGGACCTTTACCAAAATAAGATCATAAATAAAACATAGTTCTCTCTTTGTAAGGCTCTCAATTTTCCGGTTTAATTTTTTTTTTATATAAAAAACTATTTGTTACCATTTAAAGTTTGTTTCTACTCATAATAAATGAAAGTTGATATGACTGACTTGTAACACATTGTCCATTATTTTTACTGTAATTGACATCTCAAGGTAATTTTACAGAGATTAACTTTTTATTGTATAACTCCCAACAACAAGTGAAAAAAAAGTAAAAATATGCAGAATATTACCACTTCTCAAATTACAGACAAAGAAAAGTAATTATGTTATTATAAATTTTGTTTCGTTGCAAAAATGTAATACCTGACTCTTTGAATAATTTAAGTCTAGATAAATACTCATAATTGTAATGAAATTAAGTTATAGTCCAAAAGACTAAAATAAATTACTTAAACATATTTAAGTGATAAGCATCTTTTTTAATGAGTAAGAAGATTTTTATACCCTTCACCACCATAGGTGAAAAGGGTATTATAAGTTTGTGCTGATGTATGTAACGCATAGAAATATTTGTCTTAGACCCACCTTTTAGTATACCAATAGGTTTAGAATCACTTTTTGAGTCGATTTAGCGATGTCTGTCAGTCCGTCCGTCTGGACGGCTGGCTTGCTGGACCCCCATGTAAACCTTGTAATCAAAGTACAGGTCACAATTCTAAAGATAATTTGATGAAATTTGGCACAGATTTTTTTTTTTGATAATGGGACCATGGCTATTGAAATTCGTCAAAATCGGTCTATTATTTATGGTACCTCCCATAGGTTCCACTTCGCGGAATTAATGTATTGGCCACATATATAAATATTTTTTCATGAGATGTAAAACAAATACTGCTTATGTAAACTAACATCACTGTACCAAATTTCGTTGAAATCGGTCCGCATTTGACCATAGCTGCCACACAAACCCTTCTTTAAAAACGCACTAAATGAGAAAAAAATCACTAAAACGCTCGTAAATCTAAAGACAATGAGAATTTTAAGTTTATTATTTGCACACATAATTTTTGTAATGACTCATCAGTTTGCCAGATTTCGAGATAATTGGTCCACATTTCACCCTAGGTCTCATATATATCCAAATGACGGAAACAGCTTAAATATATGGCCAAGGCCGCGGAAAAGGGGAATTCAATGAAATTTTTTTTTCTTATTATCTAGTGCTTTTGTAATTGTCATTTGTTTGTTTACAGTCCAAAGCGTCACAAAACAAAGAGAGTACATTTGTGAAGTATTAATATATCAAAATTTTTGAGCATCGGTTTCTATTTTATTTTATTTAATTTTTTCTTTACAACTTTATGAGAAAATAATTTCACTTAATATTGTTTTTGAAAGATTTTACGTACCTACTGAATAGTATAATCAAACATGAAGTGATGTTGTTTTTTTATCTAATAAAAAATAAACAAATATAATAAAATTTTAAGTAAATTTTAGTGTTTTATTTATTCACATTGGTCGTTTTTGCATGGTTCCTAAGTAAGAGAACTTTATGTGTTGTTCCAGTCTTTTTTTGGTGACGTTCCAGTCTCGCACTTTTGCATCCAAAACAACTATAAATGCAATTTTTTATAAATTTTTTGTGCGTAGAGTATTCTTTGATCTTTCACCTACGATATGTTAGAGGGAAACGTGTCCAGGTTTTTGAAAACATTACGAAATTTTGGAAAATGTTGTACAAGCTCTTAGACCACTTCTCTTTTAGTGTGACGTTCCAGTTAACTTCAAATGGCTGTAACTTTTAATTTGCAAGAAATAGAAGCACATTTTTTTGCGCCAAAGTTACAGCCTGAGAATATATTTTGAGTGAACAAAAGTTATCGCTACTTTTTTACTTTGTTCATCAAATATACGTCGAAAATTGCGCAAACTGGTGACGTTCCAGCCCACGGCCTTGGCCATATAAGTTTTGAGTATAGGAAAAATAACACCTTTGACCTTAGTGGTGAAGGGTATCGTATGGTCGGGCTTGACCGACTATAGCACTTTCTTACTTGTCCTAAATTAATCTGTATTTTGGTCTAACAACAGAGTAACTAGAATAAGTAGCTTATGGTGTAGTAGCTTGTTCAAATTTGACTACCTAAGCACGCGTTTTAGAAATGCCAGAGAATTCTTAAGAATGACACACTCTATACGGAGATTTTAGTTGTGGAAAGTTTAAGATCTTTTAACAATAAAAATTAGTTATAGCCCAAAACCTGTAATCAGGATATTTCATTGTTTTACAATCTGTATTTAACTCTTCTTTTTCTTTCCAAACATAAAACAATAAAATTTTGAATAAAGACCAGAAATTGTATAAAATTTACAAAAATGTCACTTTTTCAAATTTAAGTCTTCTTTGGACGGTTGTATGACTTTCTGTCTGTCTTTTATTTAGCCATATTTATGTGTCCGTCTTTCTCTAAGTCTGACCGTAAGACTGTTTGTCCGTCTCTCCACCCGTCCGTCCGTCTGTCTTTTAAAAGAAAATCTTTTGTCTTTTATTGTTTGTTACAAATAAAATGTGTCTATTTAGGAATTGTCGTCATACTTTGTAACTATCGTTATACCCCTGGTGTTTGTAAAACCATAGAAAACCTTAAAATAATTTTCAAACAATAATGATAAGAATAAATAAATTTGAAATTATTGTTGTTATTGTTTTTGTGACCCAATTAAATACTGAATTTGTTCCTGCTGGATGGCCTGAACTCAGGTTCTGGATCTGCTGCTATTAAATGTAGGTGACAATTCATGATGTTTCATAAATTTGTATTGTTTTGTTGTTACTGACCTATGAACTGATTAGAGAACCAAAAAGAAACAAAAGCCAACAACATTAGCTAAAATACCAAAAATCTTGGTTTACCTGTTTAGAAATTTGTATCGTATTTATCTACGATTTTGTGTCTTTCCTTTTTTCTTTTTGGTTTTATTTACTTTTAAGATAATTTTCTTTTGTCGTGAAGTTTATCATCTTTTTACTTAACTACCTGTTTGTGTGTTGTTGTGTTACTCAAATTTGTAAATTTTTCGAAAAAAATGTATCCTTTTTGACGTGAGTTTTAAGGTGAAAAACTCAATATTTCTTGGATATAGAGTGGAATGTTTTTGGGTAGGAAATCGTTAGAGTTGAAAACACTGAGAAAAATTGTTTTCAAATATAGCACATTAGTCATCCGCCTAACATACCAGAGGTCCCAAGTTCGATTCCCGGAAAAAAAATTTAATTTCCAAAAAAGCGGCGGTTGACCTCATAACTCAGGTAGCCACTGGTTACTGAGTATTGGGCTATGTAAAACTTCTCTAACTAATGCATTTGGCCTTCGGAGCCGGAGTTAAAGCGTAGGTCTCTTTCAATGAGTCTAAAAATAGAATCGGATACAGCTCATTGTCTGAGAGAATTACCCTTTGTTCCAATTGGAATGTTGTAGGAGAATGATATAAATATATAAAGTTCCGCCGTCATAAAGTTTGACACATTATCAGATTTTTGTTCTACATTTGTTCAATTTTACATCGACTGCATGTCAATGCTGCGGTTGGGCTTACCGCCGATGAAGAATGAATGTGAAATTGATGTAACCATAACTGAGGGCTCGAACCCAAGCAGAATTTAATATGTCAAGCTTAGTAGTCGACGTTCTAACCAACTAAACCTTCTATGCAAATAAAATTGGGAGTTAAGGTTTGATTTCTGTTCAATTTTCATAGTGATAACCTTTGATACAAATCGAAAAGTAGATTTTATTACAAAGAAACAGAGTAAATTTTTGTAAAAGTATAATTTTTAGTAAAGTAGTAAAATTTTGAAAAAACATTGAAGATTAAAGGAATTTGTTTTAGTGAAAAGTCGAAATTAAATAATTTTTGATTAAAAATTAATTTTATTTAAAAAATTTTGAATTTGAAATTGATAAATTTAATTTTGATAACAAAGTATTTTTGGTGTCAAACAAATTTTTGAAATTGATTGAAATTGAAATTGAAAATTTTGGTAAAAATTGAAAATTTTGGTAAAAATTAAATTTTTGTAAAAATTTAAATTTTTTGTTAAAAATTATATTTTTGTTAGAAAAATCAAATTTTTAGTCAAAAAAAATTAACTTTTAGTCAAAAAACTCATCAAAAATCAAATTTTTGATAAAAATTGAAATTTTAGCTAAAAATTAAAATTTTTACTAAATATTTGATAACAATCGAATTTTTGGTAAAAATTTTATATTTTGCTAAAAATTAAAAGTTTTCGTAAAAATTGAAAGTTTTGGTAAAATTAAAAATTTTCCTAAAAATTGCAAATTTTGGTAAAAATTGAAAATCTTGATAAAAATTAAAAATTCTCGTAAAAATTTTATATATTCGAAATAATTAAAAATTTTGATAAAAATTAAAAATTTTCGTAAAAATTTTATATATTCGAAATAATTTAAAATTTTGGTAAAAATTTTAAATTTTAGTAAAAATTAAAATTTTTGGTAAAAATTAAAATTTTTGTTAATAATTCAAATTTTTGGAAACTTTTTAGAAATAAGTGAGATTGTAGTGAACCTTACAAGTATGCTATATATAGTATTATTAAGAATATCCTAAAAGTATGCTACACAATATTTTCTAAATTATCTTACATTTCGATCGATATCTAGTGCGATTTGTCTATTGGGTTTTCCTTTCTCATTATCTTCTTTCTTTTAAGCCTTAATCCCCCCAAATTTTAAGTATATCTTTATTTTTGATAGATCTCTTGACAGATCTATTTTTATTCAAAGCTATTCATTTACAATTTCAGAAATTTTAAAGTTCTTAATACTTTTTCGAACCGATTCCACAATTCTAAGCCGATTATTTATGAGAAACTCAACTGTTATTGTCAAATTTGTTGGTGTATTTAGACCAGGAGAGGATATATTGTCTTAACCTTGGTTCTCCATTCTTCATTCCCTTCATATTCTCTCTTAAACTAAATTGTTTGTGTTTATGATCATAACAATAAGAGTGAATAGTTCTGGTTGTTTTCTCCATATCTCGACAACTACTGAACCGATTTGGATGGCATTTAGTTTGGATTAAAATTTAGCCATAAAATCGTTAATATATTATCAGTCTTTTCGTTTTTGTGTACTCTATGAGGCTCAATAAATCGGCAATAGATGACTTTTTTGGAATCTATAATTCTTTACTTTGGGCTCAAATACATATCAATGACAATAAATAATTATGGGTTAAGTCGGAATTTCGTGTTTTGAGATATTTAAGGCTTTGTCTAAAAGAGCTAAGGGTTTTGTATAAAAAAGTTAAGATAAAAATGCATATAGTTTTGTTAATAATGACATTTGGATGAATGATGGATCTTGAAAAAGAGAATAAGAATATGTAAAAAAATTAAAAAGCATTTATGTCAACTTAAGTCATTAACATGTATTGCCATAGATATATTCCAAAATCATACTGATAGCCTAAGACTTTCATAAGTTTTAGCAGAAATGATTAAATCTTTTAAATTGATGATTAATTACCATACAACTACACAATTCCTAGAGCGTTTTTTTTAGGTTTTAATTGAAATAATTGAATCTTTCAAAATCAATTGTATTTCTAAAGACATAAAATTTTGTGCATCTTCCTCAGCATGACCGGATTCATAGGCAATGCAGACCCTTAAAACTTACTCTTTAATAAAATTTCAGTTAGTATCAAAACCTTTTGAAAAACTTCTTCATGAAGGGTATACAAATAGTCATCACCAAGACTGTTTAAAAGTTTAAAACAGTTGAGTTTCATGTGTTCATATCTCGACAACTATGTTACCGATTTGGATAATATAAAGAAAATATTATGTTTTGTAAACTTTTTATTTAAAGATCGGTTGTGTCAATGGTATAATTTTTTTGCTAGGTCGATCAAAAATGTATTTTATTATATTTGACGATCGAAATAGAAAGAGACCTAAGGATTTTGTTCAGGAGAGCCATTTTAAAGATTTAAATACGTGCATCTTTGGTGTACCATCACTGAGCGTGTTGGTATTGGTCACATTTGAAAGTGACATATCTCATGACATCAGGAACGTACTGGTCAACAAACCTCTTATTTTGTGTAGTAGATCCCTTTCTCTATGCGCTGTCACATATACTAAATTACGTTTGGCTGTTTAGGTTTAGAACGGAACTGGTAAAAGAGATTTAGGGCCAAAATTATAGTTGAATATCATTATATACTACGGATACAGATGGATAAAGAATTTTATATGGAAATTGAGATCAATAATTAGAGTATTTTTTTTTAAATTTTGTTTTGAATGCTTAGGTGCAGTCCGGTACTAGTCTAAGAGTTATATTTCTACCTTTTCACACTTTATGGTTCTTAGATTTTAGACCAAGTTCGTAGTTAAACTTCAGTATTAAATACTGTTATATTTGAATAAAGAATTTTATAAGGATCTTGAGGTCAATAATTTGACATTAATTATTAATATTTTGTTTTATTGCTTTTATAAGTACCTCTTCCCTAAAGGTTCTTAATATCAGGTGTCCACTGTAATTAAAGCAACTCAATAATTTCTATGTATTTAAAACTCAATTATCCTTCTTAAGTTAAATTTTGAGTACTTTTAGTCGAGATCCTAATGAAAAAATTTACCTACTTTTTCTGACAGGCAAAGATCTCGAGTTTGAGTAGTTTTTTCTAACAACCACATTTTAACATCGTTAAGGCGTTAAGTAAAGAAATTGCGTAATTTTAACGCTAAAATATACAAACAAATCGTTAAAATATATGAGTGAGCTATAAAATAGTGTAAGTGATTTCTCTTCCTGTTCTAGCGCTTCCTTAAATCCTCGTCTTTAGCTAGAAAACATCCAAATATTCGGTTCCGTTTCTAGACACACGGACGAAACGATCGCGTTTTCTTTCTTGTGCGCTCTTTGTGAAAGATTAAAAATTCAAAATTTTAATACAAACAAACAATTTGAAATGTGTGTTTGTGTGTTGTATGTGTGAATTTGTAAGTGCAGATGTATGGGTTTCTTGTGTTTTCGATTTTTACTCATTATTATTATTTTTGTTTTTATACAAAAATTTTGTGTGTGTTTTTATTTTGTGGTATTTTGATATTTTTCGTTTATATTTTCAAATTGTAAGTGTTTCAACAAATTCGAAATACTTGTGCTCAGTTTGTATTCAGATTTCACAGATTTAACACGCAGAGCAAGAGAAAGAACAAAATTTTCACAAAATTAAAAAAGAAAATTTTGAAAATTGAAAAAGAAAATGTGTTTTTTCGTCTCCGGATAATTTTAAAAGAATTATTTTAAAAATGAATGAAATATTTTAAACAAAATGAAAAATTATGAAAAATATTGTTAAGTTAAATTTATGAGCTTAAGAATTAAGTAAAGTGTCATTAAATTGTCATAAAATATTTTCAAAAAAAAAAACTGAAAAACGACATTAATCAAATTGAAAAAAGAAAAGTTTTGATACTGAAAATAATATATAAAAAAAAATTTAAACCAAAAGAAAATTGTAAAAAGATCAAATAAATTTTAAAAATTTTCGAAACCAGAATTTTTAGCAGAAGAAAATTTTTTTTTTTGAAATATTTCAAAAAAAAAAAAATAAAAACAAATGGAAAACCTCAAGTGTTTTCTTATTTATAACTGACACTTTAATTAATTGTGCGGGAAATGTATTGAGTGTTTTTTAAGCCGTTTCTAGACATTTTATATTATTTGTTAATGTCTTATTTTTTGCAATAACTTTTTAAGTGTTGGCCGAAATTTTTAAGATTAATTAAAAAATTCCATTAAATTCAAATTGAGGATATACAAAGAACATTTGTTTGAAAATAAGTAAGTTCTAGTTTTTATATTTCAATTTTTATGTTATTTTTGATAATAAGTTCCTTTATAGTTTTATCCAATTCTTGAATTTTAGTCTAAAACTAGTGAACGTATTCGTATATTTTGATTCTTGTTGTTGGAAGCTGATAAGAATTCAAGGTTTCTCTTAAGTTTCTGGATTTTTTTCTGTTGAATTCCAAAACATGTGTACTTAAATTTTAATGTTGTTGTTTTTTTAAACTAAATTGTTTTTGGAAAAACGTAAATTTCACTTAATTTAAAATAATTTATTTAATTTTATTATGTTTTGATTTTAAACAACGAATTATTTATCAAACGCACTTTAATTTGAAATTTGTTTTTAATCGCATTAATTACCATTAACAAAAATTTTTGCGCAGATTAACTGATTGTTTTTGAAATTTTTTCGAATTTTTCCTTTATTTAATTTTTTTTAAAAACAAACAAGAAAGTATTGTTTATTGAGGGTCAAGACCTACCAAATAATACCCTACACTCCTAGGGGGTAAGGTAAACCGATTGATAATAAATTAAGAAATTTCTTAGTCTTAGGGTCAAATATTTGAAAATTTTGGTAATCACGAAAAATTTCCTCCAGATTTGTGTATATTTGTTTATGTCTCTATGCATTAGATCTGATATGAAAACTAGGTTCAAATATAGACTGATTGTATTTAAAATTTCTAGACCAGATGTGTTTATGTTTTCTCTGGATAAAGTGTGCTTATATCTCGATAACTACTTTACCGATTTGAATGATATTTTTTGTGATTTTTAGATATTTGTATTGGAAGTTAAATGAACCGATTTCTATTTATATCAGTAATACATTTGCCCAATCTGCATTCAATTTTTGGCTACAAATCACTTAAATTGAATTCTGAGAGACTGGCGAAGTAATGAACCTATTTCGAGTTATTTCGTTATAATTTCATCATTACATTGTCTCGGGAAATTCTTCGAACGATCGGTAATTTTTTTATATTAACATTTTCATTAAACATTTTTCGTTATACAATAAAAACTAGCGCAGGTCAAATCTCTTTCCGTTGAGGCATTTCTTGAACATTGGGAATATAAATAGCCACTGGGGGCTAGTTGGTAGCTTAATTCATTGATTATTGCCATAGCAACAAGTGTTTACACTTGCACTTTCCAAGTGGAAAATAATATTTTCTTGGCCAAATGTAGAGTATATTTTTTATCAATTCCTCATTAAATGGACACAATTATTTTTTAAATTTTCCACGATTTTCCTACTTTTAATCTCCGATCGGCTAAAACCATATCGCAATTTCAATTGTTTCGGATCCAGAGACCTTAACCAAGTTACAGAACGTTCGGCAACTTCAGTGCTTGTATGGCCACATCGAATTCAAAATCCATTTTTTTACCAGGAAAATTAATGTTTAGAGTTGCCATCAAATTTATCTAGTATAGACTTGTTTGAATCGTTGTTTTTCCCCAAAAATAGGGCTTGATGAGCTTAAAACCCATTTTTTCCTTTTTCTTCTCAATACCCAAAGTAGTCTTCGCAAAAATAGGGCGAAAATAATTTTTTTCCTAAAACCTAGGTAGTCTACAATAAATGTTCTATATTGACATGGATTATTTTGTCATTTTAATATGTAGGCGGAAAATTCATAAAGAAACGGTCTTAGAGACCTGCCCTCATATTTTTGATAGTAAAACTTTCAATACAAATTTTTAATAAGAAATTTTTTGATATAAATATTTTAATAGAAAATTTGTTTATATAAACATTTTTCGTAGAAAATTTATCGATATCTACAGAAATTTCTGAAATTAAAAATTTTCAATAGAATTTTCAAAAAATAAATATAGAAAATTGTACATTGAAAAATTTTCCATTGAAAAATTGTTTTATAGAAACTTTTTCCATACAAATTCTTTAAGACGCAAATTTTCGATAGAAAATTATTCTTAAATGTATATATTTTTGCAGAATTTTTTGTACAAAGTTTTGGATTTTTATTAAAAAGTTTTGGATTTTAAAAATCTAATATACAAATTCTCTTGTCGCAGTGTTTGTTGTCAAACTCCTCCGAAATAGCTTCAACGATTTTCGTGAAATTTCGAGTGCATGTCCGTTAGGTCTGAGAATTTGTCAATATATATTTTTTATACCGCTAATTGTTAAGGGTGTAGGATAATTTATGACTCACCTAAAAAACGTACCGACTTTGATGAAATTTTAAACTAAGATAGAGATTGAAAATGTTTGAATATACAAATTTTTTATAGAAAATTTTTGAAAGACAATTTTTTGATATAAAATTTTTGAGAGACAATTTTTCGATACAAGTTTTTTTTATAGAAATTTCGGTACAAATTTTCATAAAAAAAATTTAAATTTTAAAAATTTTCATAGAATTTTTTGTTTAAAATTTTTGCGAGACAATTTTTCGATATAAAATTTTTTTTACAAAAAATTTTTTTACATGAAGACTTTTTACGGAAACTTTGGTACAAAAAGTTTGGAGAAAAAACTTTTGTATGTAAAAAAATTGTTACAGAAAATTTTTGGATGTAAAAAATTTTATAGAAAATTTTTTGATTTACAAATTTTTCGGTAAAAAATTTTTGAGACAATTTTTTGATATAAAAATTTTTTCTAAAGAAAATTTTTAAAATAAATTTTTTATTACTAAAATTTCAGTACAAACAATTTTTATAGAAATTTTTTGAATTTTAAAAATCTTTATAAAAAATATTTAAATGCAAAAACCTTTATCGAAAATTTTTCAATTCAAAAATTTTTTATCGAAAATTTTTCAATACAAAAATTTTTTACAGTAAATTTTTTTCATACAAAAATTTTTCGGTATAAAATTTTTGAGACAATTATTTGATATGAAAATTTTTTTGTACAGAAAATTTTTAAAATAAATTTTTTATTACTAAAATTTCAGTACAAACAATTTTTATAGAAATTTTCTGGATTTTAAAAATGTTTATAAAAAATATTTCAATACAAAAATTTTTTATCGAAAATTTTTCAATTCAAAAATGTTTTATCGAAAATTTTTCAATACAAAAATTTTTTATAGAAAATTTTTTTCATACAAAAATTTTTCGGTATAAAATTTTTGCGAGGCAATTTTTGATATAAACATTTTTTTTTCTGAAATTTCAGTACAAAATGTTTTCATAGAATAGAATTTTGTACTCAGTACAAAGTGTTTTTCATAGAATAGAATAGAAACTTTTAAATTTTATAGGAAATTTTTTCAATACTAAAATTTTTGGACACAGAGATTTTTCGGTATATAAATTTTTCGGTATAAAATTTGTGAGAGCCAATTTTTTGATAAAATCATTTTTTTAATTAATTTTTGTTTATAGAAATTTAATTCAAAAAGTTTTAATTTAAAAATTTTTGGATTTTAGAAATTATCATAGAAATTTTTTTGAATACAAACATTTTTATAGAAAATTTTTTAATTTAAAAATTTTTTAATATAAAAATTTTTTCGGCATAAAATTTTTGAGAGACAATTTTTGGATACAAAATTTTTTTGTTGAAATTTTTTTGCTGAAATTTTAGTACAAAAAGTTTTCATAGAATAGATTTTAAAAATTTTTAACGAAAATTTTTTCTTATAAAAATTTTTCGGTAATTTTTGAGAAACAATTTTTCGTTATAAAATTCTTTCTTAAAGATTTTAAAAAATCAAAAAAAAATCGATAATCTACGCTTTTACTTTTGGTTTATGAACATAATTCTTAATAGTTATATTTGTAAATTTAGTAATAATGCGAGGTTTTCGATCTGTCTAAATTGCAGATAATCCTCCAGAAGAGATGGCTGAACCAACCATCGAAATGCGTCGAGGAATTTGGTTTCTCCGCAAACATTTTTTGGCTTTTTATCAATAAATTGGTCTGTTACATTAATAAATAAATGTAACAGATTTGGGATCAAATGCAAATACACTTCTTTTTTGAAGGATTTTAAAAAATCTTATGATCAATTTTTCGATGTAAAAAATTTAAAAAAATTTCTTAATGTAAACTAATTTTAAAGAAAATTTTTCGAAATAGAAATTTTTAACGAAAAATTTTGCATAGAAAAATTTCCGATATAGAATTTTTTATTGAATGTTTAATTAAACAAAAATTTTTGTAAAATATTTTTACTAAAAAATTTTTCAATAAAAAACATTTTGCAAGAAATTTTCGATAACAAAAAATGAATTATAATTTTTTTCGATATATAAAATTTTGATATATTCTTTGATCGAAACGCGTCGAGCAAAGGTTTTCCCACCTACATTTTTTGGTTTTATCAAAAAACTATTTATTACAATAATAAATAATTGTAATGAATTGGGATCTTAGTGCAATACACTACAGTTAAACTTTTTAATTAAAAAGTTTTTATATTGTGTAAAAGTTATCATATATTTTTCGATTTAATAAAAAAATGTTTCGATTTTTGGTTAGACCATTATCGTCAGGAAGAGTATCCCTTATTCAAGACAGATCGAAAACTATCGAAACACGATTTTTAAATTTTGAAAATCTTAAATTTTGTATACAGATTTTTCGGAAAACATTTTTTCATTGTAGTAATGTTTTTCGGTTTGAAATTTCTTTTCATGAAATTGATTTCTTTATAAAAATTGTTTTCAAATACAATTTTTGATTTATTCTAAAAACTTGAGTTACATTTTTTCTAAAATCAAAAATACTTTTTAATTTCTAATTAAGACCTTTAAGATAGTTAAGCAGAAATTGAATTAAAAGAAGGTTCCGGGCTATATCTCAGTGGCTTAGTCTCTGATATTAGATATTTATGTGTATGTGCGGTTTGATATCGTCTAAATTGAATGTAAAAATTGAATAGATCGCCCATCGCGTTTTTTTTTTGATAGTAGAGAATAAGAATTAATAGTTTGTTTAAGTTTGTCCTTCCGATACCACGAGATACTTTTCATAGTTATCGTTTAAGCTAATGCAGTTGATACTCCAATAAGATATACCATTTCAGAGTCATCTACTAAAAATTTAAGGCCAAACTTTTCCAAATGATCAAAATTTGCACTCTTACAAATTAATGATTTCTGTAATTTCTAAAATAAAATCTAACTTATTATCAAAGACAATATAATATAAAAATATTGCAATCCATATATTTTTTTCTGTCTAATGTGAAATTTAAGTGGATAAAGAACAATGAAAAATACATAAACGCACAAACAAACATACATTTCATGAGCTCGTGTGTGTGCCTTAGCTTTCTCTCATTGGATAATCTTCTTCATTAGTTGTTTCCGAGTTAGAGTAAAAGCGGTATAATCTCTTTTTTATGGGACTTTTCAAAACGACCATAAGGCAAATCAATATATGGAATTGCAACTTTTTTCTATTAAGAGTCTATGTTGTTACTTATTTCCAACCTCTATTAAAATATTTTTATATGAAAAAAATATTTTCCTATTAAATTTTAGTGGCTAGAGTAAAAAATGAAATTGCTAGTTATGTCTAAGCAAGACATTTAAAATTTCATTAAACAATAAAAATTTCTCAAAATTTCCAAATATTTTCTTAAGACTTTTCACAAATAATTTAAATTTTCTTTAACACAAAAATCAATTACATTAAAATTGCATAATATAATGAAATTATCAGTGAAAAGTTAGTAATTTTGAATTAACCAAGAAAAAAAATTTAAAGCTAATAAAACACATAATAATTCTGTCAATTACAAATCAATATAAAAATACAAATTTTCTTCATTTAAGTTAATTTTCCAGAAATTAAGACAAAAAAAACAAAAGAGAAAATTGAATGCTAATACAATTTATATTGTGCAAGTCCTATATCAAATGTTTTTCACGAGAATGCACGAAAATGAAAATAAACACCCCAACTTCATAAAAAGGCTATGCGTCTGTATGTCTGTCTGTCTGCCTATTAGACTGCAAAAGTTCATTGATTATGAAAATGTAGTTTTATTGGTAAAATAATATCTTTATGAAAGAATATGTTGTTTACAATTATGTTGTTGTTAAAAAATAGCAGCAACACTAAAAGCAACAACATTTCATAAAATAAACATTTGAGAAAATAGAGTTCAATCCAATTCAAATTGGGGGCAAAAACTGCAGATAATTTGAATTACACTAACATTTTTCTAATATAGTTTTATCAAATATTTTTATAATATTGATGAAAAAATTCTACATTGATGGATATGTCTCGATAATTTTAATAATGTTAAGATATCGTTTTTAAGATCTGTTAAACCAAGTCGGTTAATAGGTAACACGATAAAAAAGAAAAGAAAAATGATCTCGGAGTATTAAGTTACCAGTAGTAAGGTAAATTCGCAACCTCTTAACATTCACTCTAAATCGGTTTAATAGTTTAAGAGATATAGCACAAATTTTATTATAAATCCTTTTAACAACTTTTATTCAGTGTAAATCTTAAATTCTGTTTTTAAAAAAACATGGAGTCGCTTTATTTTTTCTGTCATACACAAAAGTACCAAATAAACAGTAAATAAAAATAGTACTTGTATTGTAGTACTAGTATTGAAAACAAAACCCATGTATTTTTATTCTGAATTCTTTGTTTTTATGTTAAAAAAAAAATTGTTTATTAATTCGGCACGCGTTTGTCTTACTTACATACAACTAAAATTATCGTTTTTCCTTTTTTTTGTATAAAATTTTACAAAAATAAAAAATATACATCAACCAAATTCATTTTAGATTCTGTTAAATTGTATACGCTTCTGTTGGTTTTTTGTTAACAGAATATTTATAAACATGAACAAAAAATATGTTATTTGCACTTGCATATTTTTGTTCCCCTACGTATTCGAAACTTTTCTTTTTTGGGGATGTTAAAGTCATCGCGATTTCCTGCTGCAACATAATGTTGCAATTGTAAAGAAATAACCACAACAAAAACCAAAAAAAAATATATAAACATTTTAATTCATATAAAAGAAGCCCAAATGGAAATTAAGAAATAAATAGTCAATTTTTGAAAAGTTTCCTATAAATAGTCAATTTTTGAAAAATTTCCTATAAATAGTAAATTTTTTAAAAATTTGCTGTAAATAGTAAATTTTTTAAAAATTTGCTATAAATAGTAAATTTTTGAAAAATTTCCTATAAATAGTCAATTTTTGAAAAAATTTCCTATAAATAGTCAATTTTTGAAAAATTTCCTATAGATAGTCAATTTTTGAAAAATTTCCAATAAATAGCAAATTTTTGAAAAATTTCCTATAAATAGTCAATTTTTGAAAAATTTCCTATAAATAGTAAATTTTTTAAAAATTTGCTATAAATAGTAAATTTTTGAAAAATTTCCTATAAATAGTCAATTTTTGAAAAATGTCCTATAAATAGGAAATTTTTGTAAAATTTCCTATAAATAGTAAATTTTTGAAAAATTTCCTATAAATAGTCAATTTTTGAAAAATTTCCTATAAAGAGTCAATTTTTGAAAAATTTCTTATAAATAGTCAATTTTTGAAAAATTTGTTATAAATAGTCAATTTTTTGAAAATTTCTTATAAAAAGTAAATTTTTGAAAAATTTCCTATAAATAGTAATTTTTTGAAAAATTTCATTTAAATAGTAAATTTTTGAAAAATTTCCTATAAATAGTAAATTTTTGAAAAATTTCCTATAAAAAGTAAATTTTGAAAAATTTCCTATAAATTAAATTATTGAAAAATTTCCTATAAATAGTCAATTTTTGAAAAATTTCCAATAAATAGGAAATTTTTGAAAAATTTCCTATTAATAGGAAATTATTGAAAAATTTCCTATACATAGAAAATTTTTGAAAAATTTCCTATTAATAGGAAATTATTGAAAAATTTCCTATACATAGAAAATTTTTGAAAAATTTCCTATAAATAGTAAATTTTTGAAAAATTTCCTATAAATAGTAAATTTTTGAAAAAATTCCTATAAATAGTAAATTTTTCAAAAATTTCCTATAAATAGTAAATTTTTAAAAAATTTCCTATAAATAGTAAATTTTTGAAAAATTTCCTATAGATAGTCAATTTTTGAAAAAATTTCTATAAATAGTCAATTTTTGAAATATTTCCTATAAATAGTCAATTTTTGAACAATTTCCTATAAATAGTAAATTTTTGAAAAATTTCCTATAAATAGTCAATTTTTGAAAAATTTCCTATAAATAGTCAATTTTTAAAAAATTTCCTATAAAAAGTGAATTTTTTAAAAATTTGCTATAAATAGTAAATTTTTTCAAAATTTCCTGCAAATAGTAAATTTTTTATAAATTTCCTATAAATAGTAAATTTTTGAAAAATTTCCTATAAATAGTAAATTTTTAAAATTTTCCTATAAATTTTTGAAAATTTTCCTATAAATAGTAAATTTTTGAAAAATTTTCTATAAATAGCAAATTTTCGAAAGATATTCTATAAATAGCAAATTTTTGAAAAATTTGCTATAAATAGTCAATTTTTGAAAAATTTCCTATAAATTATCAAAATTTCCTAAAAATATAAATATTTTTTGAAAATTTCCTATAAATAGAAAAATTTGGAAATATTTGGTTTAAAAATTCATTTTTAAAAAATTCCCCATAAATATGTAGTAAATTTTCTAAAAATTTCCTTCAAATTATTTCTCAATAAAACATTTTCTATGAAAAATTTGTTCCGATATATTTTCTATAAAAAATATTTACCAAAATAATTTCTATAAAAAATTTGAACAGAAAAATTTTCCATAAAAATTTGTACCGAAAAATTTTCTACACAAAATTTTAACCGAAAATTTTCTATAAAAAATTTTGTACCGAAAAAATATTTGTCATATTTTCCATTAAAAAATTTTAACAGAAAAGTTTTCTATAAAAAAATTGTCTATACAATATTTTAACAGAGAAATTTTCTATAAAAATTTTAACCGACAATTTTTTTTTTAAATTGTCTATAAAAAATTTTTTCCGAAAAATATTAACCATATATTTTATATAAAAAATATTTATTAAAAATTTGTTTATACAAATTTAAATAGAAAATTTTTTTATAAAAAATTTGAACACAAAAATTTTCTATAAAAAAATTTTTACCGTAAAATTTTCTATAAAATAATTTTACTGAAAATTTTCGATAGACAAATTTTTACCACTAATTTTCCATTAAAAATTTTTGCGAAAAATTTTTTACTTAAAATTTTTTGTCAAAAATTTTCTATTGATATCTTTCTACAAAAATTTTCAATAAATTCTTGTAACTTTCTAAAAAAAAATTGTACTGAAAATTTTCTATAACAAATTATGTACCAAATAATTTTCTATAAAAAGTTTTGTACCGAAAAATTTTCTAAAAAAAATCTTAACCGAAAAATTTTTCTTAAACAATTTTGTTATTTTTTGATTAAACAATTTTCTATAAAAAAATTTTATCGAAAAATATTTCCCATATATTTTCTATAAAAAAATATGAACTTAAATATTTTTTATGAAAATTTTGTACTGAAATTTTTCTATAAAAAATTTTGTACAGAAAATTTTCTAGAAATATTTTGAACAGAAAATTTTCTAGAAAAAATTGTGTATCGAAAATTTTCTATATAAAACTTTGTTCCAAAAATTTTCTATAAAAAAAATTGTACCGAAAATTTTCTATAAAAAAAAATTTGCACCGAAAATTTTGTTTTTAAATTTTGTATAGAAAATTTTCTATAAAAAATTTTGTACCGAAAGCTTTCTATAAAAAATTTTTTACCGAAAAATATTCTACATTAATTTTTAACCGAAAATTTTCTATAAAAATGTTTAATCAAAAAATTTTCTAAAAAAAATTTTTAACCGAAAAACTTTCTATAAAAATTTTTTAACCAAAAAATCTTCTATAAAAAAAAATTGTACCGAAAATTTTCTTTAAAAAATTTTGTACCGAAAATTTTCTATAAGAAATTTTGTGCCAAAAATTTTCTTTAAAAAATTTTGTACCGAAATTTTTTTATAAAAAATTTTGTACCGATAATTTTCTACCAAAACTTTTGTACCGAAAGTTTTCTATAAAAAATTTACTACAAAAAATTTTGTACCGAAATTTTCTTTAAAAAATTTTGTAAGGAAAATTTTCTATAAAAATTTTTGTACCGAAAATTTTCTATAAAAAATTTTTTACCGAAAATTTTTTGTAAAAAATTTTGCACTGAAAATTTTCTATAAAAATGTTTAACGAAAAAATATTTTTTATCGAAAATTAGAAATTTGTATATAAAAGTTTTAGGTTAAAAATTTTCTGTGAAAACTTTCTAACCGTAAAATATTCTACAAAAATTTTTAGCCGAAAAATTTTCTATAAAAATTTTGAACCGAAAAATTTTCTATAAAAATTTTTAACCGAAAAATTTTCTATATCAATTTTTAACCGCAAAATATTCTATAAAAATTTTCAACCGAAAAATTTTCTATAAAAATTTTTAACCGAAAAATTTTCTCTAAAAATTTTTAACCGAAAAATTTTCTATAAAAATTTGTAACCGAAAAATTTCTATAAAAATTTTGAACCGAAAAATTTTTTATAAAAATTTTAGACCGAAAAATTCTCTATAAAAAAATTTTAAACCGAAAAATTTTCTATAAAAATTTTAAACCGAAAGATTTTTTATAAAAATTTTAAACCGAAAAATTTTCTATAAAAATTTTTGAACCGAAAAATTTTCTATAAAAATTTTTAGCCGAAAAATTTTCTTTAAAAATTTTAAACCGAAAAATTTTCTATAAACATTTTTAACTGAACAATTTTCTATAAAAATTTTTATTCAAAAAATTTTCTATAAAAATTTTTAACCAAAAAATTTTTTTAAAAAAATTTTATACCGAAAATTTTTTATAAAAAATGTTTATAAAAGATGTTTTTTAAACTTTTTTTTTTTTAATTTCCAACTGGAATTTATTAAATATACAATAAATATTTATGGTTTAAATGTTTTATTTTGCTTTTTATTTATTTGAAATTTGAATTTTTAATTGTAACGTTCATTTGTATGGGAATGGAACATACCGACTTCTATACAAAAGCATAAAATATGAAGCATTTTGGCCAAATGGATTTTTTATTTTTTGTTAAAATTTATTTTTCTATTTCTCAGTTTTATTTTGTTTGTAAATCGTATGAATATGAGTGAGTGTTAGAAATTTTTTTCCTTTTTATTTTATTTAGCCAAATATTTTTATGAATTTTATTACTTTCACACGTTCGGTTTGTTTATATTCTTTACAGCTCGTTTAGAAGAAAAAAAAAACTCGGTGAAAAAAGTGTAAATTTTTACCTATTTTATTTTTCTGTTTGTATTAAATTTCGCATGAAGCGTGCTGAAAAATTTTTTCCTTAGATTTTAAAATTTTTTTGTAATTTGAATTTATTTGTTTTTTTTTTTATTTTTTGTTTTATAATTTTTATTTGTATTCGAAATGAAGGTGTTAAATTGCAACAAGTTGTTATTAGTTGAGGCTAAGGCATACAATTATTTTGGTATGAAAACAAATTGTTGCACAAACTGACAGACAGACAGACAAACAATCAACAATTTGTGTTCACAATGGGAGTTTTTATTTTTGGATTAAATTCCTTTATTTAAAGTTTTTAGAGTTTTTATTGGTCTGTGATAAAAATTTATTTAGAAAAATATTGTTCTAGTATTTTAGGTTTATTTTTGGTGTTGCACAGTGGTTTACGGACGCTTTTTTTTGGAAATAATTCTGTAACTTTTGAACGACTGGAGATATTTGAATGAAATTTGACATGGTGGTAGTCAAGGAGTATTTGAGTTGGTTTTTAAAAGCACTGGTCCATGAGGGGTCGGGAGAGTGATTGATGGACCTTCAAAGTTGGTCACCTCGGGTGTTCGATTTTTTTAAAAATTCGCCAAAAATCCATTTATGTATGGATTGAAAAGAAATTTTAAACTTAAGTTGTCCTTGAGAAGATCTACAAAAAATATGCTTAAATGTGTAGGTTATCTCCTTTGGATTTCGAGATATTTGGGTAAAAAGGAATTTTTAGGTTGATTTTTTACCTCTTTTTTTAAGCTTTTTTTGATCTGGTGGACGCATCTGAGGACCAAAAATTTTTTAAGAATATTCTTTAAATTTGTAATAAAATTCTGAATAATTTTTGTGCAAGTTAGTTATAGAAATCTTCTTTTGTTTAAAAGTTAAAAATATTCAAAGTTGAAACTTACAAAAAATTTCTCTTTTTTTTTAGTTTTTCCCCAAAAGATAGCTATATTTTTTCACTAATAAAAAAATATTTTCTTAAGAAACATAAAAAGATTTTTAAAGTTTTTAAAAGAAAACATAATGAGAATGCGTATAAAACAAATTTCTTGCTAATTGGACTTTTGGTCCTCGCACATGTCCTCTCCAAAAAATGGCAATTTGTAAAAAAAAAAATTAGTTTAAACAAAAATTTCTCAAAAGGCAAAGCACCGATTTGAAAAAAATTATAATGTTCATATTTTCCAATATATCTGTTATTGATTAGAAAAGTTTTTTCTGAAACGCGCTGCAAATAGAGACAGTGTTGCCATATTTGTAAAAAAACTCATTTTTTGAAACACCTTTTTCCCCAGTTGGGAATTGGGGAATTTTTAAGTTAAAATTGGGAATTTTTTTTAGTCTATTGCTTTTACATCTTATTGGTCTACATTACTACAAAATTTCATTGTAATATCTTTATCCATGTCATTTCCACAGAATATCAAAGATTAAAAATATTTTCCTTAAAAATGCAGAAAAACAATTTTTTTTTGTTTTACGATACAAAGTGTAAAAAAAGTAACGCACTTAAAAAAAACTTTTACTTAGTGCTAATCTCCTAGTCTTTCCCGATCTAATGATACTAAACATGTATATAAAGCATTAATACCGAGTCTTAAAAAACTCTGAAAACTTTGGCCCCCGTAGCATTTTTACACTGTTTATTTAAATATAAGTGATGAATTTGTGCATATAAAATTAATAATCATACTCAAATATTTCACTATTTTTAAGATGACAATGATCCTTCGCTAATAAACAAATATTTTCTTCAAAAAGATATAAATAGTTTTTTATTTTTTTAAAGAAAACATTATAAGAATGACTTAAAAAAATTTTATTCGATTTTGCCTTTTGTTCCAAGCTAAAAAATAAAATTTTAGTAAAAGATTCTAAATAAGTAAGTACGAGTAAGGCACCGATTTTGATAACAACAGTGTAAAGGTAATATATCCATAATTTGTAGCAAAAGTTTAATTAGAAGAGTACTTTTATAGTAACAGTGTGACAATTTATTTAAAATAAGATTTAAAGGCATTTTTCCGGTATTTAAAATTGGTGTATTTGAAAAAATTGCAAAATTATGTTAAGGTTATAAAATGTTTTTTAATGTGAAAGTTAATGCAATAGGTAAAAATTGTTACAACTTGGGTTTTTCATAATGGTCAGAAAGGATATGGTTACTCACCTCCATACAGGTAGGTTTTACGAGACGCACATATTGGTTGAGTTATATATGCACCTACATGTAAATTTTTGTATTTATTAGTAGGAATTTATTCTCTGTTAACTTGTATTTTTGAATGTATATTTTTTTAATTCTGAACATTTTTCTTAAGGCTTCTATTAAAAGTGTTTAATTTATATGAGTAGACATAAATAAATTTGATAACTAAATTACACGAAATATAATCTAAAATCATACACCTGTTGATTTGCTCTGGAAAAGGTAGAAGAACAAATTTTGAAAAAAAGAACAGATTTTTTTGTTGGGAGAATAATTTAATTGTAATATAAAATTAATGGAAAAGTAAAAAAATAGCTTATAATAAGCTTTGATTAAAAAAAGTTTAATAACCTAGGATTTTAAATGTAAAGAATCCCAGTAAAACTTTTCATTATCAAATAATGAGTTAAACAGTTAAACAATTGAACACGAACTACTTACTCATTCGCTGTTTAAGTCATTACATTAACATGGGGATGTCATTGGAGGCAAGTACTTACCAATTGCAGAAAAGTAATGACTTGGGTAAGCAATTTGAAAGCAACAACAGCAACAACTTTTTTGCTGTTGTTTTATTAAAAACATATATTTTTAAACGAAATACAAAATTTTTTTTATGATCCCATGGGGGCTCGAACCCAGACCCTTCGACTGCTAGGCAGAGACTCTTCCACTGAGCTACTTCATATGTTGAAAACTTAGCAGCTTGTAATTAATATAAACAATTTTTATTTTTAGATCCAAAATCATGTGAAAATAACTTTGTTTTTCCCTGCTTTTTTTTTGCTTTGTTGTAATTTTTGGAAAAATATTTTTATACGATTTTTTGTAATTATTTTAAAACTTTTTTAAAATTATTTTAAAACTTAAACAATTGAAATAAATCTTCTTTTTTGTATAAGTTTTTACATAAGATTGATTCTTACTTACTTAAATGTTACAACATGTTAAGGTCAAAGTCCGAGCATATTTTAGAATTCCATGGATTTCGATCTTGTGCGAATATTCTCCAATTTTATAATTAAATTAAAAATGTTCCTCTACTTGGTCTTTCTATCGAAGTTTCGGACATCCTCCTCTAATATTAGGTGGTGGGACATTTCAATTCTAATTTTATCCTCTTCATTGTATTTTTTTTTCAAGAGAGGGTTACTAGCCCGTAATCCTAACCCATTTTTATCGATCTTATGGGACAACTCTCGGAACATGTTAACTCACAATATTAATGGGTGTTAAACTAGCTCCCCGGGTGATACCATGAGGAGGTGTGTGTCCACAGTTGAGATGAAGGATGACCCAGATAAGTTGGGCTTACCAAGTTAAGACCAATTATAATCGTGTTTGGTATTCAACATCCCCTACATAATCAAAATTGACTCATGATGGTATTTTTTCATTAACGTGAGTTAGTTTTACAAATTTTTTTTTACAGAAGATAATATTTAAGTTCTTAAAACTCAAAAATCATTTAAAAAGACTCTTTTAATAAAAAAAAAAAAACTAAAAAAAATTGTTGCCCTTGGTGGGATTTGAACCGGGGCCATTCAGTTTAAATTACCATCTTAATTACAAATAAGTGCTTCTGTAATAACTTATTATTCATTCGGATGGTATGTTGTAGTCGTTACAAGGTAACCAGTTATCAGAGTACTTGCCATTACCAAAGTTTTGCTGGGAACGTAATATAAATAGATATGTAGTTAATTTTGTATATCTACAAATTTTTCTATTAACAAAATTTTTAAATGTTATATTGAAACAACTAAAAGTGTTATATTCGGCTGTGCCGAATCTTATATACCCACCATTAAGTTGTGTTAAATTTAGAAACATATCTCATATACCTACGAGGTTGCAGTAAATTCAAAACGTGGACCAAATTGGAAAAAAGTTGTTACGCTTGTCGGTATTGTTGGTAAAATATTTGGAATAACTTCAGTTGCAGTAGCTTTATAGTTCAACATTCAAAAGTATGTTAGTGGTTTCCCTAGTATTTACTTTAAAGGAAATTCGTTATAGATAGTAACCGGGTATGGTTTTAAATTAATAAGTTGTTAAATACTTTTGAGTTTAATACTTAATATGGATAAACATGTTGATAGTAATACGACAGGTCCATATATTTTTCCTAATGCATCTACCGTATATAAAGTCTGGACATTGGTGCAATCTTAATATGCTGCTTGTACCTCCGAATCTTTTTGATTGTAGATATAATAATATATACATAAGAATTATAGCAAAATGTTGACCGATTATAACAAAGTTTTACACACTAGCTGATATTTGTATAAGGCTTAATCTTGCAAAATTAAGTGGCCATAGCTGTCATAGTGTCTAATTTAATAGCTTTTAACTGGCTTTTGCTACATTTTTTTGGGAGTGTTTTTTATATGAAAGTTATAGTCAAATATGGACCGATTCCTATAAAATTTGGTATACTGACCAATAGTTGCACAAAACTTCTCTTTTATAAATAAAGTCGTCATAGCTTTTACAATTGTATTTAATTTATCAGCATTAATGTGTTTCCCGGGGCGGGGTTATATGGGGGTTCTATCTAAATATGAACCGATTTCGCCCAATAGGTGTAAAAACAAAATTAAAATTAAGTTTTTAACAGCTATGAAAATAAGCGGACAGATGTCTGCTACTTTTTTGAAACTATGTTCGATAGGGAGTAAAAAAGGGTGAAAATAGTTTTTTTGGTACGTTTTTAACCCTAACCGTACTGATAACATTTTCACACGTAGACTTCTGATAAGGGTACCCGGGTACCCGGGAATACTAATTTTTCCGCTTTTATTAAAATATTCTGCGAAATATATTTAGACCAACTGCGGAGGATAATTTGAAGAGTTCTTTGCAGAAAATGGAATTAATATTAAATTTTAACTGGAAGAATTAAGAAGGTATAACAGCTTTTAAAGTGTTACCTTTGTATGGCTGCTGATCTGAAATCAAATCTCAAAACTCGTAAAGTGTATGATGGTTGCCAAAGGCCTATATGTAATACACACATCCAAATTATTGCTTCATTCTTAGCAGAATTTTAATTTTCTGAGTTTCTCTATCAGATCAGTACAAAGTTAAGTGTACAAATTATTAACTAAATGTACAAATTTTAAAATAAAATAAAAAAATACAATCATTGTCATTACTTCTTCTATGTATAATGCCTTAATTTGCTTACTGGTACCCGGGTACCCTTATCAGGAGGGTAAGGAATATTAGACTTTCATTGAATCCACAGCTAACCTAAAAAAGTTTGGAAAGTTAAAGGAGATCAAAATCTTTAGAAAATAAATAGTTTTAGGAATTTACGAAACCTCAACTTTGTATCTTTTACAGTTAAAGAGATATTTGACTTTAGAGTTCGTTCGGGTACCCAGGTACCCGTGTCAGGAATGTTAGGGTTAACCCACTCTTATTTTTTAAACCAAAGAATATAGAAAGGAACTTTGTACTGCAGTCAATAGATGTGAAAGAAATATTGAACACGTATTTGGTACTTTTTTGATTTTATGGCCAAAATGGGTAAAAAAGGGATAAACTGATAACTTAACATCTCAAAAAGTAATATGAATAGGAAAATTATATTAACTGAGTTTTAATAAAATGTACCGAATTCAATTGGTACCAAAGAAGTACCAATTATGCATATGGAACTTTTTGAAATTAGGGGATAAAAAGGGGAAAAATTAGTAATGTTATAACTTTAAAACAAATGAATGTTTGTCTGTATGTATGTTCTTTATAGAATAGTAAACTGTGAATTTGATCATGTTATGCTCTTTAGCAAAGATGTTGCGGATAAGCCGGCGAAGGTTTTTAAGTTGGTAAGCGTAATTTGCGACAGATGGCGCCACTGAAAATTACTAAAAATTAATTAAATCGTAAACTGTACATTTGATCATGCTATGATCTCATGCAAAGTTCTAGAGCATGAGCCGGCGAAGGCTTTTTAAGTGGTGTGAATAATTTTCGACTGGTGGCGCTACTGAAAATGACTCAAAGTCAATTTAATCGTAAGCTGTACATTTAGTCATGCTATAATCTTTGGCAAAGTTGTTGCGGATAAGCCGACGAAGGTTTCTCGGTTGGTATGAAGAAATTTCGGCAGGTGGTGCCACTGAAATTTACTCAAAGTCAATTTAATCGTAAACTGTACATTTAATCATGCTATAATCTTTCGCAAAGTTGTTGCGGATAAGCTGACTAAGGTTTATTAATTGGAATGACCAAAGTCTGACAGGTGGCGCCACTGAAAATTATTCAAAGTGAATTAAATCGAATCATGTTATGATAAGCAAAGTTGTTACGCATAAGCAGATAAAGGTTTCTTAGTTGGTATGAACGACTTCAGGTAGCGCCACTGAAAACTACTCAAAATGAATTAAGTCGTAAACTGTGCATTTGATCAGACTATAATCTTTAACAAAGTTGTTGCGCATGAGTCGACGGAGGTTATACGGAGTTAAACTGTAACTGTCTAAAATAAAATAAATAAAATAAAAATTTGCCTCAAAATGCTTATCATAAAGCCCCGAGCAAGGCTCGGTCGACCAGGTACTTAGTAAATAAACGAGCTAGCACCTTCCGTTTAGGTGATTTCAACAGACAGACAGACGGAGATCGCTCAATCGTCTTAGAATTTCAGAATATATATCCTTTTTGGTTTTTGAACAATATTAAGGAAATTATAAACGGAATGACAATCTCAAAATACCCCCATTCTTTATGATGGTGTGTATAACAACTAAGAAAGTGCTATAGTCGGTCAAGCCCGACCATACGATACCCTTCAATTCTAAGGTCAGAGGTATTATTTTTAATGTATAAAGACAAATATTTGCTTAATTTTGCCTTCATACAAAAATTTTCTCAAAACTTAAGCTGTATCCGCCATTTGGCTTATATGAGAGATTCAAATGTGGATCGATTATCTCGAAATTTTACAAATTGATTACAGGTTTTACAAAGATTATGTGTACAAAAAATCAACTCAAAATTCTTATTATGTTCAGACTTACGAGCGTTTTAGTGACTTTTGTCTCATTTAGTGCATTTGGCAGAAGAGTTTGTATAGCAACTATGGTCAAATGGGGACCGATTTCAACGAAATTTGGTACAGTGATTTTGGTTTACATAAGTAGTATTTGTTTTAAATTTCATAAAATATTGATATTTGTGGCCAAAATATCAATTCCATAAAGTGGGACCTATGGGAGGTATCATAAATAATGGACCGATTTTGACGAATTTCAATAGCCATGGTCCCACTATCAAAAAACTGATCTGTGCCAAATTTCATCAAATTATCTTAAGAATTGCGACTCGTACCTGTACCAGCCAGCCAGACATCGCTAAATCGACTCAGATAGTGATTCTAAGCCTATTGGTATACTAAAAGGTGGGTCTAAATATTTCTATGCGTTACATACATCAGCACAAACTTATAATACCCTTTCCACCTATGGTGGTGAAGGGTATAAATAGTTTGCAATAGGCTTTGATTTAAAAAAGTTTAATGACCTAGGATTTTAAATGTATAGAACGTAGTAAAATAGAGACGTAATTAGTTTTGTATTTTTAAAAATTTTCCTATGAACAAATCATTTTAAAAATGTTATATTAAAACGAGTAAGTCAGTCAAGCACGACTATTTGATACCCTCCACCGCTGAGATGAAATGTTAACATTTCACAATAAATTTCTAAGTTATTCTTGGCAGTTTCAGAGATATCTAAACTTAATTTTTTTTATCACAAAAACAATTTTTCAAAATTTTAGTACATTTTGCCATACAACCCGATCATTCTTAATAAACTCATAAATTGTATCATCTGATATCTTTTTAATTGATCTCTAAAGTATTTGTTTATTTAAGTAATTGATTTTGATTTGAAATAATTATTTTCTTTGTTTTGATTTTTCGATTTAAAACATCAGTTCTATTTATCATTTTCAAATCATTTATTTATTTAGTTTTTCTTAACATTTTGCGTCTGTATCTATCAAGTTTTTACGTCTTCTTGACCTTGTAAACATTTGTTGCTTTTTGTGTAAACTTTTCCTTTTCAGATATGGAATTTTTAATTAAATTTGATTTTTTCAATAAAACTTTGAAGGCAATATTGTGTAATTTATTTTATTTATTTATTAAGACAAACAATTTTTCTAGAAATGAAAAAATTTTATTGAAAAATTTAAAAGTTTTCATATTAAAAATTTGTTTAAGAAATTTGCCATATTTTAAAAAGAAATTTTTATAAGAAATCTTGAATAATAAACATTTTGTATAGTTATTTTTTTAATTAAAAAGTTTTATATTAGTGTATTGCACTAGGATTCCAATTTATTACAATTCCTAACTATTGTAATAAATAGTTTTTTGACAAAACCAAAAAATGTTTGTCGGAAATTAACTTTCCTCGGCGCGCTTCGATGGTTGGTTATCCCATCATCATCAGGAGGAGTAACTCTAATTTCAGACAGAGCGAAATCTACACATTACATCTTATTTGCGAGACAGAATAAATACGAATTATAAAATCTAAACAAATATCAACATAAGCCGAAGATTATCATCTAAACAGAAATACACACAAACAAACATTTTTCATTATATTCCACTCTTTTTCTTTTTGGTTTTATCAAAAAACTGTTCATAACAATAATAAATAATTGTAATAAATTGGGATCCTAGTGCAATACACTAATGTAAAACTTTTTTTATTAAATCCCATAATTTTTGAAAAACAAATTTCATATTGAAAATTTATCTATAAAATTTTTTTGTTCAAAATTTTTAATAACATTTTTTTAAACTTATAAAATTTCCTGTAACATTTTTATATAACAAAATTTTTTCTTTTTTTAATAAAAAAAAACAATTTGAAAATAAAAAAATGTAAATTATAAATTTTTCATATTAAAAATTTTCTATTAGAAAAATTAGTTTTGAAAATTTTCGATAAGTTGTTACTTGCCTTGAAAACTTTGTATAAAAAAAACTAAAAATTTTCTATAAGAAATTTTCCATTTAGAAAATTTTCTCTTAAGAAAATTATTTTTGATAATTTCGTATAGATAATTTTTCATTCCAAAAACTTTTTGTAAGAAATTTTTTATACGAAATTTATCACATTGAAAACTTCCTTAAAGAAATTTTTCATGAAAATTTTTTTTGAAAATTTTTTATTAGAAAATTTCCATTTTTAAGATTTTCTTTAAATAATTTCTCGCATTGAAAATTTTGTATAAGAATTTTTTTATTCTAAAAAGTTTGTATAAGAATTTTTTAATATTGAAAACTTCATAAAAGAAATTTTCAAAATTTAGAAAAAAATTTTAAGAATTAGAAAAATTTTCAATATTAGAAAAATTGAATTTTTAAGATATTCTATAGTAATTTCTTATATTGAAAATTTTTTATTTGAAATATTTATTTCAAAAAATTTTCTATGAAAAATTTTTCATATTGAAAATTTTCTATAAGAAATTTTTAACATTGAAAAATTTTGTAAAAAAAAATTATCCATGTTCAAATTTTCTATTAGAAAAACTTAATTTTGTAGATTTTCTATAAGAATTTTTTAAATTTTTTGTATTGAAAATTTTCTATACGAAATTTTTTGTATTTAAAATTTTCTATACGAAATTTTCCAGTAGAAATTTTCTTGTACAAAAATTTCATTTGAAGATTTTCTATTGAAAAATATTCATTTTGAAGATTTTCTATGAGATATTTCTTTTAATAAAACTTTGGTATTATAAATTTTTTATTCTAAAACTTTTCTATTAGAAAAGCTTAATTTTGTGGATTTTCTATAAGAAATTTTTTAAAATTTTTTGTATTGAAAATTTTCAATAGGAAATTTTCTTTTACAAAAATTTCATTTGAAGATTTTGTATTTAAAAAAATTTCATTTTGAAAATTTTCTTTAAGATATTTTTTATATTGAAAATTTGGTATAAGAATTTTTTCATTCTAAAAATGTTCTATTAAAATTTTTCGTATTGAAAATTTTCTAGTAAAAAAATTTCATTTTGAAATTTCTTTAAATTTCTATAAAAAATTAGTTATTTTAAAATTTAAATTTTTCAAAATTAAAATTTTTATAAACAAATCTTCTATTAAAAAAATAACACTTTTTATTAAAAAAAATCATTGAAAAAATTTCAATAAGAATTTTCTCATATTGAAAATTTTGTATAAGAAATTGTTTAGTTTGATAAATTTTAATAAAAAATTGTTCGTATTAAAAATTTTTAAAAGAAAACCTTCTTTTAGAAAAATTTCAACTTGAAGGTTTTCTATTAAAAAAAATAATTTTAAAGATTTTCTATAAGAAATTTCTCATATTAAATTTTTTTTTAAGAAATTTTTCATTCTAAAAATTTTCTACAAAAAATTCTTCATTTTAAAAATTTTTAATAAAAAATCTTCTATTATAGAAATTTAATTTTAAAGGATTTCTATAAGAAATTTCTCATATTCAAAATTTTTTGCCAGAAATTTTTCATTTTTGAAATTTTCTATAAGAAATCTTTTTTTAGAAAAATTTAATTTTAAAGTTTTTTTTATAAGAAATTTCTCATATTAAAATTTTTTTTAAAGAAATTTTTCATTCTATTAATTTTCTACAAAAAATTCTTCATTTTAAAAATTTTTAATAAAAATTCTTCTATTATAGAAATTTAATTTTAAAGGATTTCTATAAGAAATTTCTCATATTCAAAATTTTTTACCAGAAATTTTTCATTTTTGAAATTTTCTATAAGAAATCTTCTTTTAGAAAAATTTAATTTTAAATATTTTCTATAAGAAATTTCTCATATTAAATTTTTTTTTAAAGAAATTTTTCATTCTAAAAATTTTCTACAAAAAGTTCTTTATTTTAAAAATTTTTAAAGAGAAAACTTTTATGATCAAAATTTAATTTTAAAGATTTTCTATAAGAAATTCCTCATATTCGAAATTTTGTATCAGATATTTTTCATTTTTGAAATTCTCTATAAGAAATGTTTTAGAAAAATTTAATTTTAAAGACTTTCTATAAAAATTTCTCATATTGAAAATTTTGTATAAGAAATTTTTCATAAAAAAATTTTGTTTAAGAAACTTTTGAGATTTCTATAAAATAATATCTCGTATTAAAAATTTTCTGTAAGAATAATCAAAATTTATGAAAAGTTTTCGAAAATAAATTTTTCATGTTAAAAATTTTTTTATATTCAAAATTTTTGGTAAAGTCTTTTTTACACAAAATGGGAATTATTAGTATTGAAATCTATGGACCACTCTAAGCTACTTCGTTTTTCCGAAACAGTTCTTAGGATATATATATTTTGAAATTTCCACTTTTAAAGATATGTATTTTTTCGCCTCAATTTATCATAAAGAGTGCTCTAAATAAAATTTGTAGTTGGATTTTCTTAAATAAAAATCAAACCTTTTAATATAAAATCTCTACAAAATACGCAAATATAATGACATATTATACAAAATCATTTAGCATTAAATTGTTTACTTAGTGCTCGGATTTTGCAAAATTATCGACTTTTTTCGGAAACCCTCCCATTAAAGATTTTACAGTTGCTTCTGATACCTTTTTGGAGCATGTGTTCCACCTGCGCTTAAAATCGGACATGTTCTTGGAAATCTTTCCTGTGTTCTTCAATTCCTTTTTTACCAGAGCCCAATACCTTTCCACAGGCCGAAGTTCTGGACAGTTAGGTGGATTTGCCTCTCGTGGTACAAAAATGACATTATTCTTTGAGTACCACTCAAGTGCCTTTTTTCCATAATGGCATGATGCCAAATCGGGCCAAAAAAATGTAGGCACTCTGTGCTCTCTTAAAAAGGGTAACAACCGTTTTTGTAGGCACTCCTTTATATAAATTTCTGTGTTTATTGTGCCAGATGCCACAAATACTTTACTTCTTTTGCCACAACTGCAAATAGCTTGCCACACGAGAAACTTCTTAGGGAATTTTGAAACATTGCCCCGTTTATCAGCAACATAAAAATCTTGACCAGGAAGTTGAGAAAAGCCTGCCAGTACGTATGTTTCATCATCCATCACACAACAGGTGTATTTTTTTATAAAATCAGACTTCAATTTTTTCGCTCGTTTTTTTGCTTCTAAGTTCTTTATAGCATTGCGATCTGGAACCTTTTGGACTTTGTATGTCTCCAGTCCAGCATAAGCTTTGACTCTATGTGAAAAATTCGTAGAATATTTCACCGTACGAGCTGCTTTTCTTAAAGAAGTGTTAGGCGCTCTTCGAAAGAGTCGCTCGACTTCTTTTGCCTTACCAATATCTCTAGGACCTTTTTTCCTCCCTGATCCAGGGTTTCTTTCAATGCTCAGGTTTTCCTTATACCGTCTGATGGCATTAGAAACCGTTCGAGGGTCAACTTTCAAATTTTTAGCTATTTTTTTAAAAGTCCATGACGGATTTTTTTTAAAAGTTTTAATTATATTTTTACGAACTTTTTTTTCGCAGTCCATTTTGATTGAAATAACTATTGAAAATTAATAATTTCTAAAATAACAGTATCTGACATATCTATAGAAACTAACTTGATCAAAAAATAAATTATTTCTTGCACTATGGATAAATTTTGTCTAAAATAGTAAATGCATATTTTTTTTAGAACACTCTTTATGTCAAGCTTCCAAAAAAAATTTTCAGATTTATTACTAAGAATACATTTTTCTACACAACCAACTTTTTGAAATGTTTGTAGTAGTCTCAAGTTATGATCAAAAACTAAATTCTTAGTCCCAGAAGATGTGTTTTTTCTAATTTGTTCATATTTTAGATTTCATTACTTTTAAAGTTCACATTGCATTTGCATCTAATAAGTCTGGGAAAATACTTCAAGCTTGATTTCTAAACACACAACAAAAGCTTTGTTCAAACAAGCTTAAAAAACCATAAAATCAAATACTTAAAGGAAAAAAGCTCGTGAACAATGTAACATCATTGTCTATTAAATGATGTATTCTATTCATATTAGGGGTACTCACAATAGCTATTGTAAATACGAGTATTGCAATTACAGTGGTGGGCATATTTATTTTGACATAGCATTAATTTTTCTTGTTTTATTACTTCTGGTGCAATGTTATTAAAAAAATAAGTAAAAACAGTTAAAATTGCAACAAATGTTGTAAATAATTTATTAGAACACAAATACTTTTCACATTTTTGATTTTTTTGAAATTTTTCACAAAAGCTTGGAAATAGATTTCTATGAAATTTTTTCAACCTTTGATGAATTCCGTTCCAAATCGCCACCAAAAAAAAAAAATACTAAAGGTGGATACATTTTATATTAATCCAAATAATTATTCTTAATTTTTGTTGACCTTGAAGTTCCCAATTTGTATGCAATGCAAAAACATGTCAAAATACTTATGCTTTATACTGAATCTTCGACTTTTTAGTGTCAATTTAAAAAAAATATATTACGAAAACGTTAAAAATGTGAAAAGTGTTTTGTGTTCTAATAAATAACAATATATGTTGCAATTTAACCTATTTTTAATTGCAATGGACCAAAAATAAAAAAGAAGAAAAACAAATAATATGTCAAAATAAATATGCCGACCACTGTATATGCACTAAAACGCTATTGCCTGAACAGCAGTTCATTGTGTATATTTGTTAATATTATTTCTATTATAGCAATTTTTAGTAGATGATTTATATACTATTCTAAAGACTTAGACGGAAGCAATGAATTTGAAGATTTTATTTTTAACTCACATGTTTTATCGATTAAAGCTACTGCCACAGCATTTTCTTGCTTTTAGTATTTTGCAAAAACTGTGTTTGTTTTGATGATTGGTTTATGTTAATATAAAACAAATTTTTGGTATCAAATTAAAGGCTGAGGTCTCAGCTTTACAACAGTATATGAACTATCTGCTTATATTTGCATATTCAGGCTTAAGTATTGATGAGTGACTTAAGTCAGTTTTAAAAATAGTCATACTTATTACAAATATTGATCCTGTCATTATTGTAGACTTAAGGGTTAATATGCAAATATATGCAGATAGTTTATATATCATTGTAAAGCCAAGATTTCAGCCTTTAATTGGAAAATAATAATTTATTTAATATCTTAGCTATTCTCTTCATAAATAAGTATCAAACCTTAAAAAAAAAACTAATCTAAAATTATAAATTTCAGTAAAAATTCAAGTAGATTTGTTATACAAAACATATAACTTATGAAAATGAAGTGTTGAAAGACATTATAGGTACATTTCTTATACAAAATCTAAACTTTTGAAGTTTCAAACTTTGACCTTTTCTTAACATCTTCAAAAATATGTTATATTAAGAAAAACAAAACATTAATAATGTTTACACATAATTGTTATAAAAAAGAACTATGTCATAATTATCAAAAATGTAATATGATATAAATGCAATATCATCTTGATCAACATCATTATCAACATCATTTTCAAAAAAAACATTCATCAAAACTTGTTACAAAGATCGAACGCAAGATAGAAAGACCGTATGGTTGAGTTGGTTAGATTGTTTGACTTGATATCAAAATGTTTTTGATATTTTTCACTTAATGTTTTATTAAGAACATAAACAAATATGTAACATTTTGTTTTATGATGTGATAAATATTACTTGTTGGCCGTGATGAATATGCTTTGAAAATTTTATTCTTAAAAATTATTTATGTCTAGGTTAAATGTCTGCCTACTGTTTTTTCCCTTAGTTTTCGAAAATGTTACATTCTTGGAATTGTTTTGGAGATGTTGTAACTAATTCTTTAATATTACACTCATTTTTTTTTTTTGTTTTGTGTAACATTATGTAAATGTTAAGTGTTTGTGTAAACAATAAATTTAATTTTTTTTGATTTTTTCACATTGAAAATGTTATCTTTAGAACGATAACTTTAATGGTATAACTGTTTGTAGCTGGGTTGTACAACCTGTTCAAAAATTTATTAGAAAAGTTCTCGTCATTAAATTTAAAGTGGTTGTTTTGAAGACTTTGAAGTTTTTTGATAAATTGTTTTTTCATCAAAATTGTAACAATATAAAGGTGGGTTAGGGAAAAGGTATAAATTTTTTAATTAAAAATGAACTTTAAAATTCTTAAAATTTTTGCTTTTGGTTCTAACTTCAATACAATTTTTTCACATTAATCCCTTATTTTTTTAGAACTGTTTAGGAAACTGGCATTTGAAAAAATATTTAAATGAACTGCATCCGATTGTATTTTTAAACTCATTTTAAGGGACCTACATTTTAACTCCGGCTAGTTAGAGAAGTTTTATATAGCCTAATACTCAATAACCAGTGGCTAGCTGACTTATGAGGTTAACCGACGCTTTTTTGAAAATTTATTTTTTCAAGTACGTCTGGCCGGGTATTGAACTCTGGACCTCTGGTATACTATGATGACTCTGGTATACTAGGATGACTAACCTGCTATACCACGGCGATTCACAATTATAGTCATAATATGTTATATTATATCGTATATTAATTATTAATTTAATTTTTTGATAACTCTTTTTCTCTGATATTGAAATTTTTTAACCCTTGACTGATCATTGCTGGAAATTGATCCCAAAATGAGATATTTCTAATCAAAATACCTTATAAAAATCGGGTTAAAAATTTAAAAGGTAAAACGTTACAAAATGGTTTACTTTTATTTTTGGATGACCCTGTTTTCGAAGGGTATAGGCTATTCTTATAACTATCAAAATTCATTAAATTAACCCTTGACTGATCATGACATAAAATCAAGAATAAAACGAGATATTAAATAACCGAAATTTGTTATAAAAATACGGTTCAAATTTTAAAGTGTAAAACACTACAAAATTGTATACTTATACAATTTTTTAATAACTCTTTTTTATGCTGGTTAGAGGCTATTTTTTCTTATAGTGAAATTCATCAAATTAACCCTCGAATGATCATCACATAAAAGTATATTTGAAATTTGTTATAAAAATTAGGTTTAAATTTTAAAATATAAGTAAATCGTTACAAAATTGTATACTTTAATTTTTTGATAACTATATTTTAGGCGGGTCAAAGGCTATTTTTATATTGAAATTAATTGAATTAACCCTCGAGTGATCATGACGTAAAATCCACCACAAAACGAGATGAATATATCAGAATATGTTATAAAAACTGCGTTCAAATTTAAAAATGTAAAACGTTACAAAATTTACAATTTTTTTTTAGGTAAACCTTTTTTGAGGGGTCATAGGTTATTTTTTCTTATACTCAAATTCAGGTTTCTTCGGTGAAATTTGAAATTGTATACTTTAATTTTTTGATATTGGGTAAAAGTGGACCCATTCCCGTAAAATTGTACACGCTGTCGTTAGTCATAAAAAAATTCTGTGTACTTAATTCTATCGTCATAGCTATTATAATTAAATATTTATCAGCATTTTACGGTTTTCCGATAATGGATTTATATAGGAGCTATGATCAAATATAAATTGATTCCATAAAATTTGACTTATAGTTGTATGAAACTTCTTTGCACAAAAATTTAGTTATCATAGCTATTGTTATTTAAAATTTATCAGAAATAAAGTTTTTCCCGGGCCGGGTGGAAGGATTTTGCTTAATTTAAATATATGTCTTATTGTTGAGAAGATATCGTGGTCTCAACTGACGAATAAGCAGACGAACCCCTATTGTTTTTGGTATTTAAGCTGTTTTCGTAAGTGGTTTATATAGGAGGTCTATTCCATACCAAACTTTTCCAAAAAATTATAAATATTCTCGATAAATTTTGCTGCTATAGCTCCTTTCGCTAAGGCCCTATCGTGTTTTTCTTATAGAAAAACAGGCAGACAGACAGATACAGATAGACCGACAGACAGACAGACAGATACAGATAGACCGACACACAGACTGACAGACAGACAGACAGACACAGATAGACAAACACAGACAGACAGATAGACATGCAAACTAAGTAACTAAAAGACAGAAGTTTTTAGTTTTGACGAGATCCGCCCGTCTGTCTGGCTGGACCCCCATGTAAGCCTTGTAATCAAAGTACAGGTCGCAATTTTAAATATTTTTTGGTGAAATTTGGCTTAGATTTTTCGACAGTCGTAATTCGTAAAAATTGGACCATTATTTATGTTACCTCCCATAGGTACCATTTCCCGGAATTGATATTTTGGCCACAATTATCAATATTTTTCAATTCAAACTTAAACAGATACTGCTTATGTAAATCAAAATCACTACACCAAATTTCGTTGAAATCGGTCCACATTTGGTCATAGCTCCCATATAAACTCTTCTATCAAAAGGCACTAAATGAGACAAAAATCAGTAAAATACTCGTAAATCTGAAGATTAGTCAATTTTAAGTTTAGTTTTTGCACATTTGGTCATAGCTCCCATACAAAGTCTTCTATCAAAAGGCACTAAATGAGACAAAAATCACTAAAATACTCGTAAATCTGAAGATAAGTCAATTTTAAGTTTAGTTTTTGCACATAAAATCTTTTTAAAAACTGTGATCAGTTTTATAAATTTCGAGATAATCGGTCCACATATGACCATAGCTCTCATATAAGTCCAAATGACGAAAACAGCTTAAATATATAAGTCTTGAGAAAATGTTTTTAATATGACAAAATTTAGCAAATATTTGTCTTTATACACGAAAAGGAAAACTTTTGACATTAGTGGTGAAGGATGCCCTTACTTGTTATATAAATAGAAGATTAAGTTAGGGTAGACTTACTCAAAGAAAATATCTGTGCAATTTTGGGTAAGAAGGGAAATAAATTACATTCACAATTTAGCAAAGACTCAAACCAAAGCAGAGTACGGAAACAATTGAGTAATTTTTAGGTAACTTCGGACTGATTTGGGTAGTTTTGTTATCGTACGAAAACAACTAGTAGAGTAAATTATTAAATTCTCCTTTTAAAAAATTACATTTATTTTTCTTTCAGTTCCTAATAAGAACTTAGCAAAGACTCAAATCAGAAAAGAGTACGAAACACAATTGGGTGAGTTTTGGGTAACTTCGGACTGATGTGGGTAGTTTTATTGTTGAACGGAAACACAACTAATATATTGCAGTACAAAATAAAATACTCTTAAAAAATACATTTTTTTTTTGTGACTCCCTAATATATTCCCATTTTTTGACCTTCAAAAGATTGCTAACTTTACAACATGATCGAACTTGCACTGCCAAGAACTTGTAACCTAAATAGACTCAAAACGCCTTAAACTTGTATCATATTTAACTTTTTTTTAAGATATCAGATTCTAGACTAGTTTTAATTAATTTTTATTCCTTATTTTTAAACAAAACAAAATTTTAACATAAATATTTTTTGTTCGCCTTTTCTTTACAGTTTTAAACCGGAAATTAAAGAACAAATCGCATGAAACAAACAAATATCCTCAACTGCATAATTAACACACACAGCAGACAGACAGACATTGTTCAATGTCTGCAGAACAACACAAAATACTTGAAAAAATAAACATACAAAATATTGTCAACTCGAACGATTTACAAATTTAAATTGAATGTAAAAAAAGCAAATACAGAAAAGAGCAACGAAAAAAAAGATTGTTAATAAAAAAGGAAAAATATACAATTCCTAAAAATTGAAAACAACACAAACAATTCAATATGAATTTTACACCCACAATATTTATGACCCAACTACTGGCGGTCATGCAAGTGTTAATGACACTTGATATGCCCCTGAGCTCGACCATGGCCCTGCCAGTTACATCAAAGCCCATCGAAAGTACTGTGGAAAATTTGGCATGGCAGGCCTGGATTGAATTGCCACCGGAACAGAAGCAGCAAGTAAAATCACGTAAAGTAACACCGAAATCAATATTTACTTTACCCATACGCGTCGAATGTCCAGAGGGTCACAAACAGGTGGATACCAAATGTATACCGATTGTAATAGGCTCCAATGATGTTTTAATTGATTTAAATGCTTTGGGTTTGCTGGTGGGTAATACACAAACCGATGACTTGTATGATTATGATGACATGGGTGAGGAGGAATTGGGTAACCCTTTGCCGTTTGGCAGTGATATGCCTATGGGGGAAGGAGACAAGTCTTTGGAGGGCTTAATGGTAGAGTTGAAGCCTCCCACAAAAGATGAACCCTTGAAGTTTAATATTTTTGCCAATAAATTTAATATTTTTCATGAGGAGCCCTTGGAGGACTACTCGGCTTTGTCGAATGAGGGTTCTCAGAGTTTTGAGAAGGCAGAAAATGTCACGGGTACTGAAGATATGTTAAGGTCTAATATTACAGCCATTAATGATTTATTGAGTGAGGCTTCGAATATTTCGGAAAATAATTTTGAGGTTTATATGCAAAAGGAAACCAACTCCTCTAGAAGTGAAGCGGAAGATTCTTTAACTACACCGGATTTTAGGATAGATGCCATCTCTCTACCAGCTTCAGGTTTCAATAAGGAGAATCCTAGCAAGGTTTCTTTAAAAAACAATGATTCTTCCTTGCATTTCTTAGCAAGTCTAATGGATGCAGAAACCACAGCCTCAACTGATGAGGGAGACAGGCAAAAAGAAACTGATTTGGAAACTTTATTACAAACCGAATCCTTCTTGCCCATGATGCAACAGGCCACTGTCACAACATTACAGGAACCTGTGCCCTCACTAACAACAGTTTCTTTGGAAGACTCAAAGGAAAGTTCATCGGATGCCTTTAACCTTATGATGGAAAGCGAAGAAGAAATGACCACTTTACCTAATTTCATGCCACAAGAAGTTAAACAAAAGCAGGAATATACCAGAAGTGTAACAATGAATCCCTTAGATGAGACTGATTCTAGTGTTAATGAAGAGGTTAGTGATACCTCAACCTTGGAAGCGATAACAAATGATGATGAATCTGTTGAAACCACAACACCTATACAATTGGATGATACAACCATAATTGAAAGCTCATCATTGTCTTTGTCTAGCTCCACACAGGCAACACAAACAAAACAACAACTTAAAGAATTGTTAATGCAGCAAGAACAATCTCTTAAGGATTTTGAAGAATTACAGCGCATGCGTAAAGGCCAAAAAGATCAACATGTTATTTTAAAGAAATCGAAAGTGGAACCGGTTGAGGTGTTGGCCACAGCAGCAACAGAAACAGAAACAACAATTGCTGAAGATGAAACAGAAACAACAGACACAACAAACTTGCCCAATGAATCAGAAACAAAAACAGTAGAGGAATTAGTTGGTGGTACTACAAAGGCCTCTGATACAGCTGAAACAGTGACACCGTTACTTACGGTCCATAATGAAAACGACAATAAAAATGACCGGTTTTATTATCAACACATTGCCAAACACAACAACGAAGAAACCCAAAGCCCTGACATTGAGGTAACACCAACAACACAGGCCTCATCGTCACCAACAGCAACAGCATCAACAACAACCTCAGCATCGATCTTACCAACAACTAAAGTAACAGAAATTGAAACAATTCCCTTAACAAGTGAAATTGATCTGGCCAAAGAGATGCGTTTAATTAACGAGTTGGTGAAGGGCATACGACCAGCAGCAGCTAATACTTTAACAACTATTAAAACAATGCCAACAACTACAACAACTACCACAGAAAAGCCAACAACTTCATTATTAACAACATTAAACGTTGAAAAATTAACAAGTTCTTCAGCTCCAGCTTCCCCAAGTGAAAGTTCATTAAAGTCAGCGAAACCTACACCAACAACAGCCCAAATATGGTCAAAAATAATGCCTTTGCTAACGACATCTTCGACAACAACAACAACTCCAAATCCAAAAACAAGTACAGAAAGCTTTAGCTCAACAACTCAAGAAGAGTCAAATGATATACCCACAAGAGATCAGGGATCAGCATCCTCTTCTCCACGCAGCAATAGAAATAGTAAAATTATAAGAATAAATGGATTCAATCAAATTTCAAATGCAAAAGCTTCTCTAAAAGATTTTCCCTCCACCAGCTCAACAGAAGCCTCAACAACAACTTTAACGGAGGAATCCTCTGTTTCTACCACTACTTCAAGCTTCATCGGCAGCAGCAGTAGTAGTAGCAGCAGTAGTGAATCCCTCAACTCTGAAAGTTCTACAGAAAATAATAATACCTATGAACCCTATTGGTGGTTACCGGTATCCTGGCGTTTGGACAGAACTACAACCAGTGAAACAAAAACCGAGGAACCCGACTCACAAACGGAGGAACAGCCCTTACTGTTACGATTTTGGTCCGCCTATCATGCTCCCAAGTCCAGCTAAACTGTCATAGGTGAAATTTATTTGTTTTGTTTTTAGTTAAAACGTTTTGTAGGAGAAACTTAAAAAACGCCTCAAAAGTATTATGAAAACTTGAAAGTTTTATTTAGTCAATGATGGATTGAAAGAAAAGGGTTTAAAAGCTTTTCGGTTAATCAAAAAAGAAAGCAGCTGCTATGAAATGTTAAATTTAAAATATTAACATTTTTTAATAGTGTGCCATGGTAGTAAGCAAACCTTAAAGTCCTAAAGAAATTAAGCTTATAAAATGAGCTTAGAGAGGAAAAGCTTTTGCTAATAGTGATTGTAGATAGAATTTACAATAATTGGTTTTTAATTTTTTTTTTAATTTTCTTTATTCTTTTCAATATTTTTGGTTGTTTTTCAAAAATTTTGCAAAAGTAAACAATATTAAACGGTATTTTGTTATGTAAGAAAGCTTTTACCTGAAAGCTTTAGCTGTCATAATCTTGATAATAAAAGCAAAGGACCTAAAAAGCTTTAGCTATCATAATCTTGATAATAATAGCAAAGTAGTTTTAAATCCATTTTTAAATATTCTTAAGGTTTTTCATACTCAATTTTTAAATATTAAGCTTGTGTCCTTTGTTAGCTTAATTAAGTTTTTTTAAGCTTTCAACTTTATGTAAGCAGCTTTTATGACTCAAAACTTTTACTCCTCAAGAAAGTTTAGCTCAATTACACATGAAGTCATTAGGATTCAAAAAATATAAAAAAGCTTTTAATTAGTTTGGTTGTTTATAGAAACAAAAGTTCTAAAGTTCATTAATCGAAAGTTTTTTTGATTAAATTATGACTTAAAAAGAAAAACTACTAAAAGCTTTATTGTATTTTCCTATAATAACTTTATTAAAGCCCGTTACTTGTTTTAATTATGATGTCTAAGCTTATTAAAAGCTTTTCAAAATATTAGTATACAAATATTAATATAAATACTGCAATTGAAAAAGCATTTTAAATAGAGCTTTTTTATATCTGATAATTTCTTTACATTTCAAATAAATTACTCTTTAAAAGCTTTCAAATTCAAATTTTCTATAAAAAGCTTTTAACAAACTAACATACTTTAAAAAATCTATATTATTTTATCTATAAAAAGCTTTACATTAAAATCACATAAAACAATTTGCAGGTTTTATGTGATTTTAATGTAAAGCTTGAAAAATCTTGAAGTTCTTGCAACTAAGAGCTTTTATAAAATTTTGTATTGAGCTTTCACATTTAATTTTTTTAATATCTAAATTCTACATATATCAAACAAAATGCTTTAATTTAAAAAGAGCTGTTAAGAACAATAATTTGGATTTTTAATTTGTTTTGAAAAGCTTTTACATGAAAAAATTTTTGAAATTTTCAGAGTATTATCTTATAAGCCTAGATTTAATAAAACAGAATATGAGGTTTAATAGTATTATAAGCTTAACATGAAAAGCTTTACAAAAACTTTTGAGCAATATCAAATTTTTTCAATTTATTTAACTTTTTTTATAATAGAATAAAAACTTTTTTAACTTTTTATTTCTAGGCTTTTCTTACTTTTGAAAAAAAAGCTTCAATATAAACATAAATACATAATTTTTTATAATATATAAAAGCTTTGTTCAATCAATTTCAATTTTAAAATCTTTATGTTTAAAATAGTCTTCTTGTTATCCGTTATAGAGCTTTTTTAACAAGATAAATATTTAAAAAATAAGCTTATGTTAAAAGCTTTATTATGTATTTTTTACATTAATATGTTTTATTTCACTATATAATATCTAAAAAGCTTTGTTGGATCAAATTAAAGCTTTATGTCTAAAATAATACTCCTGTTGTTCATTATAGAGCATATGATACATTTTTAAAAAATTAAGCTTATGTTAAAAGCTTTCATATATAACAATTTTAAATCATACTTTGTATCAACCAAAAATGTATTACTTTTCAAAAGCTTTACTTTATTTTTCAAAAAAAAAAAAAAAAACTTTGTAAAACAACTTAAAAAATTTTAAAAGCTTTAGATGTTCTCTTAAATTTAAAATATTACCCCCTTATTCATATACAAAAACTAATTTAATTAAAAGCTTTTAATTGAATTTTAATTCTAAAATTCCTAAAATATGCCTTTGATAATTTTGTTAATCGTTTACGAATAAAGGGGTAATTTTTTTTATGGCTTCAAAAAGCTTTTACATTATTTTTAATACATATATTTTAAAAGGAAGTGTTTTAGTGAAAGATATTGTGTCCTAGTACTTTGTAAAAGCTTTCTTAACAACTTTTATATTCTTCTAGAAAAAATATTTTTTAAAAGCTGTTAATTAGTTCATGATTAAGAGGTCAGTTAAACATTGAAAGCTTTAACATAAGTTTAAATACATGATATTTTTTTTTAAGTTTTTTTTTTTAAATATGAGTTTTTTTTTCTTTTTCAAAAACTTAAAACTATTTTTTCACTAAAGTTTTACGAAAAAGCTTTTAAGGTTTACATTTAGAAAATTCTTACAATCTTTTCTCTATAAAATTTTACTTTTAAATTTAAACTACTTTATAAAAGCTTTTTTTAACTTTTTATCAATTGAGCTTTTTTAAAGCTATTACAGTTTTTATATTCCTCGAATAGAAATTTGTTTATAGCTATAAAATAGTTCATGATTTCTGGATCCGTTAATAAATTTGAAAGCTTTAACATGAGCTTAAGTACATGAGATTTTAAAAGTTTGATTATTGATAAATATTATTTTTTTTTTACTTTTCAAAAGTTCAAAACTATTTCCTTACTAAAGTTTTGCAAAAAAAAGCTTTTAAGGTTATAAATTTAGAAATTTCTTATAACCTTTTTTCTATGAAATTTAAACTAACTTTTAAAATTGTTAGTACTTAAGTATTATTTAAGCTTTTGGCTATAGAGTTTTGATTAAGCTTTATTGAACATAACTTAAAATTTTTAAAAGTCTAATTGTCGAAAGCTTTAATTCTTTTTGCATTAAATTTAGATATTACTAAAAAAAGCTTTTTGTCGTTTAATATCAAGCTTTTCTAGAAAGCCTTTTTATGACGAAAAACCTTACAAAACAAAACCGTTTATCATACAAACAGGACTTAAAATTATGCTCCAAAAAAAGCTTTACAAAACTAAAAGCTTTTAAACCTTAATTCCATCATCCAAACGCCGTCGTGAACTTAAATACATACCTTTTATTGTAATAAACCCCAAGAAATAATGAGATACTTCATTAAAAAAAATAACCTATAAAAATATATCCTCCAAAAAGCTTCAACAGAAACTTAAGAAAAATTAAACAAATTTTTTTGTTATATGTATTTGTTATTATTATTATTTTGTTTGTAATAATCTTAAGTTGTTGTTTTGTATATAAAAAATAATATTTGAAAGAAGTTAAAGAAGAGGATGAGGGAAAACCATGGAAACCTAGAACTAAGCAAAAAAGCTCGAGTCTATGTAAGAAACCAGTAGCAATATTTATTTGTGATTTATATAAAAAAATAATTAAATACATAAAATAATTAAAACAAAAAAATTTTAATCCCAAAAATTATTAATTAAGTATTTATACACGAAAAAAAGTAAACAATATTAAATTGCATGTAAAAATTTATAATATTAGTATTTCCATTGTCTTTATTTATTAGAGTGTAGTTTTTAAATAAAAATCTAAAATTTAATTTTGTAACTTGTAAAAATATTTATCATATTATTATTATTTTATTTATAATTTTATTAAGTACCTTTTTTTAAAATAACAAATATATTATTAATGTTTTATGTACAAAAAATTTATAGTCTTATTAAGTTTCTATCACAAAATATTTTTGTATTAATCACATGCAAAAAAATTAGAAAAGAATCTCTTTTTTACAAAATATTTTCAAGTCTTTTAAAAACAACTTGCCCACGAAGTACGAGGGTGGGTCAATAAGTTTGTAGAAATTAAAAACTTGGAAATTCATTGAAAAATTCAACACAACACACCGTAGACCGAACAACAATCAAAACAGCGGGTTTATCTGATTTAAACCATTTTCTTCTCAAAAATCAAGATAATCTGCGAATTAAGGCTCCTAAATATAAAATTAATGAAGCAGCTTATTCAAATTTATACTGAGATTAACTGACAGTTGGCATTTTGTCAGGAGCAATTTGAATTTTCTTATTAAGATTCGGTCATTTTAAATTTCCGCGAACTTATTGACCAATCCTCAAAAAATAATTTCACTCAAAATAAAATTTTATAATAAAATAAAAAATCTAAAATTTTTCTTTTAAACAATTCAACTCGAGGATTCATAAGGTGTACTATAGAGTGGTTCGAAAATAAAAGTCGAGTCAGTCAGGATTAATGATAATGTAAAAATAATTCTAAATTATTTTTTTATTTTTTTACCACGCCTACAAAATACCGCCCTTTTTGTATTTTGTTAACTGTGTCGCCATCTTTAGTCCGATCATAACACTTTATATATCGGCGTTCACGGATGTATAAGGGCTATATTTCTCACTTTGATAGTTTTTTACTACCACGTCAATTTCCAGTGATAATTTTTCAAAATTCGATTCGTACCCACCCTAATCGAAACGAGTTCAAATCAAGTTTTTTTAAATTTATGACTACAAATTGAAGTGGTAGTAAAAAGCTATCAAAAAGAGAAATGTAGCCCTTACAGAGCAGCGAACGCCGATGTATAAAATGTTATGATCGGACTAAAAATGGACGACACAGTAAACAAAATACCAAGAGGGCGGTATTTGTAGGCGTGGTAAAAAAATAAAAAAACCTTTTTTTTAATTGTTTTAACATTAATTTTAATTCTAGGGGGTGACTGACAACACTTTTTTTTTTGGAAGGCGAACCGCTCTAGTGTACTAATATGTTATATTGCCTACAGGGCATTATAATCGAACCAAAAAGAATATAATGCCTTTCAATTTTTAACAAAAAGTAAATAAATTTTAAAAAAATTTTAAAATTTTAAATTTCCAACTTTATGACATTAACCAACCTGTGAATCCCCTTAATATATTTTTTTTAACAAATTCTTATATACACTCAATTTGCCCTATTTCGTAACTACTTATTATATTCTAATTATTCAAATAATCTTGTCTCTAATACCTTACAATAACTACATTCTTTATTTGCAAAATTTGTTTATTGTAATTTTAATTTAACTTTTATTCGACTCAAAAAAATATAAGTTTTTATTAAATTAATAAAAATTAATTAATTCTTAAACGTTAAAGTGTAAATAATATTTTTTTATAGTAATTAATTAATAAAAAAACAGAGAATTCTCGTTGTATTTATTGTTTATATTATGTTTTTTTAATATAAATTAATATTACTAAATGTAAATGTTTATAATGTATTTAAATAAATTAATTAAAAAATATTTTTTTTAACAAAAAATCGAAAATTAAACAATTATTAAAATAATAAAAAAAACTATACAGTTTTTAGTAAAAAGTATCAAAAGAAATCTTGTTTTATTTGGAAAGCTTTAAGGGCATAAATTTGGCTTAATATTAACCCTTGCGACCCTGTGACATTAACATTTCTCTTATAATCAAAAGTTACTAAATTTTCCTCATAAAAAAAATAAAAAGTTCTTGATCGAATCGAAAATTATACCTGGATGGAAAATGTATTCATATTTTATGCACTGTTTTCCCCAGTTTTTGAGAATTCTTTGTCTAAGTTGGTTAGGACGTCGACTACTAAGCATAACATAACTCATTAAGCCTGGGTTCGAACCCTAGTCACAGATACATCAATTTCTATTAAAATTATTAAAAACCGCAGCATCCTTCATCGGCATTAAGCCTACAGCAACAACACACCGTCGATGAAAAATACTTAAAACTATCTTGGATCCTGAACAAATCTTCGGTGTATAAAGCCCCTAATAATATAGTTTAAACCCTACAAATAATGCCTGACTCTTTGAAATAGTCGTAACCCCTAAAAAAATTTGTAATTTTGTTAAAATCGCATATGAAATAAATAGAAATAACATGAAATAAAAATATTAGTTTTTGTTTCACGTTTACCAATGCTAAATGTTGCTTATAAGCACGAGTCGGCGCAAAAGAACAGAACGAAAAATAGTAGGCAGAGTTGCGGTTTTTTGTACTTTTAACTAAAACAGGTATATTTTTCAATGTGTAGTTCTGACTTTTTAAAAAGAAAAAGTTTTCTACTCCATTTTTTTTTAAATAATTTTTATCAAAAATTTTTCTATAGAAAAATTTTTTATCAAAAATTTTTCTATAGAAAATTTTTTTATCAAAAATTTTTCTATAGAAAATTTTTTTAACAAAAATTTTTCTATAGAAAATTTTTTTAACAAAAATTTTTCTATAGAAAATTTTTTTATCTAAAGTTTTTCTATAGAAAATTTTTTTATCAAAAATTTTTCTATAGCAAATTTTTTTATCAAAAAATTTTTATAGAAAAATTTTTTATTAAAAATTTTTATAGAATTTCTTTTTTATTAAAAATTTTTCTATAGAAAAATTTTTGATAAAAAAATTTTCTATATAAAAATTTTTGATAAAAAAATTTTCTATATAAAAATTTTTGATAAAAAAATTTTCTATATAAAAATTTTTGATAAAAAAATTTTCTATAGAAAAATTTTTGATAAAAAAATTTTCTATAGAAAAATTTTTGATACAAAAATTTTGTATAGAAAAATTTTTGATAAAAAAATTTTCTATAGAAAAATTTTTAATAAAAAAGAATGTTTGATAAACAAAATTTTTCTATAGAAAATTTGTTTATCAAAATATTTCTATAAATAATTTTTTATCAAAAATTTTTCTATAGATAATTTTTTATCAAAAAATTTTCTATAGAAAATTTTTTTATCAAACATTTTTATATAGAAAAATTTTTTATCAAAAATTTTTATATAGAAAATTTTTTTATCAAAAATTTTTATATATAAAATTTTTTTATCAAAAATTTTTCTATAGAAAAATTTTTAATAAAAAAGAAATTCTATAAAAATTTTTTTTATAGAATTTTTTTTTTTCATAGAAAAAATGTTTTTATCAAAAAAATTTTTTATCAAAAAATTTTTCTATAGAAAATTTTTTTATCAACAATTTTTCTATAGAAAATTTTTTTATCAATAAAAAATTTTTTTATCAATAAAAAATTTTTTTATCAAAATTTTTCTATAGAAAATTTTCTTATCAAAAATTTTTCTATAGAAAATTTTTTTATCAAAAATTTTTCTATAGAAAATTTGTTTATCAAAAATTTTTCTATAGAACATTTTTTTATCAAAAATTTTTCTATAGAAATTTTTTTTATAAAGAATTTTTCTACAGAAAATTTTTTTATCAAAAATTTTTATATAGAAAATTTTTTTATCAAAAATTTTTATATAGAAAATTTTTTTATCAAAAATTTTTCCATAGAAAATTTTGCTATAGAAAATTTTTTTATCAAAAATTTTTCTATAGAAAATTTCTGTATTAAAAATTTTTCTATAGAAAATTTTTTTTTCAAAAATTTTTCTATAGAAAATTTTTTTATCAAAAATTTGTCTATAGAAAATTTGTTTATCAAAATATTTCTATAGATAATTTCTTACCAAAAATTTTTCTATCGAAAAGTTTTTTTTGTTTTAAATTTTGCTATAGAAAATTTTTTTATCAAAAATTTTTCTATAGAAAATTTTTTTATCAAAAATTTTTATATAGAAAATTTTTTTATCAAAAATTTTTCTATAGAAAATTTTTTTATCAAAAATTTTTCTATAGAAAATTTTTTTATCAAAAATTTTTCTATAGAGAATTTTGCTATAGAAAATTTTTTTATCAAAAATTGTTCTATATAAAATTTTTTTATCAAAAATATTTCAATAGAAAACTTTTTTATCAAAAATTTTTCTATAAAAAATTTTTTATCAAAAATTTTTCTATAGAAAATTTTTTTATCAAAAATTTGTCTATAGAAAATTTTTTTATCAAAAATTTTGCTATAGAAAATTTTTTTATCAAACATTTTTCTATAGACAGTTTTTTATCAAAAATTTTTCTGTAGAAAATTTGTTTATCAAAATATTTCTATAGATAATTTTTTATCAAAAATTTTTCTATAGAAAATTGCTTTTATCAAAAATTTGTTCATAGAAAAAAATATTTTATCAAACATTTTTCTATAAAAAAAAAAATTTTTATCAAAAATTTTCTATAGAAAAAATTTTTTTATCAAAAATTTTCCTATAGATAATTTCTTATCTAAAATTTTTCTATAGAAAATTGTTTTATCAAAAATATTTCTATAGACAAAATTTTTTATAAACAATTTTTCTGCAGAAGATTTGAATATTGTTTATATAAAAATATAATATTTATAGAAATATAATACAAAATATAATATTTATTGAAGAATTTTCTAAAAAAATTATTTTTATTAAAATTTTTTCTATAAAAAGTGTTTGGATCAAAAATATCTAAAAAAAAATATAAGTTTAATATTAGAATTTATTTCTGTTTCGAAAAATATTCACAATGTTTAAAAAAATGTACCCAATATTTACAAAAATAATAGTGTCGTGGTAACAATGTTCGAGATTACATTACATTAATTGGTTTTTGATTTGTTTCTTGCCTATTTTGTTGTTGTCTTTTCTGCTATTTACGAAAATTAAAAAAAATCTTCGGCTTCTGGTGGTATGGGCTGTCTACTCCTGCTTATAAGAAACATCTCATAACTGTAAAACCAGAAGTAATAGAGATCTGAAATTAACATAAGTTCATATTTAAAGCTCATGCAATGACTTTATACAATTAAAGGTGTCTATTGCTCTATCTTTACTACAATGTTATGTTTTCTAATGAAATTACAGTACGGCTTTGGAACTCTCCACAAAAGCCAATTCTCCACAAAAGCCAATTCACAAAATTTTGATATCAAAATATTCAAATCTTATAGCCACAAATACTACTCTATCCTTTCCATATTATTTTATTCTAGTTCCATTACAATCCAATGCATAAGTATTAATCAACCCCTGAGTGTTGGTCAAAAACAAGTAAACCGTTGATCACGGATTTAGAGCAATTTGCTTCTTAATCCATTTTGTCAATAGAATTTTCAAGTTATGGTAAACCATAGTTACTAGGACCACCTCTTTAATAATTTCAAATTTCACCCGGAAGTTTAGAAGACAATTTTCTTCACCTATCCCTCATGCCATAAACCATTTAAAAGAGCAATATCTATAATATAATGATAATAATTGTCATAGGTCAAGCTCGACGCTACTTACAAGAATTTATTCTTACACCTAATCGCAATTCTTTGTTGACTCTGCTTGGAGTATATACAAAGAGTATGTATAAAAAGTGAACATATTTTAAGTTTGAAAAACTTTTGTTCATTTGAAAGCATGTTTAAGGCTTCCCACAGATGACCAGATACTAGATTTCGAACTAATCTTTATTGCCCATTTATCACTCTATCAAATTCTTATAATGGCTAAACTAAATACCTAATAGCACCTTATCGCATTCCTTTGTTTCTACAAACCAAAAACTTCTTTATGTGGTAAAACACCTTTAAAGTGAGTTAAGTAGTTAGAAGCCCGACAGTTCCATAGATAGCTAAGACTTCAAAAATAAAAAAATCTCTTATCAGACTTAAAGGTATTAGTCAAGTTAATTGGGACAAGTTACTTCTTCTTTTCAAGAATAATTTTTGAACTTGCAGGTTTCAACTTCCTCTAGAATACACTTCAGAAAAAGGACTCTTGCCCACAAAATATTTATATTTAGTGTTATTGTTTAGATACCACAATTATCTAACAAATAACACTAAACATAAATTTTTTTGGGGTAAAATTTTTCCTTCACCTTCAAAGGCTTTTAAGGAAATGTACATGAGAACATCTACAAAGTAAATCAAGATCCTTTACCCCCATTAGGTATTCGGTGCTCCAGACGCATTAGCACAACACATGTTGAGAAACTCATAAATACAGGTTAAGAAATAAAACTCACACACTCGCAAACTGCCAAATATTTAATGATATGAAGTGTAATACTAATTTGTTATTGAGCATTTATTAGGATGTCCCAGGAGGAAGAAAATGAAGCTAGTAGTTCTAAAGGACTGTCTCTAAAACTGGTGAAATTACTTTAGATTTTTGTACTTGTTATTTGAAGAGGACAATAGGCTATATCAAGGCAACCTAGGATTTCGCTTTTTTTATCTCTGTACGCAAATATACAAGGTTATGAATAAGTTGATTCTATGTCCTATACCATAGAAACTTAAATGTCCACATTACAGATCATTTTTTTATATGACTACTCGAAATTAAGACTGACTTTTCTTTAGGAAAGTATTTGTTTCAAAATATGTATAATCAAAAATATCAATATCCTGGGACACTCTGAAACACATATGGATAGATACTGCGTTCTTCCAAAATACATATACATACTCTTATTAAAATAAACCGTTGTTGTTTTTGTACGTGTTAGCTTATTTTTAAGGAGGATAGCATTAAAAAAAATCCCTATAATGATGAAAATGAATTTTATTTTCGATTTCCTTTCTTCCGCTGCTATTCCTCCTGCCTCATATAACAACGATGGCGTAAGGTAACAATTATCTGGAGAATACTAGAGCAAAATTCACACATACACTCACACTTACATACATATATACATAATATAACACAGGAGCACACGTACCACCATTTGATCATAAAACAATTTAGCATAAATTTATTTTTTTAATAATGGAAAAACAAACACAAAAAAGTACACAAAATTTAAAAGCAATAAAATATAATAGAAATGAAACATTTTACATCTAATAAAGTGTAAATTATGTCTTTGCAAATGTGCCATGAATTCTAATCAGAGGAGGATAATGGAGGACAATTCAACAAGTTTTCCCCAAGTATCATCTATAGATGACTTAAGTTTATTAAGTGTCATTTGGAATAATATTAATTCTAATTTAGTTGGTTATTTTGGATATTTCTTGTAAAGGTTATATATGAACGAGGGCGAGGACTGTCTCAATATAAAAGCTAATTTTTGATAATTCTTCATTGATAATTTTTCGATAAAAAACTTATTTTTGAAAATTATTTAAAAATAAATATTATAAAAAATGTTTCAACTAAAGTTTTTTTTTTCATTTATAATTTTTCGATAAAAAAATTCACATTAAAAATTTTTGTAAAAAACTTTTCTTTGGAATTTTCTTTAAAAATTTTTTTCATAAAATATTTCTGATAAAATTCTTTTCATAAATAATTTTTGATAAAAATTTTTTCATTAAAATTTCTATAGAAATTTCTATAAAAAATCTTTTCATCAATATATCAGTATATATACAAATTTTTCATCAAAATTTCTATTGCAAATGTTTTCATCAAAAATTTTCTATAAAAATTTTTTCATCAAAAATTTTCTATAAAAATTTTTTCATCAAAAATTTTCTATAAAAATTTTTTCATCAAAAATTTTCTATAAAAATTTTTTCATCAAAAATTTTCTATAAAAATTTTTTCATCAAAAATTTTCTATAAAAATTTTTTCATCAAAAATTTTCTATAAAAATTTTTTCATCAAAAATTTTCTATAAAAATTTTTTCATCAAAAATTTTCTATAAAAATTTTTTCATCAAAAATTTTCTATAAAAATTTTTTCATCAAAAATTTTCTATAAAAATTTTTTCATCAAAAATTTTCTATAAAAATTTTTTCATCAAAAAATTTTTCATCAAATATGTTCTATAAAAACTTTTTCATCAAAAATTTTCTATAAAAATTTTTTCATCAAAAATTTCCTATAAAAATTTTTTCATCAAAAGTTTTCTATAAAAATTTGTTCATCAAAAATTTTCTATAAAAATTTTTGCATCAAAAATTTCTATAAAATTTTTTCATCAAAAATTTTCTATAAAAATTTTTTCATCAAAAATTTTCTATAAAAATTTTTTCATCAAAAATTTTCCATAAAATTTTTTTCATCAAAAATTTTGCATAAAAATTTTTTCATCAAAACTTTTCTATAAAAATTTTTTCATCAAAAATTTTCTATAAAAATTTTTTCATCAAAAATTTTCTATAAAAATTTTTTCATCAAAAATTTTTTATAAAAATATTTTCATCAAAAATTTTTTATAAAAATATTTTCATCAAAAATTTTCTATGAAAATTTTTTCATCAAAAATTTTCTATAAAAATTTTTTCATCAAAAATTTTCTATAAAAATTTTTTCATCAAAAATTTTCTATAAAAATTTTTTCATCAAAAATTTTCTATAAAAATTTTTTCATCAAAAATTTTCTATAAAAATTTTTTCATCAAAAATTTTCTATAAAAATTTTTTCATCAAAAATTTTTTATAAACGTTTTTTCATCAAAAGTTTTTCTACAGAAAGATATTTTTTAAAGTTTTTAAAATCGTTTAAATATTTTGAAAACATGTTCCTGAAAACATGTTGTTAAATCAACATTTTCTATAAAATATTTTGATATGACAACATTTTCTATAAATTTTTTTCATAGTATTTTCTAGAAATTACCAGGGTTATCAATGTATCTCGAAAATTTTGAAAATTTTTTGAAATTTTCTAAAAAAAAAATTTAAACATTTTTTGTAATTTCTTGGCAAATTTTTGCTGAAAAAATGCTGCTGGGAATTAAATGGTGGAGATACTGCATCATTTTTAAGGCAACATATTATACAGCAACATTTTCCAGAGAAACGTTTTTAGAGCAATTTTTTTTAGAAAACATTTTATGCAACAACATCTTTTTGCAGAAAAATTTCCATAGAAATATAATCTAGAAAAATTTTACAACAGCATTTTCTAAAGAAAATTGTGTTGCACAGCATACAAAGACAATTTTGTTGGCAACATTTTATGAAAAATTTTCCCTTAAATACTTGTGTCACAACACTTTCTATTGGCATTATCTGGGGCAACATTTTCAAGAGAAGAGTTGCCTAAATAAGATCAGACTAGTGCGAATGAAATTTTTTTTCAACTATTTATTTAAAATTATTTTACAAAAATCATGTTGTCAATCCCTTTAAGCTGCAGGACAAGTGGGAGTCGATTTGCAACAGCCAGGTTTAGCGACTTCAGTGAGCTTAGAACATTCTCCAGCAGCGACCTTAGTCCATTCTAGAATAATTATTGAGTTGTTTTAAAATAAGTAATATACAAAAATATTTAAAATGACTTACTGTTTCCTGAATTACAATTGGCATTTTTAAATTGACAGTCATGACGGAAAAGCATACAAGTACCATCAGCCTTTTTGCCACAGACAAAAGGCAAAGCACAGGGATCGGCAGTTATAGCGTTAGTTTCAGGTAAAACCATAAGGACTAAGCAAATAGCGAGAGAAACTAGAAAAATAATTAAAATATATAGTTGTTATCTATACACTAAAAAATTACTGAATTATTCCGATAATTACCAAAAAAGTACTTCATTTTGAGAGTTTGTTTTAATGTTCTTAAACGAATCTTATTATAAAAACTTAGCAATTTGATCCAACTGTAGCAGTTATTTATATGGCAAACGGTTAGATTTTTCGAAACAAGATCTTAATATTGTTTATTTATGTTTTTAAAATTTGTTCGACATTTTTCGGAATTCAATGGAAAACAAATATTTATTTTTATTAAATAATATTTACTGTGATATTTGCAAACGAATCATGTGCCTATTTTGGCAAAATTAAAACACAATTAATTAAACAAATTTAATTTTTAAAGTAAATAATTATGGAAATTTTTATAAGTCAAACTTGATGTGGTATATTTTTAAAAGCTACATTTTCTAGCGCACATTTGGTATGGCAACATCTTTAGCTACATTTTGTAGCAATATTTTTCTACACAAATATGTTCTTAAGAAAATTTGTTTAAAAAAGTTTTATATTTTCAAGAAAAAAAATTGTGTTGCAAAAGATTGAAAAGAAAATTTTGTGGGGAAACATTTTTTATAGAAAAATTTGTATAGCAACATTTTTCAGAAAAAATTTGGCTGAATAATATTAAGGGAAAAGTTTTGCATAGCAACATTTTTAACAAAAAATTTTGTACATTAACATTTTATAGTTGATATATTTTGTAGTTGGTATGTAAATTATAAAAATAAACGAATTATAAAATTATCAAAGTAGGGATTTTGTATGAAATATTTTAACTCAAATTTGTCATAACTATATTTTTCGTTTATGAATTATGGGGATAATTTGTTATATATATTCTTTATATAAAGTATTTGTTTAAGTTATACTTCAACATTTTGGGAATATAAATTTGTTTAGAAACATTAACATCAACATTTTGTGAACATAAATTTGTGTAGCAACATTAGCTCAGAAGTATAGCAACATTTTTTTTTAAACAAAAATTTGTACAATAACAGTTTCCAGAGAAAATTTTGCTCAGCAACATTTTCTATTTTGGCAACTTTTAGAGAAAATTTTAGAAAAAATTTTAGAGAAAATTTGTACTACTACATTCTAACGAAGTTATTTTACTGCAACATTTTGTGCATCAAAATTAATCGGAAAACAAATTTCAAAAATATGATAAGCCTACAATTTCTCTAAGAAATATTTTTTGCAGACATCTTTACTTTAAAATTTTGTTATAAGCAACAAAAAATTTTGTTGAGGCAACTTTTTTTTTAAGAAAAACTTGTTTTTTTGACAACCTTTAGGGATATCATTTTCTATAGAAAGATTTTTCAATAACTTTTGAAATTTTTGGAAAAGCAACAATTTTGTTAAAAGATTTTTTTGATAACAACATTAGCTAGAAAAATCTAAGACTATTTTTTGCTTTCCTAATCAACATTTTTTTGAACAAATTTTTACTTCATAAAATTTTATTTCTGTGAGAAAGAAATTTTATAGACAAATTTTTAGAGATTTGATTTTCTATAGAAAGATTTTTCAACAACTTTAGAAAATTTTGTAAAAGCAATAATTTGTTGATAACAACATTAGCTGAAACAAATTTTTCAACTACAAAATTTTTATAAAACATTCTTTTTAGCAAATCTTTACTTCAGAAAATTTTGTTGATGCAACATTTTCTTCAAAAACTTCTGTTGAGTCAGCTTTTTAATAAAAAACTTAAAAAAAAGGTTTTCCATAAAGTTAAGAAAAGTTTGTAAACATTTTCCTTAGAAAATTTTGTAAACATTTACAACTTTAAAAAATTTTGTTGAAACAAAATTTTCTATGAAAAAGACAACACGTTCTGTATATATTTTTTTTCGTAGTTTTTCTAAAGAAAAATTATTAGTGTTACCACTTTATCTAGGAATATAATAAAGCATATTATGCTTTTGAAAATTTTGTTTAAGCAAAATTTCATATTTAAGTTTTCTATATTCATTTTGCTCATCAAATTTTTAACAAAAATGTTGCTAAATATTTTTGAGGAAGTTTTTCTATGCTGCGAAAGTTATTTCATATTGCGACAAATTTGTATGGTTGTCATTTTTACTTTTTTCAGAATCTAGAAGATTTAAGGAACGTGCATCCTCTAAAGATGATAAAATATATCAAATTGTCTAAGCTATATGTGAACTGATAAAGGAGACAAAAAACGTGCTAACTGTTGGAATGCTTCAGGAAATGAAGCTACTTATTCGAGGACGCACTATGGATCAACACCCATGGTCTTGTGCATAACTTCACAGTTTTCTGTGAGGTCCTCTTACCTGATCTAATATAATCTATGGTTGCCATTTTCTATACAAAAATTTTTCAGCAACTTAAAAAAATTTTGTTGAAGCAACATTTTTTTCACAAATTTTTATGTGGAGATCTCCATTAATCCTACAAAAATATACCTTAATCTTTAGATGCCTTAACTTATAAAAATAAATATGTTTTTAATGAAAATTAATGAGTTTATGAGGAAAAATGTTGCAGCAACATGTATCTAAGCACTGATGTTTGAAAATCATTAAAATATTGACCACTTTCTAAAGTGGTTAAGGTTCTTAGAACTAAACTTTTAGACCTACAGTCACAAACTTCCGGACGACGCGCTTAAAAATTTAGTTAAAGAAACTGGCTCTCACCCTCCTATAGTACGGATAATTTACCATTCTATAGTATAGATAGCTCGAGCAAGCCTGAAATTTTGAAATGTCTTGCATAACCATTCGAACTAAAAGATACAATTCTAGTTTTTAAGTAGCTTTTGAAATCGGCTCATGGACCGGTGTTAAGGCTCCCAATTTATTTGCAGCTGTCACCAAAGATTGTAAAATAATTTGATATTTTAAAATTTCTATATTTGCTCAGGTTTTGATAAATGTTTAATCAACAGCTGAAACTAATTTCAATTGTTTTATTTATTTTAAGAATTTTTTTATTCAAATATTTATTAAACCAAAAAAAAAAAAAAATAAATAAACTTTATTGAAGCAATAACCTTCTGTCTTGTCTTGTTATAAAAAAGCAAGTGAAAATAGAAAAGTTAAGTTAGTTGGTGATTTGAAATCAAGATGAACGCTTTAAGTAAGTAAAATCATCAGAAATTAAATTTGTAATTAAAATAAAAAACGAAATGTTTTCAGACTATTTTGTAGTACTTTTAATTATTGTGGCTAACTGTGGCAACATTAAAGCCCAAGTTACTCCAGCTCCTGTAACACCAGCTCCTGTTACCACAGCCCCTGTTACCCCAGCTCCTGTTACCCCAGGCCCTGTTACCCCAGCCCCTGTTACCACAGCTCCTGTTACCACAGCTCCTGTTACCCCAGGCCCTGTTACCCCAGGCCCTGTTACACCAGCTCCTGTTACCCCAGGTCCTGTTACACCAGCTCCTGTTACCCCCGGTCCTGTTACCCCAGCTCCTGTAACTCCAGCTCCTGTTACTCCAACTCCCAAACCTACACCCACTCCCACACCTGCACCTGTATGTGAGGTCACTCCTGCCAAATGTTATAGAAATGTCAATGGTTACTGTCGCTACTTCAGAACTCCCTGTGATGTCAAAAATGCCAACAGTTGTTCGGTTCCCAATCCAAAAATGCGTAAGTAGACTTTTTTAAATCTCAATTCAAAGCACTTTATCTATCTAAAATACTATATCTCGTTTACTCCTACAGAATGGGCTGCCACTAACATTTTAGATTGCAAAGGTTTTGATTTCAATCAAATTAAAGTCTGCGCTACCGATTGTCCAAAGTTCGTTACTGCTGATTGCGTCTCAAGGCCTGAAAATCCTATCTGTGTTACTAGCGATAAAATGAAGAAGAGGAGATTAATGCGCAATGTCTGCGCCGCCAAGAAGAACGCTTGTGCCACCAATACTGGTAAGTATTGAAATTATACCTTTTTATTTAAATTTTGAGAAAAATTTATTTATTTATTTGTAGATTGGCGCCCTAATAATATGACCATTTGCCAGGGTCTCAAAGTGAATGCTCCAGCTGTAGCCTGGTAAAAACTTTATGATCGTTATAGAATATCTGAAGATAAAAATATAATTTTCAAATTTTACTAAGGTACTGTTTATGTACTGAATAAAAAATAATTTCATAAATTTAAATAAGGTTCAAAGTTTTTTAGTTTAATTAATAACTATCTAGAATATTTAAGCAAAAGCTTTTAATTTGTTAATCGATTAAGTATTGCAGCCGAATTTTAGTTGCTTCGTCTACTGGCAACACAACCAGTAAAAAAGTTGTTTTGCTTATGGCAACCTATGCCAGTTGCTAAAAGTTATCGAAAATTGTGACTGGCGACTATACAATTTTAAAACGAAGAAGGTATCATTTTAATGAAAAAAATGTAAAAAAAGAAAATGTAAATATGTCAACTTTTAAAAGTCAGTGCAGCTTTAAGATTTTTTTGGATAGAAGTCTATAGAACTCTCGTGGAAATAATTTCAACCTTGTCATGGTAAAAACTATGATTCTAAAAAAATTGAGCAAAAACTATGTTAAATATTGATTGTCTCAAAACTAAAAAAATACAGAATAAAATCTTGTTTTATTTGAAAAAAAAGTTTCCGGACATTTCCATGTATATATGGCACACATCTATTTATGATAGGACCGTGGGAATACAATTTTTTCGCATTTTTACTAAAAAAAAATCTTAGCAACTAAAAAGTCCCGGTTGCTGAAATAAAGTATAACTGGCAACTAGAATTGACTGTTGTTGCCATCTAAAAAAATTGAAAAGGTAACTGAAATTCAGGTATCGGTTATCAGTTGCAATACAAAATGTCATTATGGCAATTATCAACACCATTAAAGTTGAGTATTACAATAACAAAAATTAAAAAAAACAAAAATTGTTCCATAGAAACTTTGTCATCATTTTTACATTTAAAATTTTTTATAAAATTTTTTTCATCGAAAATTTTTTATAAAAATTTTTTTCACATACAAAATTGTTCAACAAAAATTTTCTATACAAATTTTTTCATCAAATTTATTCTTTCTATAAAAATTTGTTTATCGAAAATTTTCTTTCTATAAAAATTTGTTCATCAAATTTTTTCTTTGTATAAAAAGTCGTTCGTCAAAAATGTTCTTTCTATAATAAATTGTTCAACAATCATTTTTTTCTATAAAATTTTTTCATCAAAATTTTCTATAAAAATTTTTTCATCAAAAATTTTCTATAAAAGTTTTTTCATCAAAAATTTTCTATAAAAATTTTTTCATCAAAAATTTTCTATAAAAATTTTTTCATCAAAAATTTTTTCATCAAAAATTTTCTATAAAAATTTTTTCATCAAAAATTTTCTATAAAAATTTTTTCATCAAAAATTTTCTATAAAAATTTTTTCATCAAAAATTTTCTATAAAAATTTTTTCATCAAAAATTTTCTATAAAAATTTTTTCATCAAAAATTTTCTATAAAAATTTTTTCATCAAAAATTTTCTATAAAAATTTTTTCATCAAAAATTTTCTAAAAAAATTTTCAAAAATTTTCTAAAAAAAATTTTCAAAAATTTTCTAAAAAAATTTTTTCATCAAAAATTTTCTACAAAAATTTTTTCATCAAAAATTTTCTATAAACATTTTTTCATCAAAAATTTTCTATAAACATTTTTTCATCAAAAATTTTCTATAAAAATGTTTTTATTAAAAATTTTCTATAAAAATTTTTTCATCAAAAATTTTCTGTATATTTTTTTTATAGTATTTTTGGAAATAACTAGAGTTATCATTGTATCTAGAAATATATGCTTTTGAAAATTTTATAGAAATTTTTTAAACATTTTTTTTAATTTTTTTCCAAAATTTTGCTCAATAAATTTTCAACAAAAATGATGCTGAGAATTTAATAGTGGAGATACTGCAACATTTTTCAGACAACATTTTGTAAAGCAACATTTTTTTAAAAAACATTTTATAGAACAACATTTTTGGGAGAAAAATTTGATTAGAAACATTAGCTAGAAAAATTTTACAACACCATTTTCTATAGAAAATTTTGTTTTTCAACATTTCAAGGACAATTTCGTTAGCAACATTTTATGAAATATTTTGTCTTAAACATTTGTGTAGCAACATTTTCAAGAGAAGAGTTGCCTACATAAGATCAGACTAGTGCGAATGTAAATTTGTTTCAACTATTTATTTAAAATTATTTTACAAATATCAAGTTATCTATTCGTTTAAGCTGCAGGACAAGTGGGAGTGGATTTACAACAGCCAGGCTTAGCAACTTCAGTGAGCTTAGAACATTCTCCAGCAGCGACCTTAGTCCATTCTAGAATAATTATAGAGTTGTTTTAAAATGTGTAATATATGAAAATATTTAAAATGACTTACTGTTTCCTGAATTACAATTGGCATTTTTAAATTGACAGTCATGACGGAAAAGCATACAAGTACCATCAGCCTTTTTGCCACAGACAAAAGGCAAAGCACAGGGATCGGCAGTTATAGCGTTAGTCTCAGGTAAGACCATGAGGACTAAGCAAATAGCGAGAGAAACTAGAAAAATAATTTAAAAATATACTATATATATCAATACACTGAAAAATTACAGAATTATGTCGATAATTACCAAAAATGTATTTCATTTTGAAAGTTTGTTTTAATGTTCTTTAACGAATTTTAGTATAAAAACTTAGCAATTTGATCCAACTGTAGCAGTTATTTATATGGCAAACGGTTAATATATCTTAATATTGTTTATTCATGTTTTTTTAAAATTTGTTCTAAATTTTTCGAAATCCAATGAAAAATAAATATTTATTTTATTGAATAATATTTACCGTGATATTTGCGTACGATTAATAGGCATATTTTAGCAAAATAAAAATACAATTAATTAGACAAGTTTAATTTTTAAAGTAAATAATTAAAGAAAGTTTTAGAAGTCGAATTTTAGGTACTATATTTTTTTTTAAATCAACCTTTTCTAGCAAATATTTGGCAACATCTTTAAGAAACAACTGTCTGCAGCAACATTTTGTAGCAATACTTTTCTATCTATACAAGTTCTCAAGAACATTTGTTAAAAAAAATGTTAACATATTCCGGAGAAAACATTTTATTGCAAAATATTGAAAAGAAAATTTTGTAAGGAAACATTTTTTTACAAAAAATTGTTTAGCAACATTTTGAAGAGATTGAATAATAAGACGGTGCCACAAATGAGTAACTTTTGTAAAAACTTATAAAGCGATCTATTGGTTGTTATAGGCCTAGCTGGACGATACAAGATCTTACTTAATGTTTATTCACGTTTTTAAAATTTGTTCCAATTTTTTCGAAATCCAATGAAAAATAAATATTTATTTTGTTAAATAATATTTGCTGTAATATTTGCGTACGATTAATGGGACACATTTTGGCAAGTTTGATTTTTAAAGTAAATAATTTAAGAATGTTTCAAAAGTCGAATTTGAGGTACTATTTTTTTAAAAACTACATTTTCTAGCGAATATTTGGTATGGCAACATTCTGCAGCAACATTTTGTGGCAATACTTTTCTAGCTATACATGTTCTTAAGAAAATTTGCTAAACAAATTGTTTACATTTTCCAGCAAAAATTTTGTAATGCAAAATATTGAAAGAAAATTTTATAAGGAAACATTTTTATAGAAAAAATTTTATAGCAACATTTTTCAGAGAAAATTTAAATTGAATAATAACACGGGGCCACAACTGAATAACTTTGTAAAAAATTGGTGGGAATATCCAAAAACCATTTTTTTAAGATTTCGAGAATTCCTTTTTTTTTTTTTGGTTATAACTCCTGAACTTAGATGTATTTCTGAACTTTTTGCACGACTTATCATGTACTCGATAAGGCCTTCAAGCTAGGTCGTTTCCCGGGTTTTTAAGCGTATCTGAGTGTAATCAGAGCAAAATCGGATTGAGGGAAACATTTTGTTTAGAAACATTTTCAAGGAAAATTATAGTTGATATATAAACTATAGAAATTAACCCATTATAAAATTATCAGTGTCTTATAGTAGGAATTTTGTATGAACAATTTGATTTCAAATTTGTCATATTTATATTTTTCGTTTATGAATTTGGGGAATAATTTATTATATTTTTTTATATAAAGTATTTTTTTTTTAAGTTATACATCAACATTTTGTGAATATAAATTTGTATAGCAACATTAACATCAACATTTTGTAAATACAAATTTGTATTGCAACATTAGCTAAAAAGTATAGCATAATTTTTTAACAAAAATTTGTACAGCAACAGTTTCCAGAGAAAATTAGCCACAACAACATTTTCTTGTTTGGCAACATTTTTTAGAGGAAATGTGTACTACTACATTCTTACGAAGTTACTTTACTGCAACATTAGATAGCTATATTTTTCGTTTATGAATATGGGAAGTAATTTCTTATATTTTTTTTTATATAAATATTTTTTTAAAAATTATTCATCAACATTTTGTGAATATAAATTTGTATAGCAACATTAAAATCAACATTTTGTAAATAGAAAATTTGTATTGCAACATTAGCTCAAAAATATAGCAACATATATTTTTCGTTTATGAATTAGGGAAGTAATTTCTTATATTTTTTTTTGTATAAATATTTTTTTAAAAATTATACATCAACATTTTGTGAATATAAATTTTTATAGCAACATTAACATCAACATTTTGTAAATAGAAAATTTGTATTGCAACATTAGCTCAAAAGTATAGCAACATTTTTTAACAAAAATTTGCACAGCAACAGTTTCCAGAGAAAATTTGCCACAACAAAATTTTCTTGTTTGGCAACATTTTTTAGAGAAAATGTGTACTACTACATTCTTACGAAGTTACTTTACCGCAACATTAGATGGAAACATTTTGTACATCAAAATTAACATTTTCTCTAGAAAAAAATGTTGCAGAAATCTTTATTTAAAATTTGTATAGCAACATTTTTCAGAAAAAATTTGGACTGAATAATATTAAGGGAAAAGTTTTGCATAGCAACATTTTCAAGTAAAAATTTTGAACATTAACATTTTGTAATTTTGTTATTGTCACATAAATTATTAAAATAGACGAATTATAAAATTATCAAAGTCTTTTAGTAGGAATTTTGTAAGAAAAATTTGAACTCAAATTTGTCATAGCTATATTTTTCGTTTATGAATTAGGGGAATAATATGTTATATTTTTTTAAGTATATTTTTTAAGTTTTTTTTTTTTAAGTTATACATCAACATTTTGTGAATACAAATTTGTATAGCAACAATAACATCAACATTTTGTGAATAATTTTGTATGGCAACATTAAATTTGTATAGCAACATTAGCTAAAAAGTATAGCCAAATTTTTTTTCTTAACAAAAATTTGTACAGCAACAGTTTTCAAAAAAAAATTTGCACAACAAAATTTTCTAGTTTGGCAACATTTTTTAGAGAAAATGTGTACTACCACATTCAAACGAAGTTACTTTACCGCAACATTAGATGGAAACATTTTGCACATCAAAATTAACGTTTTCTCTAGAAAAAAATTTTGCAGAAATCTTTATTTAAAATTTTGTTAAAACAACAAAAACTTTTGTTTTTTAGAAAAACTTGTTAAAACAATATTATCAGGCATGTGATGGAAATCGGTCGATTTCAGACATATTTTTGAGATAAGTAGGTTAATTTGTTGCTAAAGCGTGTCAAATAATTTGTTATTTTAAAATTTCTATGTTTGCCCAAGTTTTGATAAATGTTCAAAAATCAACAGTTGAAATCAATTTTAATTGTTTTTTTTTTTTTATTTATATTAAGAATTTTTTTATTCAAATATTTATATAACCAAAAGAAATGTTTTGAAGCCAATAACCTTTTGTCTTGTTATTATAAAAAAGCAAGTGAAAAAAGAAGAGTTAAGTTAGTTGGTGATTTGAAATCAAGATGAACGCTTTAAGTAAGTAAAATCATAAGGAATTATATCTGTAATTAAAATAAAAAACGAAATTTTTTTCAGACTATTTTGTAGTACTTTTAATTATTGTGGCTAACTGTGGCAATATTAAAGCCCAAGTTACTCCAGCTCCTGTAACACCAGCTCCTGTTACCACAGCCCCTGTTACCCCAGCTCCTGTTACCCCAGGCCCTGTTACCCCAGCCCCTGTTACCACAGCCCCTGTTACCACAGCTCCTGTTACCCCAGCTCCTGTTACCCCAGGCCCTGTTACACCAGCTCCTGTTACCCCAGCTCCTGTTACACCAGCTCCTGTTACCCCAGCTCCTGTTACCCCAGCTCCTGTAACTCCAGCCCCTGTTACCCCAACTCCCAAACCTACACCCACTCCCACACCTGCACCTGTATGTGAGGTCACTCCTGCCAAATGTTATAGAAATGTCAATGGTTACTGCCGCTACTTCAGAACTCCTTGTGATGTCAAAAATGCCAACAGTTGTTCGGTTCCCAATGTAAATATGCGTAAGTATACTTTTTTTAATTCTTAATTCAAACCTCTTTATCTATCTAAAATACTACATCGCGTCTAATTTTATAGAATGGGTCGACACAAACATCTTAGATTGCAAAGGTTTTGATTTCAATCAAGTTAAAGTTTGCGCTACCGATTGTCCAAAGTTCGTTACTGCTGATTGCGTCTCAAGGCCTGAAAATCCTATCTGCGTTACAAGCGATATAATGCAAAAAAGGAGATTAATGCGCAATGTCTGCGCCGCAAAGAAGAACGCTTGTGCCACCAATACTGGTAAGTTTTGATGTTATACCTCTTTATACAGATTTTGAGAAAAACTCAAATTTTTATTTAATATAGATTGGCGCCCCAATGACATGACCATTTGCCAGGGTCTTAAAGTAAACGCTCCAGCTGTAGCCTGGTAAAAACTTTATGAGCGATAAAGATAAAAATATAATTTTAAATTTTACCAAATAAAAAATATTTACATAAATTTAAATAAATTTTAAAGTTTTTAGTTTAATAAATATTTAGAATGTCCGAGAAAAAGTTTTTAGTTTGTGGCTCGATTGTGTATTGCTAGTTGCTTCGTCTATTGGCAACACAACCAGTAAAATATGTTGTATTGCTAATGGCAACATAATCAGTTGCTAAATATTATCGAAAATTGTAACTGGCAACTAGACATTTTTATTGAGAAAAATGTAAAAAAAGAACGTATAAAAACTTTTTCATCGAAAATTTTCTGTAATCATTTTTTCATCAAAATTCTCTATAAAAATTTTGTCATCAAAAATTTTCCTTTAATATTTTTTCATCGAAAATTTTCGTTAAAATTTTTTAATCAAAAATTTTATATCAAAATTTTTTCACCGAAAAGCTACTATTAAATATTTTTATCGTAAAATTTCTATAACATTTTTTTCACTAAATATTAAATAAAATAAAATTTTTTTTTCACCAAAAATTTTCTATAAAATTTGTTTTATCAAAAACTTTCAATAAACTTTTTTCATCAAAAATTTTCTATAAAATGTTTTTCATCAAAATCTTCTATAAAATTTTTTTCTCCGAAAATCTTCTATAAAATTTTTTTCTCCAAAAATTTTCTATAAAATTTTTTTCGCCAAAAATTTTCTATAAAATTTTTTTCGCCAAAAATTTTATATAAAATTTTTGCACCGAAAATTTTCTATAAAAATTTTTTCATCAAAAATTTTCGATACAGATTTTTTCTTTGAAAATTTTCTATAAAATATTTTTTGTCAAAAATTTTCTATAAAATATTTTCATCAAAAATTTTCTATAAAAATTTTTTCATCAAAAATTTTCTATAAAAATTTTTTCATCAAAAATTTTCTATAAAAATTTTTTTATCAAAAATTTTCTATAAAAATTTTTTCATCAAAAATTTTCTATAAAAATTTTTTCATCAAAAATTTTCTATAAAAATTTTTTCATCAAAAATTTTCTATAAAAATTTTTTCATCAAAAATTTTCTATAAAATTTTTCCATCAAAAATTTTCTAAAAAATTTTTTCATCAAAAATTTTCGATACAAATTTTTTTCATCAAAAATTTTCTATACAATTTTTTCATCAAAAATTTTCTATACAATTTTTTCATCAAAAATTTTCTATAAAAATTTTTTCTTTAAACATTTTCTAAAAAAAATTGTTCGCTAAAAATTTTCTAGAAAATATTTTTGTTAAAAATTTTCTATAAAATATTTTTCATCAAAAATTGTCTATTAAATTTTTTTCATCAAAAATTTTCTATAATTGTTTTTTTTTATCAAAAATTTTCTATAAAAATTTTTTTTATCAAAAATTAAAAAAAAAAAAAATTTTTTGCTAAAAATTATTACTTATTTTACAAACAAAACCTTAACCTTAAGTAAAAGCGTAGATCATCGACTGAACAAAACACAAACAATTTTCAGTTTTCATCTTCCTTCACTTTTTTGATAAAAAATATTTTTGTTAAAATATTTTTATTTACATTTTTCTATAAAGTTTTTTTTTCATTTGCTTTAAAAATTCTTAAAAAAATTAACACCGAAAATATTTTAGTGCTGTTTTTATTAAAATTTGTTTGATACAAATTATTTCTGTTTAGATGACAATCCTTCCTTTATTTTGATATTTTGCTATAATTCGTACTTATTTTGATTTGCAAATTAGATAAAATGATTGTTTTCGATATGTCTCCGCCTGATAATGATGGCCAAACTAGTCATCAAAAATGTTAAACTCTATTACAATAAATATCTCCTATAGATGAGCATGACTTATTATCTTAATAAGTCATCTGTCATTTTTAAGCCCACCTAATGCTAATGGTCGACATTAGAATATACCTATTACAAATTAAGAAATTTCCCTAAATACCTTTGCAGCTTACATGTGTTTCATTAAGGTTTCCTTCCTAATGCGAAATTAAACAAAATAACACTTCCATTTTTCCAACAATCACGCCAAATTCAGACACCTCATTTACCAAACATTCATTTTAATGTATTTACAAAGTATCTAAGTTGTTAGATCTGTGTAAATACAATTTCATCTGACTTTCGGTCCCTTCATTAAAGTTTTTATTTCACCAACATCTGTAGGCAAAAATCGCAATAAATAAAGAAAGGAAAATCAAACAAACATATTAAGGATAATACTCAATGAAATTTACATTTCCACCTTAGAAAACCTTCAACGAAATGGGAAAATAAAAACACACATACACTTTTACATATGTGGAAATTATAACGGGCGTTTTTGCGGAAGTTTAAACAGGATTTACAAAAAAAAAAACATAACATAGGAAAAGGTAACAAGGAAAAAACGTTTTCTATCAAAACACACCTTCATTTCATGTGAAATTCACACGCCTTTACCTTTACATGTACGACTAAATGTATCCGCTGATGTTTTTGCTGCTGCTGCTGCTGATGATGATGATCAACACAAAAATTCCATCACTTTCATGTGTTAGGAAATGATTTTTCTCTGCTTTGACTGGGAGTTTATAGCAAATAAGAAAAAAAAACCTATTGAATGTGTGAAATAAAAATGTAGATTTTTACATTTCCCATTTCGTAGATATGTTTTGCATGTTAGTGTTTATTTTGGTTCTTATTTTCCTCTCATCCTTCCTTTAGATTTGGTTAATGCAAAATTCTCTGGGTACTTAGGCGTTTCGGGTAAGTACTTGGTTGAGGTAAACGTATGTTATGTTAACTTGTTAACATACCTTATGCATATGTTTAAAAATGTTTTACGAAATTTTATTTCTTATTCTCTATTTTATAGCACCTCTATTTTGCTAATATCACAGACATCACAACTAAATACTTCTTAGGAGTTTTTATTAGTATAATAACATTTTTTTTTTCGTTCGTCTGTACAAACACCCACTATCCTTGAATGTTCTCGAACATAAGTGTCTAAGGATCTACATATTTAGGTGTTCTGGTGTTTGTAATCGTTTAAAATAACAACATATTTTAAAATAATGTTTTCTTAGTGGAAGGTTTAGGTTATTTGGACTATAAGAATCTAAGGTTAATGATAAGTTGATTTGAAAGGAAATTTTATTAGTACCGAAGAAAAGGAGTTATTAGAAATTTTCTACTTTTGTTGGAATTTTTTTTTAATTTTTATTTTTATAGGAAAATTTTTAAAAATTTCTTATTTTTATAGAAAATTTTTCAAAAATTTCTTACTATTATAAGAAAGGTTTTCAAAAATTTCTTATTTTTATTGGACATTTTTAAAAAATTTCTTCTTTTTATAGGAAAATTTTCAAAAACTTATTGTTTTTATGGGAAATTTTTTTTAAATTTCTTATTTTTATAGGAAATTTTTTAAAAATTTCTTTTTTTAAAGGAAATTTTTTAAAAGTTAACTATTTTGATAGGAAATTTTTTAAATATTTCTTTTTTTTAAAGGAATTTTTTTAAAAACTTCTTATTTTTAAAGGAAATTTAAAAAAAAACTTCTTATTTTAAAAAGAAATTTTTCAAAATTTTCTTATTTTTAAAGAAAATTTTTCAAAAATTTTTTATTTTTAGAGGAAAACTTCAAGTTTTTTTTCAAGTTCAAAAATTTCTTATTTTTATAGGAAATTTTTTAAAAATTTCTTATCTTTTGGGACTTTATTCAAAATTTTATAGCAAATTTTTCAAAATTTTCTTATTTTTACAGGAAATTTTTTAAAATTTAATTATTTTCATAGGAAATTTTTAAAATATTTCTTTTTTGTAAAGGAAATTTTTCAAAAATTTCTTATTTTTATAGGAAATTTTTGAAAGATTTCTTTTTTGTAAAGGAAATTTTTTAAAAAAATTTCTTATTTTTATATGAAATTTTTAAAATATTTCTTTTTTTTTAAGGAAATTTTTCAAAAATTTCTTATTTTTATAGCAACTTTTTCAAAAAATGCTTATGTTTATAGAAAATTTTAAAAAATTTCGTTTTTTATAGAAAATTTTTCAAAAATTTCTTATTTTTTTAGGAAATTTTTTCAAAAATTTCTTATTTTTATAGGAAATTTTTCAAAAATTACTTATTTTTATAGATTTTTTTTAATTTCTTATTTTGATACGAAATTTGTTAAAAATTTAAAAAAAAATTCAATAAGCTGTTATTTTTATAAAAAATTTTTTCAAATGATTCTTATTTTTATAGGAAATTTTTACAAAATTTCTTATTTTTATAAGAAATTTTTCAAAAATTTCTTATTTTTAAAGGAAATTTTTCAAAAATTTTATATTCTTATTGGAAATTTTTCAAAAATTTCTTATTTTTAAAGAAAATTTCTAATTACTCATATAGGAAATTATTAAAAATTTCTTAATTTTATAGGACATTTTTCCAAAGTTTCTTATTCTTATAGAAAATTTTTCAAAATTTTCTTATTTTTATTAAAAGTTTTCAAAATTTTCCTTTTTTTGTATAAGGAATTTTTTAAAATTTTTTTATTTATATAGAAAATTTTTCAAAAATTTCTTATTTTTATAGAAATTTTTCAAAAACTTCTTAGTTTTAAACAAAAATTTTAATTTTGTTTTTATTTTTATAAGAATTTTTTTTATTTTTAAAAAATTTCATATTTTTATAGGAAATTTTTTAAAAATTTCTTATTGTTATACGAAGTATTTAAAAATGTCCTATTTTTATAAAATGTTTCAAAAATTTCTTAGTTTTTATGAAATTTTTCAAAAATTTCTTCTTTCTATAGGAAATTTTTCAAAAATATCTGATTTTTGTGGGAAATTTTTAAAAATTTCTTATTTTTATAAGAATTTTTCAAAAATTTCTTTTTTTTTGATAGGAAATTTTTTAAAAATTTCTTATTTTTTTTGAGAAAATTTTACAAAAATTTCTTATTTTTATAGGGAGTTTTTTTTAAACATTTTTCTGAAAATTTAATGAAATTAAGAAATTTCTTATCTTTATGGGAAATTTTTAAAAATTTCTTATATATCAAAAATTTCTTATTTTTATAGGATATTTAAAAAAAAATTCAATTTTTTTTTTAATTTTTCAAAAATTTCTTATTTCTATAAAAAAAAATTTCACAAATTTTTTATTTTTATAGAAAATTTTTCAAAAATGTCTTTTTTTATAGAAAATTTTTCAAAAATTTCTTATTTTTACAGAAAATTTTTAAAAAATTTCTTACTTTTAAAGGAAATGTTTTAAAAATTTATTTTATTTTTTATAGGAAATTTTTCAAAAACTTATTTTTTTATAGGAAATTTTGCAAAATTTCCTATTTTTGTAGTAAATTTTTAAAAATTTCCTATTTCTATAGCGAAATTTTCAAAATTTTCCTATTTTTAAGAGAAATTTTTCAAAAATTTCTTATTTTTACAGGAAGTTATTAAAAATTCCTTATTTTTATTAGTAAATTTTAAAAAATTCTTATTTTTATAGGATTTTTTCAAAAGTTTCTTATTTTTACAGGAAATTTTTCAAAAATTGTTTATTTTTATAGAAAATTTTTAGTTAAAGATTTAAATATTTTCATATTCTGCCTTAATACATGGTGTACAATTATCTACAATTATCTAAATACATTAAACAAACCGTAAATTACTTTCTTAAATAGAATTTTAAATTCCATTTATTTTTCCCCTATTACAAATTTAGAAGTCCAATATGACAGCATTTACATTATTTTTATAACTATTCAAACGTGTAAAAGAATTTAAATTCATTTGGTTAAAGAAAATAATGTTTTTCTTTTTGTCTAGATTTTTCTTAAAATTTGAAGGTGTGAGAAAAAGTTTAGCAAGTAAAAAGTGTAATAGTTTACATTTACCGCCTGGAAAAACTTATAATGAAAAAGGCGGTACTTATGTTATATTCAAAAAGTCCTTTTCTTTTTTCTTTCATTTAAAAGTAACTTCATGTGACGTTTATCAAAGTTTATGATTCTGTATAACTGAAATAGAAGGTAGCTTTTATACATATATAACTCGGGACAGATATACGTAAAAATTTAGGCACTTGTATAAATACATAAATATTGTATTTGTTACTTTGGCAATGAAAATATATTTTCCTATAATGGTAACATGCTCTCGAAACTTGTAAGAAAAAAGTACTTACAGAACAAATGTAAAGTGTCTATAAAATTTTATGAGTTTATGCTGAATAAATATTTCTATACGCTAAAATATAGACGTTCATGAATGAAGGTACTTAGACTGAAATATTTGAATATTTATTTAGTTGTAAACTGTAGAAGTATATAGACTTTCTTTAAGTAAAATTTTACTTCAAACGTAAGTACCCACTACTTACATATGTGATTTCTTTTTTATTTTCCTTTTAAATTTCTTTACAATTTACGAATTTACTACATGTGTTTGAATGGTACTCCTCTCTACCCTGTAGATACATATTAAACATTAAATAAAATAAGAAATAAAGAATTTTTTTTATGGCCTTTAGGGAAATCGCGAAATTGTCTGTCATGAGTTCTTTCTTGTCTGTCTGTCTGTCTGTCACTATAGTATTTTACATTAAATATTTGTGGTTCTTCTGTCTGTCATCCTTTTTTCCTCATACTTCATTCATTCATTTATTTATAACTGAATACATGAAAGATTCTTTCATGCTAAATTTTATTCTTTTTTTTTTTGGAACATATTTGTCCTAAAGTCATGTGTTTTAAATTAAGGTGTTTTTGAGGTATTTTTATTTTATTTTACTTTTTAGTTATAAAACTAATCAAAAAGAGATTTAAATTTTATTAGATAGGATTACTTTTCAGTTTTTAGTATAAATATTTAAAATAATCCAAAAAGGTTAAATTTATGCAAATTTTTAAAATGAATAAAAGTAACCAGGAAGTATTTAAGGTTTAAGTGCTTACCTTGTCTGCGTCTGAGTTTTTTCTTTTGGGCTTTTCTCTTGTAATGACTATTTTTTGAAGTTGATGTAGTTTTGATTGAAATAGTTTCTTTTTAAATATTTTGCTAAAAAGGAAAAGAGCCAGAGAAGAAATATATTAAAGTATTATGGAAAGTTTTGTTTTAAATTGGGGTTAAATATAATATTAAGGTAAATTAAAAAAGGCTTAAGTATTATAGACGAGTATGATTATAACGAACTAAGTAAATATTAGCTTATATGTAGCAGCTTAGTTTGCTTTAAAACAAAAAATAGGAGATAAATCGCCGCATTCGATATGGCTTAAATTGGAAGATATTTCTGAAATATTTGTATAGCATACTTTAAGGATAATCTAAATAATATGTAACAAATAAGTTTTTTTTTGACAAATAAGTTACAATGTAGTACCTTATTTGTCAAAAGTTCCCTGATAGTAAAAAATGTCATATAAATGTTTCGACAAATAAACAGATATGCTAAGATATATCTTTATTAATTAAACTCTTTGCGAAATAAATAACTTCTTCGATCGAAAAATGGGAGTATCAAAAAAGTGAACCGTCGTGGAATAGCAGGTCATCCGCCTAGCATACCAGAGGAACAAAAAAATAGTCGGCAGAGTTCCCGTTTTTTTATAATTTTAACTAAAATAGGGTTTTTTTCAATGTGTACTTCTAACGTTTTAAAAAGAAAAAGTTTTTTACTCCACTTTTTCAAATATTTTTATCAAAAATTTTTCTATAGAAAATTTGTTTATATTTTTTATTTATCAAAAATTTTCCATAGAAAATTTTTTTATCAAACATTTTTTTATCAAGAATTTTTCTATAAAAAATTTTTTATCAGGAATTTTTCTATAGAAAATTTTTTATCAAAATTTTTTTTTCTTATCAAAAATTTTTTTATAACAAATTTTTTGTCCAAAATTTTTCTAAAAAAAATTTTTTCATTCAAAATTTTTGTATGGAAAATTGTTTTTATCAAAAAAAATTATAGAAAATTTTTTTTTATAAAAAATTTTTCTATAGAAATTTTTTTTATGAAAAATTTAGAATATTTTTTTATCAAAAATTTTTCTATAGAAAATTTTTTTATAAAAAATTTCTCTATAGGAAATTTTTTATCAAAAATTTTTCGATAGAAAATTTTTTATTAAAAATTTTTCTACAGAAAATTTTTACATCAAAAATTTTTCTATAAAAAATTTTTACATCAAAAATTTTTCTATAAAAAATTGTTTTATCCAAAATTTTTGAAAAGAACATTTTTTTTATCGAAAATTTTTCTATAAAATATTTTAAAATTTTTTTGTGAAAAATTTTTCTATAGAAAATTTTTAATAAGGTTTATCAAAATTTTGGGACATTAAACATTTAATTAAAAAGTTTTACTGTAGTGTATTGCACTAAAAATCCCAATTGATTACAATTATTTATTATTGTAATAAATAGTTTTTTGATAAAACCAAAAAATGTTGGTGGGGAAACCTTTCCACGACGCGTTTCGATGGTTGGTTAGACCATCTCATCAGGAGGATTATCCCTAATTCTAGACAGAGCGAAAAACACAAATTATGTATAATTTGAGGGACTGAATAAATAAGAATTATTATTTTATTATTTTTTTGTATAGAAAATTTTTTCATCAAAAATTTTTGTATAGAAAATTTTTTTATCAAAAATTTTTCTATAGAAATTTTTTTTATCAAAAATTTTTGTATAGAAAATTTTTTTATCAAAAATTTTTCTATAGAACATTTTTTTACCAAAAATTTTTCTACAGAAAATTTTTGTATCAAAAATTTCTATAGAAAAATCTTTGATATATCTATCAAAGATTTTTCTATAGAAATTTTTTTTGTCAAGAATTTTGCTACAGAATTTTTTTATCAAACATTTTTCAAAAATTTTTCTATAGAAAATTTTTTTATCAAAAATTTTTTTATAAAAAAATTTTTCATAGAAAATTTTGTAATTTCTTTATAAAATTTTTTTTTTTTCTATAGAAAATTTTTATCTAAAATTTTTCTATATAAAATTTTTTATTAAAAATTTTTCTATAGAAAATTTTTTATTAAAAATTTTTCTACAGAAAATTTTTGTATCAAAAATTTTCTATAGATATATCAAAGATTTTTCTATAGAAATTTTTTTTTTATCAAAAATTTTGCTATAGGATTTTTTTATCAAACATTTTTCTATAGAAAATTTTTCTATAAAATAATTTTTCATAGAAAATTTTGTAATTTTTTTATAAAAAATTTTTCTATAAGAAATTTTTTTTCAAACATTTTTCTATAGAAAATTTTTTATTAAAAATTTTACTACAGAAAATTTTTTCATCAAAAATTTTTCTACAGAAAAGTTTTTCATCAAAAATTTTTCTAAAAAAAATTTTTTTATCCAAAATTTTTGGATAGAAAATTTTTTTTTTATCAAAAATTTTTCTATAAAAGATTTGAAAATTTTTTTATTAAAATTTTTTTTTATCGAAAATTTTTGTATAGAAAATTTTATTATCAAAAATATTTCTATAGAAATTGTTTTATAAAAAATTTTTCCATAGAAATTTTTTTTATCAAAAATTTTTCTATAGAAATTTTTTTTATCAAAAATTTTTCTATAGAAAATTTTTTTATCAAAAACTTTTCTAACGAAAATTTTTTTAATCAAAAATTTTTCTATAGAAAATCTTTTCTTCAAAAATTTTTCTATAAAAAATTTTTTTATCCAAAATTTTTATATAGAAAATTTTTTATATCAAAAATTTTTCTATAGACATTTTTTTCATCAAAAATTTTTCTATAAAAGATATAAAAATTTTTTTTTCGAAAAATTTTCTATAAAATATAATTTTTGTCAAACAATTTTCCAAAGAAAAATATTTTTTTTTTAATTTTTCTATAAACAAAATTTTTGGATCAAAAATATCTAAAAATATAAAAATCTAAAACTGCTTCATATTAGATTTTTTTTTGTTTTGAAAAATATTCCCAATATTTAAAAAAATATTCCCAAAGTTTAGAAAAATGATAGTGTCGTGGCAACAATGTTCGAGATTATATTTCTTTGTTCTCTCGAACCATGTATTTTGTTGTTTCTTGCCTATTTTGCTTTTGTCTTTTCTTTAACAAAGCGGCACCAAACAACTCTGTTAACATCCAAATTCCAATTGAGTTTGATTTTGATACTCTTTTTCACGAGTTTTATTAATGATAGTATTGAGTATTAGGCTATATAAAACTTCTCTAACTAATGCATTTGCCGTTCGGATCCGGAGTTAACACGTAGGTCCTTTTCAATAAGTCTTAAAATGGAATCGGATGCATCTCTTGTTCCAATTGGAATGTCGTAGAAATTGTGTATGTATGTGTAAAAAAGTTTTGGTATGTGTATCTTCTTAGTCAACGAAAATATACAAAAACAACATTTTTACCGAATTCAGCCATATTTTTTGAAAAAGAACCACTAGGGGATAAAAAGGGATAATTGAGCTTTATCTCCGAAAAAAAAGCGATAGGAAAAAAGTCAGCAGTACTTTTTTAGAAAAAGGGCCCACTAGGGGGTAGAAAAGGGATTACTAAATAGCGGTGTATCTCCAAAATACAAAGCAATAGGATAAAAAATTGATAACATTTGGCTCAGCCACAAAAAAAAGGAGACAACAAATAGTTGATGTTTGATACTTTTTCCAAAATGGACAAAATAGGAAATACAATTTTTGGTACTTTTTTAAAATACATGAGCATCCTTTAAACCTATGAACTTACAAATAAAATTTATATCATAATCGAAAAACCACTTAAAAATTGGAAAAAAGTAGTATAAATTGTATTTCTAGGAAATTAATTTTTAATTACTGAATACAGGGCAAAGAATATGCATACAAATTGAATGCCTGTATTTTAATATTGCCTTAAAATTATAGATTAACCTATTTTGCGTGGAATTACTCAGTTACGTTATCACCTCAAGAACTCTTTCCATTTTGCACCTTAAGTAGTTTTCATTTGTTTAGATAACTAATACAATTATTGGTTCACTAATAATTGTTGTTCATGATCCTGTTGTCCTTTTATCAAAACTCTTACAGCATTATCCTGTTTGCTATTGTTCTTTCAATTACAGCGTTTATTGGCCCTTGTAAAGTTTGTTTTTCACACTTGTTCATAACAATATTAAGTGCTAGTGCACTTTGGTCGTCTATTGACTTTAGCACTAGTATATGAAATAATTAGTAAAAGTAATTAGTTTAGTTTATGAGATTACACAATATGGTATGGTATATATACATAGTTTGCGTGAGCTCAAGATTTTATTGAACAGGAAGAAAATCATAAAAGTTAAGATAGTTTTCTTTAAGGGGCTTAGGAAAAATTTTTATAATTTAATTAAGGTCTAGCAGGTATATATAAATAGAAAACTCAATTTTGCTGATGGTACTTAGATGAAGTGTTTGTCTATTATAGGTGGTTATTTGGTTAGGTGATAAGTTTTAAACTTGTTAAAATGTTAACAAAATATTAGTTTTAGTCATGTCCGATTCTTTTATACTCTATAGTATTTTTTTTAATATTAAGAAAAATATTGGCCGATTGCGATGAGTTCTGATATGCTGACTTATATTTGCATAAATCTTCTCTGCACTAAATTTGGTTATCATAGCTTTTATAAAGTTTATTTGCAATTAAGTGTTTAACGGGCCGGGTTTATGTTTAAATGTGAACCGATTTATATGAGAGCTATAATTAAATATACGGTTTTTGCCAAATTTCAATACCAAACATTTACAAAAAGTATTTTTAATTTGTGTTGCCCTAGCTATTTTTATTAAGGATAGACAGACAGACAGACAGACAGACAGACAGACGGACAGACAGACAGACAGACAAGCTGATATTACGATCGGTCAAGTCCGAAGATATAACAGCTTACATCATAGAGGCAAATGTGGACCGACTACCATTGGTTTGATTTTCGTTATACTTACAAATTTTTATAGAAAAATTTTAGGAATACATTTTTTTTACAAAAAAGTTTTAGATGTAAAATTCCTTATAGAAAAATTTTCGGAATAAAATTTTTTATAGAAAAATTTTTTGTATAGAAAATTTTCGGTACAAAATTTTTTATAGAAAATTTTCGGTATAAGTTTTCTTTAGACAAATTTTCGGTATAAATTTTTTATAGGTGAATTTTTGATATTAATTTTTTTAGAGAAAAATTTTCATTTTAAAAATTTTATAGAAAAAATTTTGTTGTAAAATTTTTATAGAAAAATTTGCGATAAAAAAATTAGTATTATTTTCGCTATAAATTTTTTTTTAAGAAAATTTTAGGTATCAAAATTTAGAAAATTTTCAAGAGAATTTATGGTTGCAAAATTTTTGTAGAAAATTTTTCGGAAAAAATTTTTATAAAAAAATTTCGGCATAAATATTTTTATAGAAAAATTTTCGGTTTAACAATTTTTTTTATAGAAAATTGTATACAAAAATTTTGATATAAGAATTTTTTATATAAAAAATATAGATATAAACATTTTTGATAAAAATAAAATGAAAAATTCTTATTATAATATATTATTTTATAGAAAAAATTTTAGGTGTAAAATTTTTTTAAAAAGGGGTTTTCAAAAATTTTATGACGTCAAATATTTAATTAAAAAGTTTTATTTTAGGGTATTGCACTAAGATCCCAATTAATTACAATTATTTATTATTGTAATAAATAGTAAAAAAAAAACAAAAAAATGTTGGTGGGGAAGCTTTTCCTCTACGCGTTTCGATGATTGGTTAGGACATCTCTTTAGGAGAATTATCCCTAATTCTAGACAGAGCGAAAACCACACATCATATATTATTTGAGTGACAGAATAAATACGAATTATTATTGTGTCCAATAAATATCAACAATAAAAAAATGAATCAGAACAGAAACACACAAACATTCTTTTATTGAAGAATTTTCGGTATTAAATTTTTTGTAGAAAAGTTTTGGGTACCAAATTTTTGGGATCAAATTTTTGTAAAAAAAATTTTGGTATCACATTTTTGGTAAACTTTTTTCGTTGTAAATATTTGTTTAGAAAAATTGTTGTTAAAAAAATTTTTATAGAAAAATTTTCGTTAAAAAAATTTTACAGAAACATTTTCAATACAAAATTTTTTGTTATAAAAATTTTATAGAAAAATTTTCTTTAAAAAATTTTTTCTAGAAAATTTATAAACATAAACATTTTTATAGAAAAGTGTTCTTTAAAAAATTTTTATAAAAAATTTACGGTAGCAAAATTTTTGTAGAAAATTTTTTGGAATAAATATTTTTTTACAAAAATTTCGGTATAACAATTTTTATATTTATATATTAAGTAATTTTTTTTTATATTATAATTTTTATATTTTTTAACATTTTCGGTAAAAGAATTATTTATAAAAAAAATTTCGGTAAAAAATTTCGGTATAAAAATTTTCTAAAAAAATATTCGTTATAATATTTTTAAGAAAAATTTTGGATATAAAAAACTTTACAAAAAATTTTTTTAAAAAAATTTAAAGACAAATTTTCATTATAAAATTTTTTATAGAAAAATTTTCGTTTTAAAATATTTTATAAAAAATTATAGATATATTTTTTTTAAAGTATCAAATTTTTGTAAAAAATTTTCGGTATCAATTTTTTGTGACAAATTTTTGTTACCAAATTTTTGTAAAAAAATTTCCTTGTAACATTTTTTTTTTTGAAAAATTTTCGGTAAAAAAAAAATGATAGAAAAGTTTCCGTATAAAAATTTTTATAAAAAAATGTTGGTATCAAAATTTTGATAACTAGAATTTTCGGTATAAAAATTTTTATAAAAAAATTTTTGATATACAAAGTTTTATAGTGAAATTTTCGGTTAAAAATTTAAAGAAAAATTCTCTTCATAAAATTTGTTATAGAAAAATTTTTGGTACAAAATTTTTTTAGAAAATTTTTTTATTTTTGAATAATATTTATTTATATTTTCGAAAAAAAACTTTGTAGAAAATTTTTCGGTATAAAATCTTTTTGGTTTAACATTTTTTTTTTAGAAAAACTTTCGGTATCAAATTTTGTATAGAAAAATTTTCGGTATAAAAAAACACTGTTACCAAACATAAGGTTGCTACAATTATAAGCAAAATGGGACCATAATTTTGTTAGATAGTGTAAATATTATCATTATTTCATAACTTGCAATATTTAACACTTAAAACCACTTTACATATGAATATTTTCTAACTAATTTCAACAATTCAGAAGGACACTTGTAAACTAACAATAAAACCTACAACAATTACATTGTGAAAAGTATTAGCAAGTACTAGAAACAACAACTAAGCATGAGAACAATACTAACTACCAACTACTACAACAATTACTTCATCAAGTAAGCAATTTAACAAGGATATTTTTATGACTTTGAACTTTTTGTTGTTTTAAATTTTTTCTTAATTTTTTTTTTTTTCAAATAAAAACCAGCAATATCCTTTTTTATGATTGTAAAACAATGATAGTTACACTTGAAATTGTTATTTGCTAAAACAACACCGACACACTTTTATTAGTTGAAGTCTCATGCAAACGGACAGACGGACGTTTCCAAAGGTGGCAACAAATTGTGGTGTAGAGTTGAGTGTTGGAAAAGGTTGAATTTGCTGGCTGGCAGTTTGGATGAGGTTTATTGCGTTTATGGGTTTATTGTATTGAAAATATGTATAAGAAAAAAAAAACGAATGAAAAATAAAAACTAATCACAGCATCTAAACAATAGAATTACTTGTTACATGGCCAGTCAACAACGACAGTAACACGAACATCAAAAAGGTTTTAAAAAAATTAAATTCAAAAAAACGAAACAGATCTCAACGACTACGATGTTATTTCCAATTTTACAAACAATTGCAAAAATATAAAGATTTTTACACCAACGTTTATTTTACACGAAAATTCACACATTCATTTGAACACACACAATGTAATGTACAGGGTAATGTACATTGTAATGTTTTACATGCAGAAATAGACATAAAATTTAAGAAAACTAACAAGAAGGAAGTGGAAAAAGAAAAAAATAAACATGAAACGAATCAGTTAATGTTCGGTCGAATGTTTGCGTGGAAATTATCACAATGTTGGGAAAAATCGGAAAGTAATAAAATTTTATTGAGCCCATAAAAATCAACTGGGTTAGAGAAAACAACAACAGCAACAACTACAAGAGCAAAAACTACACAAACATAAAAACATTCAAAGTTAAGGCGAGTTCTGCAATTGAACCCACTTGGCTAGTACTCAGGATACTTCTCCGGTCCTCGTCTCGACCAAAACGAAATAAAAATAAGTAACAAAAAAAATAAATGTTCATGGTCATGGATTTTAAAATCTTAACGCCAGTGTTAAATATTTACTTTGGTCAATTGCTTGTTGGGCCATAATGCAACTGGTAAGTACTTATTTTATTTGTACTTTTTATCCGGAAAATTATTTTGTTCTTCGGAAGTGGAGAAATAAAATATGAGTGTTAAATTTATATAATAAATTTTTTTTAAAAAACTTATTATGACAAAATATTGTTCTATAAAAATTTTGTTATAAAAAATTATATATAACAAGTAAGAAAGTGCTATAGTCGGTCAAGCCCGACCATACGATACCCTTCACCACTAAGGTCAAAGGTGTACTTTATTCTGTATAAAGACAAATATTTGCTAAATTTATATATTATTATATATTTAACCTGTTTCCGTCATTTGGACTTATATGAGAGCTAGGGTCAAATGTGGACCGATTATCACGAAATTTGCCAAATTAATTACAGTTGTTACAAAAATTATGTATGCAAAAAATACACACAAAATTTTAATTATCTTTAGATTTACTAGCGTTTTAGCGATTTTTTGTCTCATTTAATGCGTTTTTAAAGAAAAGTTTGTATGGGAGCTATGGTTAAATGTGAACCGATTTCAACGAAATTTGGTACAGTGATTTTAGTTTACATAAGCAGTATTTGGTTTAAATTTCATGAAAAAATATTGATATTTGTGGCCAATATATCAATTTCGGAAAGTGAGACCTATGGGAGGTACCAGAAATAATTGAACGATTTTGACCAATTTTAAAAGCCATGGTTTCATTATCAAAAAAATGATCTGTGCCAAATTTCATCAAATTATCTTTAGAATTGCGGCCTGTAGTTTGATTACAAGGATTACATGGGGGTCCAGCCAGCCAGACGGGCGGACAGACATCGCTAAATAGACTCAGAAAGTGATTCTAAGCCTATTGGTATACTAAAAGGTGGGTCTAAAACAAATATTTCTATGCGTTACATACATCAGCACAAACTTATAATCAGAGCTTCGAAAGGCTTAATTAAATATTAGCTTAATTCCTAGGAATTCAAAAATGATTTAACAATACCTTAAGTTTAATTCCCATAAAACAATTAAAAAAAATGTGTTGATTTTGAATTCATAGTGAATTGATTCACATGGGAATTTAAAATCAACTTGAATGAATAAAATGTTTCTTCATTCCTCTACTCCAATTTTAATTAACATTTTTTATTCTTAATTAAAACCAGTCCAAATTGAATTAAAATATTTTTTGATAATTCATTTTGTGCAAATCATTAGGGTGGATATAATCTAAAGATACTTGATTTTAAATCAAAAACTTAAATTCTGACTTTTTCGAGGGAAAAGTTTTTTAAACTATACCACTCATTGAATAAAAGTATATCAAACCAAAAAACGAAAATTGAAGTTTTAATTTATAGGGTATTATTATATCAAGTGCGATATACATTGTTTGTAAAAACCCTAGATATAAAATAGAACAAAATTTATCATAACCTATTAAAATATTCTTATGTTTTATCAGAAAGCATACACATTTAATAAAAGTATGCATGTATTCTTTAATGTTCGTTCAAAAGAACGGAACTACCCTAATGTGGCTATTTCACCGCAAACTTGTGTATATTTTGCATTTATTTGTTAAACTATAACTTTTAAAAGATATTTAGATATGCAGGAATATAGTAATATTAATGGTCCTTCGTTTATAATGACCTAATCTTTACCAGAAATTCAATCAGTGAAGGAATCTGCTTAATTAAAAATTTTTTCTAAAAAAATTTATAAAAATAATTTGTTTTTTGTGACATTAGTTTTTGTAAATACATACATATACATGTAAAATGTGCTAATATGTAAGAGTATATTATCTCTGGTTTTGTTGTGTTGCTGCGAAATAATGGATTTTATATGTTTTCGAATCTGGATGAGATTATAGATTATGTGTACAAAAAATCTTTAGTTTTATGTGTATCTATATTTTATTTTAAATAGTTTTTCTGATCTTATGACCAATAACAAAGAATTTTTTTTTTTTTTGTTTTTTTTTTTTAAATTTCGCCTAAGTCAACTTAATAAACTTTTGAATTTTTCCACAAAAATGTTATTTGTATATGCCCTACAGGTCTAAAAAACATTAGTCCCTTAGCAGTTAAAATCGAGATGGAAATCATCTCGGCTTAAAAACCCTTTTTTAACCCAATAACTTAAGAAAGAGTCATTTTTTTATCCTCTAAAATGGGGACTTTTTTCATGGGTATTAAATGATATTTAATCCCTAATGCAATCCTGAAACTTATTTTATGGTTAAGGACTTGTTTCGTTGAGATTTATTTTATTCCGCTCTTTTATAGGTATTATATATTTTGGAACTGTAGGGTTCGTTTGAATACATTTATTTTTGTATGCCTTTACAAAATGATTTGTTTTTAAAATTTTTAATTATTTTTGTATAAGATTAAGAATTGAAATAATTTTAATTAAATCTAACTGATTTTAAATTCCCTAAGAATTAATTCTTAAAAGTTAAGGCTTATGACTTGATTCAGGTGAATGTATTATGGGAATGATATAAACACTAAAATAAATTTGATTTTAAAATATGGAATTAGGAATTGAGCCTTTCGAACCTCTGCTTATAATACCCTTTCCACCTATGGTGGAAATAATATTTTGGGACAAATATATGTGTGTCCCTGATACATTGAGGAAACTTGACCACTAAGAGACTGAATACTATTTTCCGTTGAATTTTTATTAAAAGTCAAATCAAAATTTTTTGTAAGTTTTTGGTGTAAAAATTGTCTACCAAAAAAACTTGACAAAGTAAATTTTTAGATTTAAATTATTTATGTAACCAATTTTGATGATTCAATGTTAGATTTTAATTGATTTAATTATTTCAATATTTTCTATTAAATTGAGTTTTTCCTAAAGGCGAAATTTTAATTGAAACATTGTCAGGTTATAACTAACGCTACAAAAGTTCATTTTAAAGCTATTAAATTTGTAGCTGAAACAATGAAAACATTACAATTAAATTGGAAAAAATCCTAAAAACCAATATAAAATGAAAAAAAATCCAAACTAAAAAAAAATCAATTAAGTTTTATTTTTACAAATCCTTAATATGTAGATAAAACAAGGAATGGAATCTAAAAAACAAAAATCACACACTCAATAACGTTAAACAAAAAATGCACCCGACTGTCTAAAATTTCCTATCAATATTAGAAATTTAAAAAAATTTTTTTTATAAAATAACAAATATTTGAGAAATTTTTAACAAATTTCATATAAAAATAAGAAACTTTTGAAAAATTTCCGATACAAATAACAAATTTTTGAAAAATGTCCTATAGAAATATAGGAAATTTATAGGAAATTTTTCTGAGAAATTTTTCAAAAATTTCTTATTTTTATAGGAAATTTTTCAAAAATTTCTTATTTTTATAGGAAATTTTTCAAAAATTTCTTATTTTTATAGGAAATTTTTCAAAAATTTCTTATTTTTATAGGAAATTTTTCAAAAATTTCTTATTTTTATAGGAAATTTTTCAAAAATTTCTTATTTTTATAGGAAATTTTTCAAAAATTTCTTATTTTATAAGAAATTTTTCAAAAATTTCTTATTTTATAAGAAATTTTTCAAAAATTTCTTATTTTTATAGGAAATTTTTCAAAAATTTCTTATTTTTATAGGAATTTTTTCAAAAATTTTTTATTTTTATAGGAATTTTTTCAAAAATTTCTTATTTTTATAGGAATTTTTTCAAAAATTTTTTATTTTTATAGGAAATTTTTCAAAAATTTCTTATTTTTCAAAAATTTCTTATTTTTATAGGAATTTTTTCAAAAATTTCTTATTTTTATAGGAATTTTTTCAAAAATTTCTTATTTTTATAGGAATTTTTTCAAAAATTTCTTATTTTTATAGGAATTTTTTCAAAAATTTCCTATTTTTATAGGAATTTTTTCAAAAATTTCTTATTTTTATAGGAATTTTTTCAAAAATTTCTTATTTTTATAGGAATTTTTTCAAAAATTTCTTATTTTTATAGGAATTTTTTCAAAAATTTCTTATTTTTATTGTAAATTTTTCAAAAATTTCTTATTTTTATTGAAATTTTTCAAAAATTTCTTATTTTTATAGGAAATTTTTTAAAAATTTCTTATTTTTATAGGAAATTTTTAAAAAATTTCTTATTTTTAAAGGAAATTTTTCAAAAATTTCTTATTTTTAAAGGAAATTTTTCAAAAATTTCTTATTTTTATAGGAAATTTTTCAAAAATTTCTCATTTTTATAGGAAATTTTTCAAAAATTTATTATTTTTACAGAAAATTTTTCAAAAAAATATTTTTTTTATAAGAAATTTTTCTCAAAGATATTATTAGTATAGGAAAGTTTTAAAAAAATTCTTACTTTTATTCGAAATTTTTAAAAAAAATTTTTCTTTGAAGGAAATTTTTCAAAATTTCTTATTTTTATCTGTAATTTTTCAAAAATTTCTTATTTTTATGGGAAATATTTCAAAAATTTCTTATTTTTATGAAAAATTTTTCAAAAATTTCTTATTTTTATAGGAAAATTTTCAAAAGTTTCTTATTTTTATACCAAAATTTTCCAAATGGTCTTATTTTTTAAAATGTTTTTTATTTTTATAGGAAATTTTTTAATAATTTCTTATTTTGAAAGGAAATTTAAAAATTTTTTTTTTTTTTTGTATTTTTAGAGGAAATTTTAATAAATTTCTCATTTTTATATTAAATCTTTTTTAAGTTTTTTTTTTTTAATTTTTTTGTTTTGAAATGCAAATTTAATACAAGATTTTCTGAAAAATAAAAATATTAAGGATGAAAAAATTAAGGGTCACTTCAGCCCTTGAAACTGCTGGGAGCTGAACAAATAAAATGAGAATTACATTGAAAACATTTGTTGCTTGTTTTTGTGCACAGATTTCCTTTTTACATAATAAAATACGTTTGTCTGTGGAAGTGCATTGATTGTAAATACACATACATTGGTATGCTATATATTTACACATGTGCAAAACATCTATGTTGCACAGTGTAACGCAGTGTTGCATGTACTAACTACAGAGTTTTTATACCGCTTTTGTATTTTTTCCAGAATTAAATTTTTATTTTTAGTATTTTTTCGGTTTTGGTTTGTTTGTTTTTCTCAACACCCACAAAAATGCCAAAACAACGAATCGAATTTGCAATTGAATTCAATGAGATTTTTCTTTCTATATTTTTCATTCATTTGGGGTTTTTTTGTTTATCAGTCTGTCCTTATGTCTGTTGTTTGTTTTAATTTTATAGATTTTTATGTCGGTCGGTCGGTCTGTCGGCCGGTTTGTCGATCGGTTGTTTAAGTCTATGTGCCTCTATGCAACATTTGTTATTTATTGAATAATCGAGGTGAGAGGCATGAATACCAGATATTCGATATAGTTTGTTTTAGTAGGTGTTTTTGTGGTAGAAAGAGTTGTAGTCTAAAAAAAACTTTTGTGTGTGTTTTATCAACTCGTTTGTAATAGAACTTGGTTTATTGGAAATTTGAATAATTCTTTTCAAATTGGTAAAGGGAACAATTTTTTGTTATATAAAATAAAATCAACTGTAAAATGTAAATGGTCCTAAATGTTAGAGGTTTTCTATAGATACAAGGGTTTTAAGGTTTTGTGTTATCCTTAAATTCTTTAAAAAAGGTTTCTAATTTTAAACTTTTTAACATTTTTTCAAACTTTGGCATAAATGATTAGGGCAAGTTTTTCTAAGCACAAAAAAATTGTACCAAAAAAGGTATTAAAATTTTGAAAAATATAATTAAAGTATCTTTTATCATAATAATATAAGCAAGATTTAACAAAAATACGTAAATATAGGCAAATGCTTATGTTTCATAAGGAAAATGTTTAAAAAACTTGCCCTATATATGATAATTAATAAACAAGTATAGAATGTTTTTCATAAAAAAAACTTCAAAATGAAACTTTTAACTAAAATTATTTAATGAAGTAAATAAATGACTAACACACAAATAAACTAAATATGTTTTACTACAATATTTTAATATAAGACATTTTCTTAGAAATTTTCTTCTCCCTCTATCTTTGAAAGCACAAAAGTTTTTGCTCATGTTCAAATAATCGAAAGTTTAAACATATAAATGAATACTATTTTGTTTTAAGGAGCAATTCCTTGAGAAAATTCATCAAACTACATACGAAGATTTTTATTTGTAGAATTACAGAAAAAAAAAACTATGTAATTTATTTATAAAGTTTTGCAGTTAAGAAAGAGTTTCTGGAGTAAGTGAAATAAGTTCATTAAAGTAAAAGAAAATGGAAAATTCTTAATAACTAAACTATAAAATTATGCAGTTGTTCTATGCCCTAAGAAACAACTTGTTCAAGTACTTTTTTGGTAGTTTTCTTTTGGGGTAGTAACAAACATTTGAGTTTGCTGCAATTTTAAAGCCGGAAGTGTTAATTTTATTTCATATGTATGTTTATTTTATGTAAATACATAAGAGCAAATGTGTTTGTATGTGTGTGTGTTTGTTTTCAAAAATAAAAAGTTTCCTTCTAAATAAATTTAAACTTTTTATAAAGTTGATTTTTCAAAGTTAGTCTTTCTAAAAATATGGGATGACGTTTAGAAATTTTACTAAACTTAAATAATATTTTTCTTTCTTTATAAGCAATTTTTTTTTAAATTTACTAATTTCATAGAAAATTTTCAAAAATTGACTATTTTTATAGGAAATTTTACAAAAACTTATTATTTTTATGGAAAATTTTATATTTTTATAGGAAATTTTTAAAAAATTTACTATTTCTATAAAAAAATATTTCAAAAAGTTACTCTTTTTATCGGAAATTTTTCAAAAATTTACTATTTTTATAGGAAATTTTTCAAAAATTTCTTATTTTTTTTTACAAATTTTTTCATAAATTTACTATTTTTTTAGGAAAATTTGAAGAAATTTTTTAAAAATTTCTTATTTTTATAGGAAATTTTCAAAAATTTCTTATTTTTATAGGAAATTTTTCAAAAATTTCTTATTTTTATAGGAAATTTTTCAAAAATGTCTTATTTTTATAAGAAAAATTTTCAAAAATTTCCTATTTCTATAGGAAATTTTTCAATAATTTCTTATTTTTATAGGAAATTTTTCAAAAATGTCTTTTTTTTTACACGAAAATTTCCACAAATTTCTTAGTTCTATAGGAAATTATTCCAAAATTTTTTATTTTTATAGAAAACTTTTCAAAAATTTGTTTTTGTAGGAAATTTTTCAGAAATTTCTTATATTAATAGGAAATTTATCAAAAATTTTTTATTTTAATACGAAATTTTTTCAAAAATTTCTTTTTGAAAATAAATTTTACAAAAACTTATTATTTTTGTAGGAAAATTTTCAAAATTTTCTTATTTTCATAGAAAATTTTTAAAAAATTTCTTATTTTTATGGAAAATTTTTAAAACCTTTTCATTTTTATAGGAAATTTTTTCAAAAATGTATCTTTTTTGTAGAAAATTTAAAAAAAAAAATCTTGTTTTTATAGGAATTTTTTCAAAAATATCCTATTTTTATAGGAAATTTTTTAAAAATTCCATATTTTTATAGGAATTTTTTTAAAAAATTATTTTTTTATAGAGAATTGTTCAAAGTTTATTTTTTTTATAGGAAATTTTCCAAAAATTTCTTTTTTTATAAGAAATTTTTCAAAAATTTATTTTTTTTATAAAAAATTTTTCAAAAATTTGTTATTTTTATTTGAAATTTTTGAAAAATTAACTTTTTTATAGGAAATTTTTGAAAACTTTCTTATTTTTATAGGAAATATTTTAAAAATTTTATATTTTTACAAGAAATTTTCAAAAATTTCTTATTTTTATAGAGAATTTTTCAAAAATTGCATATTTTTATAGGAAATTTTTCAAAAATTTATAATTTTTATAATTTTTATAAAATTTCTTATTTTTAGAAGAAATTTTTATAAAATTTCTTATTTTTAAAGGAAATTTTTCAATAATTTCATGTTTTTTAAGAAAAAATTTCAAAAATTTCATATGTTTTATAGGAAATGTTTTAAAAATTTACTATTTTTATAAGAAGTTATTCAAAAGTTTGTTATTTTGATAAGAAATATTTCAATAATTTTTTTCAAAAATTTCTTACTTTTATAGAAAATTTTATAAAAATTATATAATTTTTTGGATTTTTTTTTAAATTTCTTACTTTTAAAGGAATCTTAAAAAAAAGTTGTTATTTTTATAGAAATTTCTTATTTTTTTTTTGGGAAATTATTCAAAAATTCCATTTTTTTTAGAAAAATTTTTTTGCAGGAAATTTTTTAAGAATTTCCTATTTTTATATTAAATTTTTTAGTAATTTTTTATTTTTATAACAAATGTTTTAAAGTTTTCTAAATTTTATTGGAAATTTTGAAATTTTTTTATGTTAAAAAAATCTGTTTTTATGGAAAATTTTTCAAAACTTTCATATGTTTATAAGAAATTTTCCAATAATTTTTTATTTTGATAGAAAGTTTTTCAAAAATTTTCTGTTTTTTAAGCAAGTTTTTCAAAAATTTCTTATTTTTACAGCAAATTTTTCAAAAGTTCTTTATTTTTATAGAAAATTTTTTAAACAATTTCTAATTTTTATAGGAAATTTTAAAAAATCTTTATTTTTTGTGGAAAACTTTTCAAAAATTTCTTGTTTTTTAAGGAAATTTTTCAAAAATGTACTTTTTTATAGGAAATTTTTGAAAAATTTCTTATTTATATAATATTTTTGTTGATATTTTTTTTACTTTTATAGGAAATTTTTCAAATATTAATTTTTTATAGGAATTTTTTCAAAAATTTCTTACTTTTATAGGAAGGTTTTCAAAAATTTCTTATTTTTATAAAAAATATTTTAAAAATTTATTTTTTGTATAAAACATTTTTCCAAAAATTTTTTGATTTTATAGGAAATTTTTCAAAAAGGTCTTATTTTTAAAATAAATTTTTCAAAAATTTCTTAGTTTTATAAGAAATTTTTAAAAAATTTCTTATTTTCTTAATAAGTTATTCAAAAATTTTTTATTTAAAAAAAAAATTTGAAAATTTTTTTGGGAGCTTTTCGAAATATTGACTATTTTTCACAATATTTGTATCTTTGCGAATGAAAAATTTTCTATATAAAACCCATTCCCCATATGTTCTGACACGATTTATGTCTTTCTCATAAAACTAAAATAAGTTTTAATTATGTTATTTGTAGAGATCGTTGTTATTTTCTAATGACCGGAAATTCTAATAAAATGTCACCTGTAATTAACACAAAATTGCAAATAATTTTCCCAACAATTTTATTTGTTATTTAGTTGTTTAAGTATATTTATGTTATTATTGTATATGTTATATGTCCTAGATGTTTTGTTGGCAAAATGTATCCAACCTAAGAAATACATTAGAAACAAAAACAACATCAACAACAACGATAATAAACATTAGAAATACTTAGAAAAGTTATAAATTAGTACGTGTGTGAATATGAAATATATGTTTGTATGTATGGATGTATATAATATAACGGAACATAAAGTTTGTAAACTAAAGCTTTAGTAGAAATTTTACCATATACTAGGGATGTCTATTTTGTAAGCTATCAAATTTTTTTTAGTTAATGTGATATACTTTATTAGATCTTTATTGATTTGTTTATAGATTGTAGATAGTTCATAAATTAAGAAATAAAACAATAGTTCTCCAGAAACTACTCAAAACAAGTCAAACTTACCGAATTAGTTTCCATGATCAATTATGGTTTGTGTCTTTGATAAATTATTATGCATTGTCATTTTATGAAGAAACAGGTTTACTTATAAGCACGGTTCGGCGCAAAGAGAACAGAACAAAAAAAATAGTCGACAGAGTTGCCGTATTTTAATACTTTTAGCTAGAATAGGTACTTTTTTTTCAATGTGTAGTTCTAAATTTTTGAAAAGAAAAACTTTTCTATTCCATTTTTTTTAAATATTTTTATCAAAATCTTTTCTATTGAATTTTTTTATCAACAATTTTTCTATAGAAAATTGTTTTATCAGAAATGTTTCTATACAAAATTTTTTTTTCCAAAATTTTTCTATACAAAATTTTATTATCGAAAATTTTCTTTAGAAAATTTGTTAACAAAAAATTGTTCTATAAAAATTGTTTTTATCAAAATCGAAATTTTTTTTATCAAAAATTTTTCTATAGAAATTATTTTATCAAAAATTTTTTATCAATAATTTTTCTGTAGAAAATTTTTTTATCAAAAATTTTTCTATAGAAGATTTTTTCATCAAAATTTTTTTTGTAAAACATTTTTTTATCAAAAAATTTTTCTATAGAAAATTTTTTTATCAAAAACTTTTCTATAGAAAATTTTGTTATCAAAAATTTTTCTATAGAAAATTTTTTCATCAAAAATTTTTCTATAGAAAATTTTTCATCAATAATTTTTCTATAGAAATTTTTTTTTATCAAATATTATTCTATAGAAAATTTTTTCATCAAAAATTTTTCTGTAAAACATTTTTTTATCAAAAACTTTTCTATAGAAAATTTTTTTATAAAAAATTTTTCTATAGAAGATTTGAATATGTTTTAATACAACAATATTTTAATCGAAAGTTTTTACAGAAAAATATTTTCATCGAAAAATTTTCTATAAAATCTAATTTTTATAGAACAATTAAAAAAAAATATTTTTGGTAAAACTTTTTCTGTAAAAAAATGTTTGGATCGAAAATACCTAAAAAACAAGTAAGAAAGTGCTATAGTCGGTCAAGCCCGATCATACGATACCCTTCACCACTAAGGTCAAAGGTGTTCTTTTTCCTGTATAAAGACAAATATTTCCTAAATTTTGCCATCATACAAACATATTCTCAAAACTTATATTTTTAAGCTGCTTCCGTCATTTGGACTTATATGAGAGCTAGGGTCAAATGTGGACCGATTATCTCGAAATTTGACAAATTGATTACAGATTTGATTACAAAAATTATGTGTGCAAAAAATAAACTTAAAATTCTCATTATCTTCGGATTTTCGAGCGTTTTAAGGAATTTTTCCCATTTAGTGCGTTTTGAGAAAAGAGTTTGTATGGGAGCTATGGTCAAATGTTGACCGATTTCCACGAAATTTGGTACAGTGATTTAGGTTTACATAACCAGTATTTGTTTTAAATTTCATAAAAAATTATTGATTTTTGTGGCCAAAATATCAATTCCGGAAAGTGGGACCTATGGGAGGTACCATAAATAATGAACAGATTTTGACGAATTTCAATAGCCATAGTCCTATTATCAAAGAAATGTTCTATGCCAAATTTTATCAAATTATCTTTAGAATATCGACCTGTAGTTTGATTAGTTTTACTTCAATAACTTTTAAGCGACTGGGCCGATTGTGGAGCAATATGCAGAAATCGGCCAATGGGTACTTGGAATTTTAGACCAATTTTTAAAAACATGTCTATTTTTAACACAGTGACCTCTCTACTGAGCCAAAGTTGAACGCCATTGTATGTAAAACCTATTGGTCCGTATAACTTTCGTAAATATAAACCTATCGAAAAGTTTCTATACATTCGAAAACTACTTAAGAAAGAAAGAAAAATATGATTACTGTACAATGCTATCTCTAATAGTTTAAGAGATATTTAACCGAATGTCGCTTACGATTACTTAAATCTAAAGGCTCGATATGTCTTTGTTTTCTCGAATCATGTATTTTGTTGCTATTAATTTGATTTTGATTTGTTTCTTGCCTATTTTGTTTTTTCTTTAACAAAGCGGCACCAACCAACTCTGTTAATATCCAACTTCCAACTGAATGATTTTAATGCTTATTTTCACGAGTTTTATTAATGATCGTGGTATTTACGAAAATTAAAAATATTCATCGGCTACTGGTGGTATAGGTTGCCTACTCCTGCTTATAAGTAAAGAAATTATACCCAGCAAAACTTTGGTAATGGCAAGTACTCTGGTAACTGGTTTCCTTGTAATGTCTACAACATACCCTCCAAATAACTAATAAGTTATTACAGAAGTACTTATTTGAAATTAAAATGGTAATTTGGACTGAATGGCCCAGGTAGGAATCCCACCAAGACCAACAATTTTTTTTAATTTATTTTTTATTAAAAAAGTCTTTTTAAATGATTTTTTAATTTTAAGAACTTAAATATTACCTTCTGTAAAAAAATTTTGGAAAACTAACTCATGGTAATGAAAAAACACCATCATGAGTTAATTTTCATTATGTAGGCGATGTTGGACACCAACCAGAACCGTGTTTGGTTCTGATTGGTCTTAACTTGGTAAGCCCAGACATATTTTGGTCATTCTTTATCTCAACTGTGGACTATAAAACAACAGCTTGGCCTATAAAATTGTAGAATATTTACACAAGATCAAAGTTCACGGAATTCTAAAGTATGCTCGGACTTTGACCTTATCAGGTTGTAACTATAGGCCATTAAAGTAAGTAAGAGTCAATGTTATATAAAAACTTATACAAAAAGGAAGACTTAAATTGTATAAGTTTTAAAACAAACGTTTACAAAAAATCATATAGAAATATTTTTCCAAAAATTACAACAAAGCAAAAAAATCAGGGGAAACAAAGTTATTGTCACATGATTTTGGATCTAAAAATAAAAATTGTATATATTAATTATAAGCTGATAAGTTTTCAACATATGAAGTAGCCTAGCACTCGTAGGGTTCTGGGTTCGAGCCCCCATGGGGGTATACAAAAAAATTTGTATTTCGTTTAAAAATATGTTTTTTTAAATAAAACAACAACAAAAAAGTTTTTGTTGTTGTTTTCCAATTGCTAACCCAATTCATTACTTTTCTGCAATTGGTAAGTACTTGCCTCCAATGACATCCCCATGTTAAACAGTAAATGAGTAAGTAGTTCGTGTTCAATAGTTTAGCTGTTTAACTCATTATTTGGTAATGAAAAGTTTTGCTGGGTAATTATTTAAGTTTGTTATATGTAAATTTTTGTTCGATTCATTCTTTATGAAAAACATACCATAATATTTATGTGCTTGCAAGGATATATGTGTACAAGTATGAAGGATATTAAAGCTAAAGAAGAAAAGGAAATAAAAAAAGTTTAACACCAGTACTTCTAGTAATTACAACAAAATATTTTAGGTAAGAAATAAATAAGTAAATATTTTTTATACAGATTTCTGTATAATTAGTATGGGTCTTTCTTTGCAAAACATGAGACTAACTTTTAAATCTTTCAACTATTAAATTGAGAATAGAATTTTGTAATATATCGTTACTTTAATATAGAAAAGCCCTAACTAATATTTTTCTTACGTTACAGGAGAGGGAACAAAAACTAAATAAAATCTTTAGTTTTGAAGATACAAAAATTTTTAAACACAGTTTTTTTTACTAAATTCTCTAAAGAATTTAATACTATATTAATATTTTTTAAAATTAAAAGATTTTTATAAAATTATTTAAGATAAAGCTTTAAAAAGCGATTTGAATAAAAAACGACTTAGGGCCTTTCTATATTGAAGTAACGATATATTTATTCAAAGAAATTTTTTTTCAAAAATTTTCTCACAAATTCTTTTTTATTTAATACCCCATATTCATTACTTTCTCCTAATACTACTAAACATTTATGTGCCTATATAATACATTTACATGTATTAGAGAGGAAATATTTTAGCATAATTATAATTACTAGTACAGAGAAATATTCATAAATATCCTTTAACTCTAAACTACATATTATATCCTAGAAAAAACACAATTATGTAAGTAATATTAATAAAGTCGATTACATAAAAGTAAGTTACTTTTTACTTAAGGTAAAAGTATGTTATGTACATAAATACATACCTACATAAGTACCTATATGTAATGTTTATATATGGGCAAATCCGAAAAATATTAAACCAAGAATTTTAAAACGGTCAAAATCACTTATTTGTGTTTATTAATAAATGTACCATATATTGATCCTTTAGAATATATAATGGATACAATTTTTGATTGCTCTCTTCGTAAATGGCAGGTCTTTATTTGCAGCCATTTCGAATTTTTATATATTTTTTAAAATTATACGTTTTTTGAAAGTTCATAAAAATCATAAAAACATCCATTTAGGTATCAAGTTTCAGTAGGGGCTCAAAGTCTGCTTAATTTTATACAATTGGATGTAAAATACCCTATCAAAAGTGATTGGAGTGATATAAATAACGTCAAGTAAAAAAGGGCTCTCAGTGTGTAGCGTCCGTCACAGAAACAAAGTTTTTTTTTTTTTAACAGGGACCGTACCTGTTATAACTTTTATCGTAAAAGTCAGAAAATAAAAGTTATTTTTTGACTTATATTTTTTCAAGCAAAAATAAAAGTTATTTTTTAACTTTTATTTTTTCTAGCAAAAATATCAGTTATTTATGACTTTTATTTTTTCAAGCAAGAATAAAAGTTATTTTTTGATTTTTATTTTTTCGAGCAGAAATAAAAGTTATTTTTTGACGTTTATTTTTTCGAGCAGAAATAAAAGTTATTTTTGTTTGAAATTATGATAAATTTATAGAAAAATTTTTTCAAACAAAGATAATTTTTCAGTGAAAATAATTTACATATGCTCAAAAATTAATGAAGTTTAGTTTTGTAATCATAATTGGGGTTGGAAACACAAAAATAACTTTTATTTCTGCTCGAAAAAGTCAAAAAATAACTTTTCTGCTCGAAAAAATAAAAGTCAACAGTTATTTTTACTCGAAAAAATAAAAGTTAAAAATGACTTTTATTTTTGCTCGAAAAAATAAAAGTTAAAAATAACTGTTATTCTTGCTCAAAAAAAAAATAAAAATCAAAAAATATCTGTTATTTTTCTTCTAAAAAATAAAAATCAGATTTTTGAAAAGCATCACATTTTATGAAAATTTGGTCTAAGACTATCAAAATGGTATACTTGGTTTAATTCTTCGACATTTCCTTGCGATTGCTTTTTTAATCAAAAATTAAAAAATAAGAGTTATTTTCAGTCCCTGTTTTTTAATTTCACTAGTGCAATTTTTCTTTTTTCTCCAATTGAACTTGGTTTGTAAAGAGAACTTATAGTATACTTTACATTAGGCTAAAAATATATAGATGTTAATATAGCATTTTACAGAATATTATGTATAGGAAAGTGTGTAGCGTCCGTCACAGTATATATTTTTTTTATAAAATAATATTTATAAGACACAGAATTTACGAACACATATCTGTCTTATTCATAAAGCCATAACACTGTCTATATACACAGATTAAATTTAAGATATTAGGTGTTTCAAAAATATACAGTGGGGCAAATTTGATGCTTTTGAAATTTGTTTTGTTTTGGAACACTCTAACAGCTAGCCGAAGCTTTCTTTCGACGTAGCGTCCGCAACAGTTTATTTATGGATTTTTGGTGAAACTGGAAATTTTAAAATATTTTATAGAAGCTGTTTTCCAATCCTCTGATTTTCCTCTATCTTTAATAGATTTACAATTTTTTTTATTACTATGGCCGATTTGATGAAAATTACAGAAACACGTGTTGAAAAAAATGTCACTTCCATTTTTTGTAGCGTCCGTCACAGCACTTTAAAAGCGAATGTCTTTTTCCTCCAAAAGAAGTATGTAATTTAACAAATGCCATTCGATAGCACAATTGATGGGCTAATATTTTCAGAAATCTGTGCAAAGATATCTAGTGTAGAACGGCAATGTGATATATTTAAGTACAACAAAATCCGTACAAATGTATAGTCCATCACGCAGATTTTGCCCATATGTATAGGAATTCATATACATCCATGAGTATGTTTGGATGTATTACTCTACTCATTAGAACAAGTGCAAATTTGCAAAAAAAAAAACAAACTAGGTATAAAGTAATAGAAAATTTTCTGTAATATTTCTAGTAAATGAAAAACCATGTCTAGGTAATTATTAGAAACATGAAAATATTGTTGTGGTAAATATTCTCTAAACATTCTTTTAAGTAAAATGAAATAATCTCATTAAAATTGCCTCAACATTATGGAATTAAAATAAAACAAGTAAGATAGAGCTATAGTCGGTCAAGGCCGACCATGCGATACCCTTCACCACTAAGGTCAGAGGTGTTCTTTTTCCAGTATAAAGACAAATATTTGCTAAATTTTGCCATCATACAAACATTTTCTCAAAACTTTTATATTTAAGCTGTTTCAGTCATTTGGACTTATATAAGAGCTAGGGTCAACTGTGGACCAATTATCTCAAAATTTGTCAAATTGATTACAGTTGTTACAAAAATTATGTGTGCAAAAACTAAACTTGAAATTCTCATTTTAGATTTAAGAGCGTTTAAGTGATTTTTATCTCATTTAGTGCATTATTAAAGAAGTTTTTTATGGGAGCTATGGTCAAATGTGGACCGATTTCAACGAAATTTGGTACAGTGATTTAGGTTTACATAAGCAGTATCTGTTTCAAATATTATGAAAAAATATTAATATTTTTGCCCAACATAGCAATTCCGGAAAGTGGGACCTATGGGAGCTACCATAAATAATGGACCGATTTTGACGAATTTCAATAGCCATGGTCTCACTATCAAAAACTGATCTGTGCCAAATTTCATCAAATTATCTTTAGAAATGCGACCTGCACTTTGATTACATGGTTTACATTTCATCATTTGGACCTATATGAGAGCTAGGGTCAAATGTGGACCGATTATCTCGAAATTTGCAAATTGATTACAGTTGTTAAAAAATTATGTTTGCAAAAAATAAACTCATTCTCATTATCTTCAGATTTACTGATTTTTATCTCAACTTAGTGCGTTGACTATAAGTTTGTATGGGAGCTATGGTCAAATGTGGACCGATTTCAACGAAATTTGGTACAGTGATTTAGGTTTACATAAGCAGTATCTGTTTCAAATATTATGAAAAAATATTAATATTTTTGCCCAACATAGCAATTCCGGAAAGTGGGACCTATGGGAGCTACCATAAATAATGGACCGATTTTGATGAATTTCAATAGCCATGGTCCCATTATCAAAATTTCATCAAATTATCGTTAGAATTGCGACCTGCACTCTGATTACATCGTTTACATTCCATCATTTGGACTTATATGAGAGCTAGGGTCAAATGTGGACCGATTATCTCGAAATTTGCAAATTGATTACAGTTCTTAAAAAATTATATTTGCAAAAAATAAACTCATTCTCATTATCTTCAGATTTACTGATTTTTATCTCATTTAGTGCGTTTTGACATATAAGTTTGTATGGGAGCTATGGTCAAATGTGGACCGATTTCAACGAAATTTGGTACAGTGATTTAGGTTTACATAAGCAGTATCTGTGTCAAATATTATGAAAAAATATTAATATTTTTGCCCAACATAGCAATTCCGGAAAGTGGGACCTATGGGAGCTACCATAAATAATGGACCGATTTTGATGAATTTCAATAGTCATGGTCCTATTATCAAAATTTCATCAAATTATCGTCAGAATTGCGACCTGCACTCTGATTACATCGTTTACATTCCATCCTTTGGATTTATATGAGAGCTAGGGTCAAACGTGGACCGATTATCTCGAAATTTGCAAATTGATTACAGTTGTTAAAAAATTATGTCTGCAAAAAATAAGCTCATTCTCATTATCTTCAGATTTACGAGCGTTTTACTGATTTTTATCTCATTTAGTGCGTTTTGATATATAAGTTTGTATGGGAGCTATGGTCAAATGTAGACCGATTTCAACGAAATTTGGTAAAAAGATTTAGGTTTACGTAAGCAGTATCTGTTTTAAATATTATGCAAAAATATTAATATTTGTGCCCAACATAGCAATTCTGGAAAGTGGGACCTATGAGAGGTACCATAAATAATGGACCGATTTTGATGAATTTCAAAGGCCATGGTCCTATTATCACAGAAATGATCTGTGTCAAATTTCATCAAAATATCTTTAGAATTGCGACCTGAAGTTTGATTACAAGGTTTACATAGGGATCAAGCCAGCCAGACGGACGTTACGGACATCGGTAAATCGACTCAGAAAGTGATTCTCAGACTATTGGCGTACTCAAAGGTGGGTCTAAGACAAATATTTCTATGCGTTACATACATCAGCACAAACTTATAATACCCTTTCCACCTATGGTGGTGAAGGGTATAAATATTCCTATGGACATTAGAATTAAATCTATTTCCAGCCAACAGATTCTTTTTCCATAAATTATGTAGATAACTCTAACAAGAAAACTACAAAAATCATGGCACATTTTTATTTCCTCAAAATCAATAATTGCTAGCAATTTTCAAGAATCAAAATCAACTTAAATTACTCGTATGAATTTCAGCTACTGAAATTTTAAAAGTTCATTCAGTTTACAAAGATTAGAAATACGAGTATGTGATTTACATTTACGATTCAAACGTAGATTTTCATACTCTATTTTTGTTACATACGAATGTATTTCCTAGTACTATTTCCAATTTCCCACACACAACCCTTAATCGGATAAAATGGGCATTTGGTAATGAAAACTGCAACCAGTTGGAATTTTTATCTTAATACTTGTATCATCATTCAAAATCTTCAATGTGCTGAAATGATCATACACGACGTAGGCGTCACAATCTATTCACAGGCCATCTTATGGACGAAAATAGACTTTGCTCAAACCTTATGTTAAATATTGCAAAAAGGGTCTCGAAAATCCGCTTACTATAGATGGACAGAGAATATACAAACTCACGGCATATGCCGTCCTTTAATACAGGGTATGGATGTGAGTGGATAGTTTATGGCGTCTGGCATCAAGCAGAAGGTGCGACAAAAAAAAGTTTGGACATGATGGTAAATTTTATGGCAGCAACAATGTGTGGCAAAATTTGGAGGTGTTATACATGTGAATTTTAAAACTGAAATATTGCAAAACATTTACAAACATTTGGACAAGTTACTTGTATGAAAAGTACAAAACTAGGGAGAAAAAGTACAAATAAATTTTAAAAGGGAAGAAAGAAAATGAACATTTTTTACGTGCACATCTTTTTTTACAAATATAGTAGACTTTTAATAAATTTAGAGTTTTATATGAATTTTTTCCGGGTTTGCTTTTAGCAAAATATTCAAAATTACTAAATCAAAAATATTTATTATATCAATGCAAAGTAAAAAGGAATACGAAACAAAAATTGTGTTGCATATTTTGATTAATATCTTGAAAGCTATACAAGATAAAGTAGAGGTATGGGACAGTTTTTTGTCAATATATATCCGAGTATTTCGTATATACAAAAATCAAATAAAATTATATTTTTACATATTTTATAGCAAAACCGAAAGGTGGTGAGAAGAAAGCTTTGAATAACACTCAACAAAGTAATTGCACTTCATGTCTATATTTACGAGTTGAGCAGTAAAGTAGCTCCATCTATTGTTAGAAAGACATATTTGTTAAGTTTTTTGTTCTACAGCTAATTTTATTTTTTTAAGATCGGGTTACAGCTGATGGAAAACAACTTTTTTCACAAAAATCTTTTTACATTTGACCATAGCTCCCGTATAACCTCGTCTTGGCTAATCGCATTTGCTAATTAATAACAAATTATATGATGATATAATTTGGTATATAGAAGTTTTATATAAGCACTAGGCAGCATAATACAATACACTTCAATGCCAATAAATGATAAACTGTAAAAGCAATGGTCCCTAACTTAAGCAGTCCTAAGAGAATACCAGCCAGTGTGTCAAATTTTGTTACAATCGGTCACCATTTGACCATAGCTCCCATATAAAAACAACATATGGAAACACAAAAATACAAAAAGAAAAGGGGGCTTATATCCGTCTGTCCGTCAGATAAAAGCGCCTTAACGAAAAGAGCTAGAGGGTCAAAATTTTACAAAAGTATTTTCGATATCTTTAAAAAGTTGTGTATTAAAAATGAGATAAAACGGTTCACATTTAGTTAAACCTCCCTTATGACCCCGCCCCGGGAATCACATTAATGCTGATAAATTGAATTCACTTGTAGTATTTAGTTATGACGACTAAATTTAGAATAGAGAAGTTTTATTCATCTATTGTTCAGTATATCAAATTTTATAGAAATCGGTCCATATTTGACTATAACTTTCATATAAAAACTACTAAAGTTTTTTACAAATAATCTTTATGTAAATACCAGCCATGACAATCGGTCATTATTTTACTATAGTTCTCTTGTATATAACATCCCCTTTTCATATCTCCAATAATAAGATTTGGAGCTACATATAATATATGAACCCCTTATTTTGAAAGTGGATTAAGTCCATTTTTTTAATTCAGACATAAAGGGTTTTGCGTTTTAGTATTTTTAAAATTATATGTGACCAATTTTAGTAAATTAAATCTTAAATTTTGATTAGAAACTATCAAATTTTTTCTTTCATAAAAAAAAATTATAAAAACCATTTGGAAAGAAATGACTTATACCACTTTCAAAACCAAGAGTTTAAAAATTTCCTATTAAAAGTAAATTTTTGTAAAATTTCCTATGAAAAGTAAATTTTTGAAAGATATCCTATAAAAAATAAAAATTATAAAAAATTTCCAATCAAAAGTAAATTTATGAAAAATTTCTTATAAAAAGTAAATTTTGGAAAAATTCCTATAAAAAGTAAATTTTTGAAAAAATTCCTTTAAAAAGTTAATTTTTGAAAAATTTTCTATAAAAAGTAAATTTTTGAAAAATTTCCTATAAAAAGTAAATTTTTGAAAAATTTCCTATAAAAAGCAAAATTTTGAAAAATTTCCTATAAAAAGTAAATTTTTGAAAAATTTTTTTTAAAAAGTAAATTTTTGAAAAATTTCCTATAAAAAGTAACTTTTTGAAAAATTTCCTATAAAAAGTAAATTTATTAAAAACTTCCTATAAAAAGTAAATTTTTAAGAAATTTCCTATAAAAAGTAAATTTTGGAAAAATTTCCTATAAAAAGTAGATTTTTGAAAAATTTCCTATAAAAAGTAAATTTTTGAAAAATTTCCTATAAAAAGTAAATTTTTGAAAAATTTCCTATAAAAAGTAAATTTTTGAAAAATTTTCTATAAGAAGTAAATTTTTAAAAAATTTCCTATAAGAAGTAAATTTTTGCAAAATTTCCTATAACTTAGTTTTCATAATAAAGAAAGTCTTTATATAGGGTTATGGTGTGCATTTGTGCTTTATGGTTCATATCTCTGTAATTAGAAAACCGATTTAGGTGATTCATTTGGGTTAGAAAATTAAAAGAATTCATTATACCAATTTTCACGATGTTTCACCTAGAAGCTATGGGAAAATATATATATTATACCAATTTGAAAGGAAATCAGATTCATAAAATAACAAAACGTTAAACACATTTACATTAAGTTATTGTAAATCCTTTTAGAAAATCACACAATAATTTAAAAACTGTTACATATCACACATCCATTAACATCGTCACATGCAGAGCATGACTAATTTATGATAACACAACCGTGAATGCTTTCAATCCCTTTAAGTACAAACAATTGCTGCAAAATAAACCCTTTTTTCTCACAAAGGATTAAAAAACAAAAACTGTTGCATAAAGCAAGGAACTCGTTCAAAAAGTCACATGCCAACAGGATAACTCAAAAGAGTTCACACAAACAATTCACATAAATTTCAAGCCACACGTGACAATTAGGAGATGTTGCATCATAAGAAACAAAAGATTAAACAATATTTAAGCATGAAAAAGAAATTAGCCCAGTTAACAGTTTGAAAAATATATATTTATCTGTGTTGAAGGACACCTACAGGTTAATGTCTATCAGGAAATCATTGAAATATTTAAATACTCAGTGGGACTTTGTAACAATTAAAAATATGTAACAGTTTACGAATTTTATAAATTCTATAAAAATACTCAAAAAAAAAAAAAATAAAGGAATAACCGAAATACCTTTTAACAATTTTCCATCAACTGCAAAAATGTCCTGTGATGTCCTGTTTGTTTTTCATTCCTTCATTTTGTTAACAAATATTTAGTTTAAAAATTTTTGGTAACAGGAATATAAAAATTTGTTTCCCTTTATTCTTAAAAAAAAACAAACAAATGCTTCTCTATAAATAAAAAAAAGTATAACGAAAACATTCATGTGTGATCGAGGACAACAAAAAAAAAAAGGATTCATCTGCACACATAATAAAATATCCTGAAATCTAGAACAACGAAAAACACCTTTAGGTCGAAAGTAAACAATTGCAGTTTTTAAATGTGCAAAACTATTTGAAACCGGGGGTAAAAACTGGTTAAAAACGTAAAAATGTTTCTAACAAATTCAACTCATAATTCATGTTCTCGATTGTTGGGAACAATTAAAAAATTGCTTATTCGCAGAATGTGTCTTTCGCATCTTGTGTTTCGTAAATGGATTTTCTGTTTATGTTTCCTGGATTTAATAGTCGTTTGACTGGGGGTCACACATATAAAAAAGAAAAGGTTCTACTTTTATCAAACCCTTATGCAAAGTTGTTGAAAATTGACTATTTTTAGGAAATTTTTCGTAAATTGACTATTTATAGGAAATTTTTTGAAAATTTAATATTTAAAAGAAAAATGTTCGCAAATTTACTATTTTTAGGAAATTTTTTGAAAATTTACACTTTTTAGGAAATTTTTTGAAAATGGACTATTTATAGGAAATTTTTCGAAAATTTTATATTTAAAGGAAAATTTTTGAAAATTGACTATTTATAGGAAATTTTTCGAAAATTTTATATTTAAAGGAAATTTTTTGAAAATTGACTATTTATAGGAAATTTTTCGAAAATTGACTATTTTAGGAACTTTTCCGAAAGTTGACTATTTATAGGAAATTTTTCAAAAATTGACTATTTATAAGAAATTTTTCGAAAATAGACTATTTATAGGAACTTTTCCGAAAGTTGACTATTTATAGGAAATTTTTCGAAAATTGACTATTTATAGGAAATTTTTCGAAAATTGACTAATTATAGGGAATTTTTCGAAAATTGACTATTTTTAGGAAATTTTTCGAAAATTGATTATTTATAGGAAGTTTTTCAAAAAATGACTATTTATAGGAAATTTTTCGAAAATTGACTTTTATAGGAAATTTTTCGAAAATTGACTATTTATAGGAAATTTTTCGAAAATTTAATATTTATAGGAAATTTTTCGAAAATTGACTAATTATAGGAAATTTTTCGAAAATTGACTAATTATAGCAAATTTTTCGAAAATTGACTATTTTTAGAAAATTTTTCGAAAATTGACTATTTATAGGAAATTTTTCGAAAATTGACTATTTTTAGAAAATTTTTCGAAAATTGACTATTTATAGGAAATTTTTCGAAAATTTACTATTTATAGGAAATTTTTCGAAAATTGGCTAATTATAGGAAATTTTTTAAAAATTGACTATTTATAGGAAATTTTTCGAAAATTGACTATTTTAATAGGAAATTTTTCGAAAATTGACTATTTTAATAGGAAATTTTTCGAAAATTGACTATTTTAATAGAAAATTTTTCGAAAATTGACTATTTTAATAGGAAATTTTTTGAAAATTGACTATTTTTATAGGAAATTTTTCAAAAATTGACTATTTATAGGAAATTTTTGAAAATTGACTATTTATAAGAATTTTTCGAAAATTGACTATTTATAGGAAATTTTTCGAAAATTGACTATTTTTATAGGAAATTTTTCGAAAATTGACTATTTATTGGAAATTTTTCGAAAGTTGACTATTTATATTAAATTTTTCGAAAATTGACTATTTATAGGAAAGTTTTCGAAAATTGACTATTTATAGGAAATTTTTCGAAAATTGACTATTTATAGGAAATTTTTCGAAAATTGATTATTTTTGAAGGAAATTTTTCGAAAATTGACTATTTATAGGAAATTTTTCGAAAATTGACTATTTATAGGAAATTTTTCGAAAATTGACTATTTATAGGAAATTTTTCGAAAATTGACTATTTATAGGAAATTTTTCGAAAATTGACTATTTATAGGAAATTTTTCGAAAATTGACTATTTATAGGAAATTTTTCGAAAATTGACTATTTATAGGAAATTTTTCTAAAATTGACTATTTATAGGAAATTTTTCAAAAATTGACTATTTATAGAAGATTTTTCCATAATTTTTCTATATACGAATAAAATCTATTCCATGAGTCACAATTATCTTTAGCTATAACAACATATTCACAAATAAAATTTTTTAAATTCATCATAAATTATAAATAAATATTGCCAAACAAATTCGCCTACAATTAATAAAACTATCAATAATATCAATTAGTTATTTGCGCATTATGTGTTTATTTTTTTTCCTCCTTTTTTTGCAAATAAATTATAAATAATATGAAAATATAAATATTCTATTATAATTATTTAATTTATTTATATGTTTACTATAAATTTCAATAATTTCCGTTAATATTCATATAAAAGTAGAAAAAAAGTAGAGTAAAATTCACATTTTAATTAAGAAACCGGAAATTTGCAATCATCAAGTCTTGAATTTATGAATATGAAAAATTGAGAGAAAAGTAGAAAAAAAAACGGGAAATATGAAAATATGTATAATGGAAAATTAAATGAATTTATAAACTCAGACATATAACGACTATGAACACTAAAATGAAGAACAGCTAACAGGAGAGTAAAAGGAGTAAAAAAAATTATTCAAACAATTTTCCCATTTGCCACATTAATACAAATTTGTCTACAGTCAGAAGAAAGTTTTAGAAAATTTCTCATTTTTCTATAGGAAATTTTTCAAAAATTTCTAATTTTTACAGGAAATTATTCAGATTTTTTATTTTTATAGGAATTTTTTGAAAAATTTCTTATGTTTGTAGAAATTTTTTCAAAAATTTCTTATTTTTCTGACAAATTTTTCAAAAACTTCTTATTTTTATAGGATATCTTTCAAAAGTTTCTTATTTTTATAGTAAATTTTTCAAAAATTTCTTATCTTTATAGTAAATTTTTCAAAAATTTCTTATCTTTATAGTAAATTTTTCAAAAATTTCTTATTTTTATAGGAAATTTTTCAAAAATTTCTTATTTTTATAGGAAATTTTTAAAAAATTTCTTATTTTTATAGGGAATTTTTCAAAAATTTCTTATTTTTATAGGGAATTTTTCAAAAATTTCTTATTTTTATAGGGAATTTTTCAAAAATTTCTTAATTTTATAGGAAAATTTTCAAAAATTTCTTATTTTTATAGGAAAATTTTCAAAAATTTCTTATTTTAATAAGAAAATTTATCAAAATTTTCGTATTTTTATAGGAAATTTTTCAAAATTTTCTTATTTTTATAGGAAATTTTTCAAAGTTTTCTTAATTTTATAGAAAATTTTTCAAAAATTTCTTATTTTTATAGAAAATTTTTCAAAAATTTCTTATTTTTATAGGAAATTTCTCAAAAATTTCTTATTTTTATAGGAAATTTTATAAAATTTTCTTATTTTTATAGGAAATTTTTCAAAAATTTCTTGTTTTTATAGGAAATTTTCTTATTTTGTAGGAAATTTTTCAAAATTTTCATATTTTTATAGGAAGTTTTTCAATTTTTTATAGAAAATTTTAAAATTTTTCAAAAATTTCTTATTTTTATAAAAAATTTTTCAAAAATTTCTTATTTTTATAGGAAATTTTTCAAAAATTTCTTATTTTTATAGGAAATTTTTCAAAAATTTCTTATTTTTATAGGAAATTTTCTTATTTTTGTAGGAAATTTTTCAAAATTTTCTTATTTTTATAGGAAGTTTTTCAATTTTTTATAGAAAATTTTAAAATTTTTCAAATATTTCTTATTTTTATAGGAAATTTTTCAAAAATGTCTTATTTTTATAGAAAATTTTACTTATTTTTATAGGAATGTTTTCAAAAATTTCTTATTTTGATGGAATATTTTAAAAAATTTTTTTTTCTATTGGAAATTTTTAAAAAACTTTTTATTTTTGTAAGAAATTTTGTAAATTTTTTTTATTTTTAAAGGAAATTTTTCAAGAAATTTTTTTTTTAGTTTCTAATTTTTATATGAATTTTTTTTTTAATTTCTTATTTTTAAAGAAATTTCTTATTTTCATAGGAAATTTTTCAAAAATTTCTAAATTTTATAGGAAATCTTTCAAAAATTTCTTATTTTTATAGGAAATTTTTCAAAAATTTCTTATTTTTATAGGAAATTTTTAAAAATTTTCTTATTTTTATAAGAAATTTTTCAAAATGTTCTTATTTTTATTGAAAGGTTTTCAAAAACTTCTTAATTTTATAGGAGATTTTTTAAAAGTTTCTAATTTTATAGGAAATTTTTCAAAATTTTGCTAATTTTATAGGAAATTTTCCAAAAATGTTTTATTTGTATAGGAAGATTTAAAAAAAAAATACTAACGTTTATAGGAAATTTTTTAAAATAAATTTTGATATTTTTATAGGAATATTTTTAAAAATTTCTTATTTCTATAGCAAATTATTCAAACATTTTTTATTTTATAGGATTTTTTTTTAAATTTTTAGTTTTTTATAGGAAACTTTTTAAAAATTTCTTATTTTTATAGGAAATATTTTAAAAATTGTTTTTTTTTAATAAGAAAATTTGTTGAAAATTTCTTATTTTTATAGGAAAGTTTTGAAAAATTTCTTATTTTTATGGGAATTTTTTTTTAATTTCTTATTTTTAAATTAAATTTTTAAAAATTTTCTTATTATTTTAGAAAATTTTTAGAAATTATTTTTGCAGAAAATTTTGAAAATTTGTTTGTTTTGTAAAAAAATTTTTGAAAAATTTCTTATTTTTATAAGAAATTTATCAGAATTTTTTTATTTTTTAAGGAAATATCTAAAATTTTTCAATCTTAAAAAATTTCTTATTTTTAAAGAAAATTTTGCAAAGATATTTCAGTTTTATAAAAAAATTTTCAAAAATTTCTTATTTATATAGGCATTTTTTTAAAATTTTCTCATTTTTAGAAGAAGTTTTGAAAAACTTAATTTTTCAATAGAAAATTTTTCAAAATTTCTTATTTTGACCAGAAAATTTTCAAAAATTTTCTATTTTTTATGAGATTTTCAAAAAATTTCTTATTTGTTAAGAAATCTTTAAAAAATTGAATTTCTTTTTAAGAATTTTTTTTAAAATTACTTATTTTTATAGAATTTTTTTTTTTTAATTTCTTATATTTCTTTAGGAAATTTTTTAACGTTTTTTTTTAATTTTTATAGGAAATTTTTTAACAATTTTTTATTTTATAGAAAATTCAAAAAGCTCTTATTTTTACTGAAAACTTTAAAAAGTTTTCTTATTTTAATAGAAAGTTTTTCAAAATTTTGTTATTTTAATAGGAAGTTTTTCAAAAATTTCTAATTTTTATAGGAAATTTTTTCAAAAATTTCATATTTTTATATGAAGTTTTCAAAAGTTTCTTATTTTTATAGGAAATTTTATAAAAAAAAAAAATTATTTTCTTTATAGGAATTTTTAAAAATTTCTAATTTCTAAAGGACATTATTAAAAAATTTTCTATTTTTAAACAATTTTTCAGAAATTTCCTATTTTTATAGGAAATTTTTTAAAAAAATTTATAAATTTTATTGATTTTTCATTTATTTTTATAGGAAAATTAAAAGAAATGTCTGTTTTGACAAAAAAAGTTCTTGTTTTTATCACAAATTTTTCAAACATTTCTTTTTTTATAGGAAATTTAAATTCTTAATTTTTTTAGCTTAAAGCTCTTAAATTGCTTAACAAACCAATAACCATTTAAATATAAAATTGCCAACTAAAAAAATAAATTACCATTCAAAAATTTTACCCAACTACATTCAAATTAAACCAAATACATATACATTTATTCCGAAATCTATTTAAAAAGGAATATAATGAATCCTTTTGGTCGTTGGCAAAATTTTCTGCTTTCACAGGAACGCAAAACCACTAACTACAGAACATCATCGGCAATGACAACTCAGAAATTTATTTATTTTATTTTAATTTTTCATGTATATTTTTTTCCCTCAATATATTTTAGTCTCAACATCAAAAGCATCATTCATTTTCACTAGCATTTAACTCTAGTATTTATTCATTTAAATGCTTAAATGGAATTATAGAACAAGAATTGGGAAATCATGTTCGAAATTGAAATCAGAAGTAGATGGAGGAGAAACTTCAAATTAAAATAAATTGCTTATTTAAGTGTACAAAGTGTACCCCGTGTGGTATACTCGGGTTAATATAATAGAGTATGAGTTCCTAAAATTTAACCGGGAATGAAGGAAGATAAAATAACAGTAATAAAAACAAAATTAAAATAATAACAATAAAAAGGAAAAGAAAAGCTCCAAGTCATCAACATCGGAAGCTTTTTTTGCTGCCTCTATTTAGCTGATAGTTATTGTGCGTAACTAATAGAGACAAAGACCAGAGTGGAATGGCTGTTATAAAAAGGGTTTAATTTAAGAAAGGGGGTGCCTTATTCCGATATTGTATGGTCATGTTCAAATTGCTTTTCTAATTGACATTCTGTATAAGGAGGAGAGTCTGCCCTTAAACTAAACAAGTTTTTGTATTAAAAAATTGGTTATTGGCCATGTTAAGCATAATTAAAGCAATGACTAGAATTCTTAAGTAAAATTTTTGCTGATTTTATTCATTTTGTTGCCGATTTAATAATATTTGCTTAACTTGTTCGTTGGAAAAACAGCTGCGAAAGATTTTTTTTTTCGAATTTCATAAAAAGCTGTTTCCAAAGTTTTGGGAATTTGCAAGTAAAGTCATGTGGAAAAAAGCGTTAATAAGAATTTTTTTTTTTCTTCAAAAAAAAAAACTTGTGCTTAATGGAAAAGTTCGTAGATTTTGTTAAATCATCTGGATAGTTTTTTTTAATAATTACATAAATTTACATACATAAGCATTCAGAGAAGTTAAAATGTTATATTGTTTGGTTAAATCACATGAATTTTTAAATTAATTTTCTGCAAAAATAAGAAGTTTTTGAATAAAATACGAAATTCTTTGAAAATTTCGTGTAAAAATATCAAATTCATAAAAATGTTCCTAAAAACTACAAAATTTTATAAAAAATTTCTATAAAAATGAGAAATTTTTGAATAATTTTCTAACAAAACAAGTAAGAAAGCGCTATAGTCGGTCAAGCCGACCATACGATACCCTTCACCACTAAGGTCAAAGGTGTTATTTAAGTTTACATAAGCAGTATTTGTTTTAAATGTCATGAAAAAATATTGACATTTGTGGCCAATATAGCAATTCCGGGAAGTGGGACCTATGGGAGGTACCCTAAATAATGGACCGAGTTTGACCAATTTCAATAGCCATGGTCCCATTATCAAAAAAATGATGTGTGCCAAATTTCATCAAATTATCTTTAGAATTGCGACCTGTAGTTTGATTACAAGGTTTACATGGGGGTCCAGCCGTCCAGCCAGCCAGACGGACGGACGGACGGACGGACATCGCAAAATCGATTCAGAAAGTGATTCTAAAAGATGGGTCTAAGACAAATATTTCTATGCGTTACAAACATCAGCACAAACTTATAATACCTTTCCACCTATGGTGGTGAAGGGTATAAAAAGCAATATTTAAAAAGTTTATAAAAAAAGAAATTTTTGAACAAAAAGAACAACAAATTTTTTAAAAATTTCCTATCAAAATAAGAAATTTTTAAAAAAATTTCCTATTGAACTAAAAATTTTTGAAAAATTTACTCTAAAAATAATTTTTTTTTTTAAATTTTCTTATAAAAATAAGAAATTTCATAAAAAAACGAGAAAAATTTAGAAAAATCTCCTATAAAACTAAGAAATCTTGAAAAAATTTCCTAAAAAAAAAACTAAAAAATTTTGAAAAATTTCCTATGCAAATAAGAAATTTTTGAAAATTTTCTATAAAAACAGAAAATTTTTGAAAAATTTCGTATAAAAATAGGACATTTTTGAAAAGTTTCCTGTAAAAATAGGAAATTTTTTGAAAAGTTTCCTATAAAAATTACAAATTTTAGAATAATTTCCTACAAAAATAGAAACTTCTTTAAAGATTTCCTACAAAAATAGAAATTTTTAAAGACTTCCTATAAAAAGTTTTTAAAAATGTCATAAAAAAGACAGTTATTGAAAAATTTTCCTATAAAAATAGAAAATGTTCGAAAAATTTGCCATAAAATAGAACATTTTTTAAAAGTTTTCTCTAAAAGTTTCATTTATAAATAGAATATATTTAAAACATTTCAAATAAAAATAGAAAATTATTAAAAAAAGTTTATAGGCTTTTTAGAAAATTTTCTTTAAACCCAAAAAATTTTTGAAAAAAAATTTCATATAAAAATTGCAATTTTTTTAAAAATTTCCTATAAAAAAAGATAATTTTTGAAAAATTACCAATTAAAATAAGAAATATAAAAAAATATATATTATTATAGAACATAAAAATAAGAAATTTTTGAAAATTTTCCATTAAAAAAGGAATTTTTTTTTGAAAAAGTTCCAATAGAATAAAAAATTTTTTAAAAATTTTCCTATAAAAAAAAGAAGTTTTTTACGAAATTTTTTGAAACATTTCCTATAAAAGCAAGAAATTGTTGAAAAATTTCATACAAAAATGATAAATTTTATAATAATTTTTTATAAAAAAATAAATTTTTAATAAAGCTATGAAATTTTTTAAAAATTTCTATCAAAATAAGAAAATTTTCTCGTAAAAATAAGAAACTTTTGAAAATTTCCCGATAAAACTAAGACATTTTAAAAAAAAAATTCTATCGAAATATGAAATTTTCGAAAAATTTTCTATAAAATAAAGAAATTTTTTAAAAATTTTTTATTAAAATTTTTAAAAATTTGCTATAAAAAATTTTTGAAAAAGTTCCTATACAAAAAAGAAGTTTTTAAAAAATTTCTTATAAATATAGAAAATTTTTAAAAATTTACAGCAAAAATAAGAAATTTTGAAAAATTGCCTATAAACAAAAGAAGTTTTTGAATAATTTCTTATAAAAGTGAGATTTTTTTTTAAATTTTCATTTAAATAAGAAACTTGAAAATTTTCCTTTCAAAATAAGATTTTTTTTTAAATTGCTATAAAAATAAGAAATTTTTATAAAATTTTATTTATAAAACTAAGTTTTTTTCGAGTAATTTTCTACAAAAATAAGAAATTTTTTAAAAAATTAAAAAAAAATTCTATAAAAATAAAAAGATTTTGAAAAATTTCTTATAAAAATAGAAAATTTTTTTGGAAAACTTCATATTAAAATAAGAATTTTTTGAAAACTTTCTATAAAAATAAGAATTTTTTTCAAAAATTTCCTATAAAAACAAGAATTTTTGTTAAAATATTTCCTATAAAAATAATAAATTTTGAAAAAATTTCCTATAAAAATCATAAACTTTAAACAAATTTCCTATAAAAATCATAAATTTTTGAAAAATTTCCTATAAAATAAGAAATTTTTGAAAAATTTTCTATAAAAATATGAAGCTTTTGAAAAATTTCCTATAAAAAGAGAAAATTTTAAAAAATTTCCTTTAAAAAATGAAAATTTTACAGAAAAAATAGTTTTTGAAAAATTTCTAATAAATAAATGAAATTTTTTAAAAATTTTCTGCATTAGTAAGAAAAATTAAAAAATTTCATATAAAAGTGAGATTTTTTAAAATTTCCATTGAAATAAGATACCTTTGAAAATTTCCCATAAAAATAAGAAATTTTTTAAAAATTTCCTATATAAATAGTAAATTTTTGAAATTTTTTTTATAAAAATAGAAAATTTTTGAAAAATTTCCTAAAAAACAGAAATTTTTTGAAAAATTTCCTATAAAAATAGAAAATTTTTGAAAAATTTCCTATAAAAATAGAAAATTTTTGAAAAATTTCCTATAAAAATAGAAAATTTTTGAAAAATTTCCTATAAAAATAGAAAATTTTTGAAAAATTTCCTATAAAATAGAAAATTAAAAGAAAAAATTCTTAAAAAATAGAAAATTTTTCGAAAATTTCTTATAAAAGTAAAAAATTTTCAATAAAAAAAACTATTGTTTTTTAATTTCTAAGAAATAACAAATTTTGCATTTCCTTTCTATTGATTTAAAATTTCAACCAAATCCTCCACGATTTTATTTTTAAGCTAAAAACAGTTTTAATTTTTTTCAATTTCCTGATCATGAATATTCCTTATAGGTGCCAACAAAAACAAAAAAATCAGAATAAATGTAAACAGATATTTCAAAATTCAATGTAAAACTATGAACAAATCTGCGAAAATGCTATAAGCCCCAATTAAAAGAGTCAAAAATGTTGCATTGCCTTTGAATGAAATGAACAATATTTTTCTGTTTTGGAAAATTAAAAAAAAGACACAAGGTTTTTTTCATATAACCCCAGATATGGAGATTTTTGAACAAAAATTCTACTGACTGTTAAATTTTAGCTGCAAGTGATAGAAAGTGGTAGTAATTCTGGTGGTGGTGGCTGGAGAGGGATGACGGTGATGGTGGTGTTGAAAAATTTGTTAGTGTTTTAAGAATTGTTGGCCATGTAACATATTTACCACTATTTAGTAACTGCAACTATATTGTTGTTATTTTTGCAAGCGCTAAATTTAATTTTCCAATTAAATTTGTCTAAAAAAAAGTTCGAAACTTTTTGTGTTTCGGATGATAAACAAATGCAGTCAGTGGTGCTATGGTGGAAAAAAATCTAGGGACTAGAAAAAAAGAGCATCTAAACTTTTTTGCATTTACATGACATTGGGAAAATTGCCACAATAACCGAACTATTTTTTGGGCCATACTAAAAATTTTTTGTTTTAAAATTTTGCCTGGTAAAATATACTCGTACATACAATAATGCCAGGATCTGTGTAACAGTTTATTTTAGAAGTTACAAAAATAAAATTTGGAAAAGGCAAATTTGAGAACAACAAGAAATTACACGGTTTAGAGAAATCAAATCTGTAGTTTGTATTTACAGATTATTTTTTTTTTAAATTGTAGATATACAACAAGGCACAGTGGGTCATTATCTTATAAGTTTTTTTTCAAATAGCTTCGAAGAAGTACATAATTAAAAATTTTTCAATAAAATAAGAAATTTTTGAAAAATCTATACGTATAAAAAAATGTCCGCGTCTGTTTGTATGTTGTTTGTTGGGAAGAATCTCCGAAACTACTGGACCGATTTTTCTGAAATTTTGACAGTGTAGTATGGTGTTGCCGGTGGTGACTATAGGCTAAATTTTTTTCGAAATCTCATGTGGGCGTGACCCCTCCCATATAACTCATATATTAAAAAATGACAAATATAGGCGAAATTTTGACAGTATGTTAAAATGTGACCGATGGATAAAATAGGCCAGATTTAAGTCTGATTTTAAAACATACAAATATGGATGATCAGATTTAGACAGTGGAGTAAGGTGTGACCGGTAGTTTAAATAGCCTAGGGTTTTTTCTGAAATCTCAAGTGGGCGTGACCCCTCCCATATAACTCATATATTAAAAATGACAAATATAGGTGACCGAGAGGTCCGATTTTTCTGAAATTTTGACAGTATTGTAAGGTGTGACCGGTGGGTTAAATAGGCTAGGTTTTTTTTGAAATTTCAAGTGGGCGTGACCCCTCTCATATAACTCACATATTAAAAATTTTAAATATAGATGACCCAAAGGCCCGATTTTTCTAAAATTTTGACAGTATGGCAAGGTGTAACCGTTGGTTAAAATAGGCAAGGGTTTTTTCAGAAATCTCAAGTGGGCGTGACCCCTCCCATATAACTCATATATTAAAAATGACAAATATAGGCGACCGAGAGGTCCGATTTCTGAAATTTTGACAGTATGGTAAGGTGAGACCGGTGGTTAAAATAGCCTAGTTTTTTTTTTTTAATTGTAAATGGGCGTGACCCCACCGCGTGACCCCTCCCATATAAGTAAAATACAGTTTTAAGTTAAAAACTCTAACTACCAACCCGGGCAATGCCGATTAAAATCAGCTAGTTTTCTATAAAGATAGTAAATTTTTGAAAAATTTCCTATAAAAATAATAACATTTTTCAAAAACTTCCTATACAAATAAGAAATTCTTCAACAATTTCCTATAAAAAAAATTGAAAAAATTCTTATTAAAAAAAGTAATTTTTAAAAATTTCCTATAACAGAAAAGGATTTTTTTTAAATTTTTCTGTAAAAATAAAAATTTCCTCTAAAAGATATTTTTAAAAAATTTCCTATAAAAATAAGAAATTTTTGAAAAATTTTGAAAAATTTCCTATAAAAAAAAAGAAATTTCTAAAAAATTTCCTATAAAAAAAAAGAAATTTCTAAAAAATTTCCTATAAAAAAAAAGAAATTTTTGAAAAGTTTCCTATAAAAATTAGAAAATTTTGAAAAACTTCCTATTAAAATAACAAATTTAAAAAAAAAACCTGTAAAACTAATAAATTTTTGCAAAACTTCCTATAAAAATAAGATTTTTTATAAATTTCCTATAAAAATGAGAAATTTCTGAAAAATTTCTTATAAAAATAAGAAATTTTTGAAAGATTTAATATAAAAATAAGAAATTTTTGAAAAATTACCTATAGAAAAAAGTTTCCTTTAAAAATAAGAAAATTTTCAAAATTTTCCTATTAAAATGACAAATTTTTAAAAAGTTTCCTGTAAAAATAAATAATTTTTGAAAAACTTCCTTTGAAAATATGATTTTTTTTAAATATCCTATAAAAATAAGAAATTCTTTAAAAATTTCTTATAAAAATAAGAAATTTTTGAAAACTTTAATATAAAACTAAGAAAATTTTGAAAACTTTAATAAAGAAATAAGAAATTTTTGAAAAATTTTCCATAAAAATAAGAAATTGTTAAAAAATTTCCTAAAAAAATATAAGAAATTTTTTAAATATTTCCTATAAAAATAGGAAATTTTTGAAAATTTTCCTATCAAAATAAGAAATTTTTGAAAACTTTCCTATAAAACTAAGAAAATTTTGAAAACTTTCCTATAGAAATAAAAAATTTTTGAAAAATTTCCTATAAAAATAAGAAATTTCTGAAAAATTTCCTATAAAAATGGGAAATTTTTGAAAAATATCCTATAAAAAAAGGAAATTGTTGAAAATTTCCTATAAAAATTTTTTGAAAAATTTCCTATAAAAATAAGAAATTTTTGAAAAATTTCATATAAAAATAAGAAATTTTTGAAAATTTCGTATAAAAATTGTTTGAAAAATTTCCTATAAAAATAAGAAGGTTTTGAAAAATTTTCCTATTAATATAGGAAATTTTTGAAAAACTTCCTATAAAATTCGGAAATTCTTGATTTTTTAAAAATTTCCCATAAAAATAAGAAATTTTTGAAAAATTTCCTATAAAAATAAGAAATTTTTGAAAAATTTCCTATTAAAATAAGAAATTTTTGAAAAATTTCCTATAAAAATAAGAAATTTTTGAAAAATTTCCTATTAAAATAAGAAATTTTTGAAAAATTTCTTATAAAAATAAGAAATTTTTGAAAAATTTCCTATAAAAATAAGAAATTTTTGAAAAATTTCCTATAAAAATAAGAAATTTTTGAAAAATTTCCTATAAAACTAAGAAAATTTTAAAAACTTTCCTATAAAAATAAGAAATTTTTTAAAATTTTGCTATCAAAATAAGAAATTTTTGAAAAATTTTCTATAAAAATAAGATATTCTTGAAAAATTTCCTATAAAAATAAGAAAGTCTAAAAAAATTTCCTATAAAAATAAGAAAGTTTTAAAAAAATTTCCTATAAAAATAAGAAATTTTTGAAAAATTTTATATAAAAATAATAAAATTTTGAAAAAAAGATTTTTTATAAAAATAAGAAATTTCTTAAAACTTTCCTATAAAAATAAGATATTTTTTTTAAATTTCCTATACCTATAATAAAAATTATTCGAAAAATTCAATATAAAAATAAGAAATTTTTGAAAAATTACTTATGAGAATAAAAATTTTTGAAAAATTTCCTATAAAAATTAAAAAAATGTGAAAATTTTTTTATGGGAAATTCAAGAAAAATCTATTTTTTTCATCCACTGTGCCTTGAGTTTTAGCTTGGAGTTAGCCCAAAAAAAGTTTAAGTTTTCTACAAAACTTAACTTTTGAATTGAGTTTTACTACAGATATTTTTAGGATTTGTTTTCTCAATTTTTTTTTATTTAAAAATGAAATAATCTTAAATTCTTGAAAAGTAATCTCTTCTTACAAGATTTTTTTCTTTTCTTTCCTTACAAATATTCCATTTAACTTAAAATGCAAGTAATAATATTTGAATCCGAGAATATTTCTTTGAACGTTTGTATGTGTGTTTGGATCTTTACAAAAAGTTTTTCATTTTGAAAATTGCATTTTTTACTGAATATTGTTGTTATTGTTTTTTAAGTTCTTGCTCTTAAATATAACAAAAAAAAAAGTTGAAAAAAGTCATTTTCAATTTAAAATTTGTCATGTTTAAGTGACATTAAATTGTTTGTACAGCTAAATAACTACAACAGATTTTTGTTGCTGCTACTGTTGCTGCTATTGTTGTCTAAGATCAGACAAGAGAACAAACATTATGTTATAAATTCTAACAATATTTGACTACAATGAAAAAACAAGTAAGAAATATTAGCTGCACAAGATTACCGAAATATTTTGACTTGAAAGCATTATGATTTTGATAATAAATGCAATTTTCTTGAAGCAAATTAAACATATGTATGTATATTTTTGATGTGAAAAAAATTGCATAAATATTTTATTTTTGGGACATTCTTCAATATTACTTTTTTCAATGAAGAGCTGTAAAGTTAAGGATTTTTAAGATCTAAGGCTAGAAGCTAAGGTTTGATTTGAAATAGAAATCAACTGCATATATTTGCAAATTTTTCCTAAAACCAATAATTACTGACAGTTCTTAGTTTAGTAAATTTCTGAAATAAACCTAAAGAATCGTGAATAAAGACCTTACATTTATTTAAGTAAATCTTTTCTGTCTATCCGATACAAAATACTAATACACAGATATATATATATATATATATATATATATATATATATATATATATATAAGTTAAAATCTCCTTGCTTTGATTATAGTAAATTTATGACTTTCACTGTTGATTTCCGATTTACAAATAATTATAATTAACTTTTATTGGTTTTCGTTTTTGCTCCTTTATTTGATGTTGATGAAGATAATGGTTTTTCTTGTTATTAATTTTCTTTTCTCTTTTTTTTTATATCTCCAACAAATATAGAAATCATATACTCGGTTTCATAACTTAGGGATTCATTCACATGTTTACTAAAACTTAATTAAAAACAGCTTGATCTTCTGCAACAATTTATCAAATAAAAAAATTGAAGGAAGAAAAAATCGGAGAAAAAAAAAAGATAAAGTGGCAAAAGGAAAAAATACAAGTATAAATGAAGTTAGAACAAAAATGTTTCATAATAAGAAAGTAATGTCATTTTCTTAATTTTCTTGGTTTTCTTAGAAGATTTTTATGTTTCGGAAAATGAGGAAGATATATCTATATTACAATTCATTGTAGTTCATTATTTTTCTAATATGTTATACATTGTAAGAGCTCTTTGTTAAATGGTACAGAGTTAATTGGAAATTTAATCTACTTACATATTTTGAAAAATTTCCTAAGAAAATAAGAAATTTTTGCAAAATTTCCTTTAAAAATAATAAATTTTTAAAAAATTTCCTATAAAACAGAGAAATTTTTAAAAAGTTTCCTATAAAACTGAGAAATTTTTGAAAAATTTCCTATAAAACTAAGAATTTTTTGAAAAATTTCCTTAAAAATAAGAAATTTTTGAAAAATTTCCTTAAAAATAAGAAATTTTTGAAAAATTTTCTATAAAAATCAGAAATTTTTTAAAAATTTTCTATAAAAATATTTTTTGAAAAGGTTCCTATAAAAATAAGAAATTTTTAAAAAACTTCATATAAAAATAAGAAACTTTTGAAAAATTTCCTACAAAAATAAGAAATTTTTGAAAAATTTCCTATAAAAATAAGAAATTTTTGAAAAATTTCCTATAAAAATAAGAAATTTTTGAAAAATTTCTTATAAAAATAAGAAATTTTTAAAAAATTTCCTATAAAAATAAGAAATTTTTGAAAAATTTCCTATAAAGAAATTTTTTAAAAATTACCTATAAAAATAAGAAATTTTTGAAAAATTTCCTATAAAAATAAGAAATTTTTGAAAAATTTCCTATAAAAATAAGAAATTTTTGAAAAATTTCCTATAAAAATAAGAAATTTTTGAAAAATTTCCTATAAAAATAAGAAATTTTTGAAAAATTTAATATAAAAACAAGAAATTTTTGAAAAATTTCCTATAAAAATAAGACATTTTTGAAAAATTTTCTATAAAAATTAGTAATTTTTGAAAAATTTCCTATAAAAATAAGAAATTTTTTAAAAATTGTCTATAAAAATAAGAAATTTTTGAACAATTTCCTATAAAAATAAGAAAATTTTGAACAATTTCCTATAAAAATAAGAAATTTTTGAAAAATTTTCTATACAAAATTAGAAGTTTTTAAAAATTTTCCTATAAAAATAAGAAATATTAAAAAAATTTCCTATAAAAATACGAAATTTTTGAAAAATTTTCCTATAAAAATAAGAAGTTTTTGAAAAATTTCCTATAAAAATAAGAAATTTTTGAAAAATTTTCTATAAAAATAAGAAATTTTTGAAAAATTTCCTATAAAAATAAGAAATTTTTGAAAAATTTCCTATAAAAATAAGAAATTTTTGAAAAATTTTCTATAAAAATAAGAAATTTTTGAAAAATTTTCCTATAAAAATAAGAAATTTTTGAAAAATTTCCTATAAAAATAAGAAATTTGTGAACAATTTCCTATAAAAATAAGAAATTTTTGAAAAATTTTCTATAGAAAATAAGAAGTTTTTTGAAAATTTTCCTATAAAAATAAGAAATATTTAAAAAATTTCTTATAAAAATACGAAATTTTTAAAAAATTTTTCTATAAAAATAAGAAGTTTTTGAAAAATTTCCTATAAAAATAAGAAATTTTTGAAAAATTTTCTATAAAAATAAGAAATTTTTGAAAAATTTCCTATAAAAATAACAAATTTTTGAAAAATTTCCTATAAAAATAAGAAATTTTTGAAAAATTTCTTATAAAAATAAGAAATTTTTGAAAAATTTCCTATAAAAATAAGAAATTTTTGAAAAATTTCCTATAAAAGTAAGCAATTTTTGAAAACTTTCCTATAAAAATAATAAATTTTTCAAAAATTTTCTATAAAAATAAGAAATTTTTGAAAATTTTCCTATAAAAATAAGAAATTTTTTAAAAATTTCCTATAAAAAAAAGAAATTTTTGAAAAATTTCCTATAGAAATCAGAAATTTTTTAAAACTTTCCTATAAAAATAAGAAATTTAAAAAAAAATCCCATAAAAATAAGGAATTTAAAAAAAAATCTATAAAAATATGAAATTTTTGAGAAATTTCCTAAAAAAATAAGATAATATTGAAAAATTTCCTATAAAAATAAAACAATTTTAAAAGATTTCTTTTAAAAATTAAGAATTTTTTGAAAAATTTCCTATAAAATTAAAAAATTTTGAAAAATTTCCTATAAAACTAAGAAATTTTTGAAAAATTTCCTATAAAGCTAAGAATTTTTTGAAGAATTTCCTATAAAAATAAAAAATTTTTTGAAGAATTTTCTATAAAAATAAGAAATTTTTGAAAAATTTCCTATCAAAATAAGATGTTTTTGAAAATTTTCTTTACAAATAAGAAATTTTTGAAAAATTTTCTATAAAAATAAGAAATTAAAAAAAATCCCATAAAAATAAGAAATTTTTAAAAAAATTTCCCATAAAAACAAGAAATTTTTAAAAAAAATTTCTATAAAAATATGAAATTTTTGAAAAATTTCCTATAAAAATAAGATGTTATTGAAAAATTTCCTATAAAAATAAGAAATTTTTAAAAAATTTTCTATAGAAATTAAGAATTTTTTGAAAAATTTCCTATAAAATTAAAAAAATTTTGAAAATTTACCTATAAAAATAAGAAATTTTTGAAAAGTTTGCTAAAAAAAATATTGTTTAGAAAATTCCGATACAAAAATAAGACATTTTTGGAAAATTTTCCATGAAAATAAAAAACATTAAAAATTTCCTAAATAAATAAGAGTTTGTTGAAATTACTTATATGGTCCCACTGTTTAGGGTCCATTAGTTTAGATTCACTTTATATTAAATTCGCTTTTCTAACATACATATATTGTATACTTTTCTCTAGCTTTTTTGTAACACTTTTACTCATTTAATTTTAACACTTAACAAGTATTTTTTGGTTCTTCATTTTCTCCATTTGTTTGGTGTTTCCTTTTAATATTCTTCAATACATATGGGTTTCAATTCCCTTTACTTGTTATATATTATTAACTTTTTAGAGCAAAAAAAAAAAAAACTCGATAGACAAACATATAAAAACTGATATAAGAATATTTACACAGATCTATTAGCAATTTTTGTGGCACGTAGAGAGAATCATTTCGACAATACTAAAGAACTAAAGAAAGTGGAAATTTTTCAAGAATTTCTTATTTTTTTAGGCAATTTTTCAAAAGTTTCTTATTTTTATAGAAAAATTTTCAAAAATTTCTTATTTTTTTAGGAAATTTTTCAATAATTTTTTATTTTTATAGTAAATTTTTCAAAAATTTATTATTTTTATAGGAAATTTTTCAAAAATGTATTATTTTTAAAGGAAATTTTTTTAAAAATTTCTTATTCTTTTTAGGAATTTTTACAAAAATTTCTTATTTTTTTAGGAATTTTTTTCAGAAATTTCTTTTTTTTTAGGAAATTTTGCAAAAATTTGTAATTTTTCTTATTTTTATAGAAATGTTTTCAAAAATTTCCTTTTTTATAGGATCTTTTTAAAAATTTCTTCTTTTTATAGGAAATTTTTCAAAAATTTCTTATTTTTATAGCAAATTTTTCAAAAATTTCTTATTTTTTTAGGAATTTTTGCAAAAATTTCTTATTTTTAAGGAAATTTTGCAAAAATTTGTAATTTTTCTTATTTTTTTTATAGAAATATTTTCAGAAATTTCCTTTTTTATAGAATATTTTTAAAAATTTCTTCATTTTATAGGAATTTTTTCACAAATGTTTTATTTTTGTAGGAAATTTTTCAAAAATTTCTTACTTTAATAGGAAATTTTTCAAAAATTTCTTATTTTTAGCTCACATTTTTTTGAAAATTTCTTATTTTTATAGAAAATTTTTCAAAAATTTCTTATTTTTATAGAAAATTTTTCAAAAATTTCTTATTTTTATAGGAAATTTTTCAAAAATTTCTTATTTTTATAGGAAATTTTTCAAAAATTTCTTATTTTTATAGGAAATTTTTCAAAAATTTCTTATTTTTATAGGAAATTTTTCAAAAAATTCTTATTTTTATAGGAAATTTTTCAAAAATTTCTTATTTTTATAGGAAATTTTTCAAAAATTTCTTATTTTTATAGGAAAATTTTCAAAAGTTTCTTATTTTCGAAGGAAATTTTTCAAAAATTTCGTATTTTTATAGCAAATTTTAAATTTTTTTTTTATTTTTATAGGAAATTTTAAAAAATTTCTAATTTTTTAGGGAAATTTTCAAAAATTTCATATTTTTATAGGAAATTTTTAAAAAATTTCTTATTTTTATAGGAAATTTTGTCAAAAATTTTTTATTTTATAGGAAATTTTTCAAAGATTTCTTATTTTTATAGGAAATTTTTTGAAAATTTCTTATTTTTGTAGGAAATTTTTCAAAAATTTCTTATTTTTATAGGAAATTTTTCAAAAATTTCTTATTTTTATAGGAAATTTTTCAAAAATTTCTTATTTTTATAGGAAATTTTTCAAAAATTTCTTATTTTTATAGGAAATTTTTCAAAAAATTCTTATTTTTATGGGAAATTTTTCAAAAATTTCTTATTTTTATAGGAAATTTTTCAAAAATTTCTTATTTTTATAGGAAATGTTTCAAAGATTTCTTATTTTTATAGGAAATTTTTCAAAAATTTCTTATTTTTATAGGAAATTTTTCAAAAATTTCTTATTATACGAATTTTTTCAAAAGTTTCTTATTTTTATAGGAAAATTTTCAAAAACTTATTATACTCACCATCATTTCTGTTGTCACCACGATAAAACCTTAAGGATAGGATATAGGTCACTGAAATTTGGCACAAATATTCTTTATTTCTTGGAAAATTTTGAAATCGGACAAAATCGGGACCATAGGTCCCTTATAACCTCGTCTAGGCTAATCGCTTATTTGGTAATAAATGACAAATTATAACAGCTATGATGACAAAATTTGGTATCTAGAAGTTTTACATAAGCTCTAGGTGGCATATAAAATTTCATCGAAATCGGTTCACATTTAACCATAGCTTCCACACAAAAAACTTGCAGAAACCGCCTAAATTCCACCTGAAATTCACTTAAATGCCAATAAATGATAAACTGTAATAGCTTTGGCCACTAAATTTAGCACAACTAAGTCTTATGTAAATACCAGCCAGTGTACAAAATTTTGTCACAATCGGTTACCATTTGACTATAGCTCCCATATAAAAATACTTATGGAAACACAAAAATACAAATAGAAAAGGGGGTTTATGTCCGTCTGTCCGTCAGATAAAAGCAACAAAATTTTACAAAAGAAAGTTTTATGTGAATGCCAGCCAGTGTGCAGAATTTTGTTACACTATTTGACCATAGCTCCCATATAAAAAACTTACGGAAACACAAAAATACAAAAAAGAAAAGACGGTTTATGTCCGTCTGTCCGTCAGATAAAAGCGCGAGAGCTCTTTAACTACAAGAGCAACAGAGACAAATTTGTACAAAAGTATTTTTGATATGTTTCAGAAGTTGTGTACTGAAAATGAGCGAAATCGGTTCACATTTAGTTATAGCTCCTATATTACCCCTCCCCGGGACACACATGAATGCTGATAAATTTAATACAATTGTAATAGCTATGACGACTAAATTTATATTAGAGAATAGAGATTTATATGCAACTATTGGTCAGTATATCAAATTTTTTAGGAATCGGTCTATATTTTACTATAGCTTTCATATAAAAAACACTCCCGGAAATCAAAAAAAAAAATGTAGCAAAGGCCAGTTAAAGGCTATTAAATTAGAAACTATGACAGCTATGGCGACCAAATTTTGCAAACTTTATATACGGTACTAGGAACTCCTAACAAAATATGTATATGGACCTGTGGTATTACTATCAACATCTTTATCCTAAATAAATATTAAGCTTAACGAAAAGTATTTAACAGACTATTAATGCTAAACTACAGCAGGTTATGAGATTAAATGTTGTGCAAAGTAAATGCTAGGGAAACCACTTACATACTTTTAAATGTTGAACTATAAAGCTCCTGCAACCGAATTTAGTCCAAATATTTTTCTAACAATACCAACTAGCGTAACAACATTTTTCGAATTGGGTCCACATTTTGAATTAGCTGCACCCTCGTAAATATATGAGAGATATTTCTAAACTTAACACAACTTGGTGATAGGTATATAAGATTCGATACAGCCGAATATAACGCTCTTACTTGTTTTTATAGTAAAATTTTCTTTTTTTTGATTTTTAAAGGAAATTTTTTTAATTTTCATATAAATCCTTTTTTTTTTTTTTGATAAAAAACTTCTTACTTATTAATTATTTACTTTAAAATAATAATTATAATTCATTTTATACGATTTCATAATTTTCCCCCATAAGTACTTTTTCTCAAATACCTTTTCATTAGAGCATAATCCCCAACTACCAAGTGTAGCGTTAAGATCCTTTGAAAATAACAAAATTAAATGTTTATCCTTCGAGGAATTTTACTAAATAACAACAAAATAAACAAGTCGAAACAAAATGAAATGTATACAATTTCGCACAAAAAGAAACAAAACTCTATAAAACGACGAAAAAAAAAAGGAGTCATGGTGTTGATTCACTTTGTACTTAGTTCCCGAGTAAAGTGGGTGTGATTGAACTGGCATAGAAGAGGTTTTGGAGGGGGAGGAGGAATAAGCATTAGGAAGGAATAGAAATGTATAGACTTTAAGCTTACACAATTTTAATGGCTGCTTAGAGCGAATGTTGGCTAAAGGAGTTAGAAGGATAAGCCAAGGGAGGAAAATGAGGAAGTTTAAGACTAATACACTTTAATGTCTGGCTGGTAGTTGAGGTTGGTTGCTACCAGAAATACTCCTGCTGCTAATGTTGAGGCAGCTTTGGCTTTGAATGTTGCTTTATTTTGCTGTGGTTTGTATGACTTTTCGTATAAATTTTCTCCATATTTTCTTTATTTTTTTTTTTTGTTGTTTCCTGTTTTTTGCTGCTGCTTGTCTTCATAGAGTGTAAATTATATTTTATCGTTATTTTCCTTCTTTATTGATGTGAATTTATACTTTTTCTTCTTTTTTTTTCTCCTGATATTGTTTGCTCGTGTTTGTTTTATTACCAGTTAAATGAGTGGTAGAGTAACAAATGAATAATGGGTGGGAAATATTGAGGTTAAAATTGATTATAGAAATGAATAATGTCTATCTGTTTTTCTTTTCCCATTTCTTTACTTTTCATTCATTATTTCTTCGCTTCCTAACAAGAGACTTTGTGATAATTTATGGTTAAAAGTGTTTTATACAATTTATTTATAAGTATATGTATCCATTTGTTTGCTATCTTTTTAATTCGCATATTAAATTGAGATTAAAATAATGGAAATTGGTTTAAAGTTGAGTTTCTTTTTTTTTTTTTTGTGTGATAGATGCATTTACGTAAGCACTAGATTTAATTAAAAGAAGCTATTTAACAATTAAGTTGAAGAGTTTATACAATTTATTGGAGTTAGTGGAAAAAGTTTTTCTGATAAGGAGTTTTAAAAGCAGTTTGAGGTAATTAAAGGATAAGAAATGGCAATAGATTTCAAATAGGATTTTTAACGAAATGGTCATTTATTTTCCAGAAAAAATAACCATTATAAATTAAAAGAAATTTTATATATAATATATATAATTCCCCGACAACATTCCAATTGGAACAAGGGGTACTTCTCTCAGACAATGAGCTGCATCCGATTCTATTTTTAAACTCATTGAAAGGGACCTACGTTTTAACGCCGGCTCCGAACGGCGAATGCATTAGTTAGAGAAGTTTTTCATAGCCTAATACTCAATAACCAGTGGCTAGCTGAGTTATGAGGTGAACCGCCGCTTTTTTTGAAAATTTATTTTTTTTCAAGTGAATCTGGCCGGGGATTGAACTTGGGCCTCTGGTATGCTAGGCGGATGTCTTACCTGCTATACCACGGCGGTTCACAGAAAAAAGAAATTTTACAATCCGTAATAAATCTAAGAGATATTAATAAAAATTCTAAGTATAAAATATATTGATATTTTTTCTAATTTAAGATTTTTAGTCTTCTATTAAAAGTTAAATATTATATTTAATAAAGAAGTCATATATATTTCAGGAATCGTATCGAAAAATCGTTAAAGTGTTTTAAGGAAAAATGTTGTTATATACTTTTATGATGTAAATAAAAATGTTTGTTAATGTTTATTAATGTATGTTTATACCCTTCACCACCATAGATGGAAAGGGTATTATAAGTTTGTGCTGATGTATGCAAGGCATAGAAATATTTGTCTCAGACCCACCTTTTAGTATACCAATAGACTTAGAATCACTTTCTGAGTCGATTTAGCGACTCATGCTGGCGACATGGGGCTGGCTGGACCCCCATGTAAACCTTGTAATCAAACTACAGGTCGCAATTCTAAAGATAATCTAATGAAATTTAGCACAGATCATTTTTTTGATAATTGGACCATGGCTATTGAAATTTGTCAATATCGGTTTATTATTTATGGTACCTCCCATAGGTCCCACTTCCCGGAATTGATATATTGGCCACAAAAATCAATATTTTTTCATGAAATTTAAAACAAATACTGCTTTTGTTAACTTAAATCACTGTATCAAATTTCGTTGAAATCGGTTCACATTTGACCATAGCTCCCATACAAATTATTTTCTCAAAACGCACTAAATGGTACAAAATTCACTAAAACGCTCGTAAATCGGAAGATAATGAGAATTTTAAGTTTATTTTTGCATACACTATTTTTGTAGCAACTGTAATCAATTTGCTAAATTTCATAATAGTCGGTCCACATTTGACCCTAGCTCTCTAAATGTGTAAGTTTTGAGAATATGAGTTTTGACATAATGACAAAATTTAGCAAATATTTGTCTTTATACAGGAAAAAAACACCTTTGACCTTAGTGATGAAGGGTATCGTATGGTCGGGCTTGACCGACTACAGCACTTTCTTACTTGTTTTAACATTACTTTGTAATTTTTCGAAAAAAAAATCTCTAAAACTTAACAAGGTATTAGGTATATTTTTTACACAGTAGACCAATATATAAGAACGAGTTCTGCAATTTTATTTAATTTTTTTGAATACAGAGGAGTAGGCTTTTCAAAAACTTAAATTATTTTTAGAAAAACGGGTGTACGTCTTCATTTATGGCTGGGTACCATCAGATTTTTGCACAAACCTTACTTAAAACAATTTGATTAAAACAAGTTTTGAAATTCATAATCAAATTTTTTTTACAGACACAAAAAACTGAAGTTTTGTCTAAAAATGGCTGATTTTCGACAACCGCTGGTTGTAGGGTGCATGTCTAAAATTTATCAAGACAAATCTTATATGCATCCGTGAGGCCTTATCTTTTAGAAAATTTAAAAAAAATTTAGAAGTCATTTTTTACACTTTATATCGTATAAAGCAAACAAAAGATTTTTTTGCTACTTTTTTAAAGAAAGTAGTTTCAATCTTTGATATTCTGTTGCTATGACATGAATAAAGATATCACAATGAAATTATGTAGTAATGTAGATCAATAAGTTCAATAGACTAAAAAAACAAACAAATCCAGAATTCTCAATCCGGGAAAAACGTGTTTAAAAAATTTTGCTTCTTTTACGAAAATGGCAACACTGACACTATTTACAATGCGTTTCAGAAAAACATTTTCCAATCAATAAAAGATATGTTCGAAAATATGAATATTATATATTTTTTTTTAAATTAGTGTTTTGTCTTTGAGAAATTTTTATTTAAACTAAATCATTTTTTTAAATGTTGGCCTTTTTTGGACAGGGCATGTACGAGGACTAAAGGTCCAGTTAACCAGGAGTTTGTTTTGTACACATTTTTAACATGTTTTCTTTTAAAAACTCAAAAAACCTTTTTATGTTTAAAAAGAAAATATTTTTTTTAAGTGAAAAACTATTGCCATCTTTTAGGGAAAAATTAAAAAAAACATGCGATATTTTTTGTATATTTTAAATTTTAATATTTTTTACTTTTAAATGAAAGAAGATATCTATATATAACTTGCACAAACATTATTCAGAATTTCACTAAGAACTTAAGGAATATTTTGACGAAATTTTGGGACCTCAGATGCGTCCGCCAGATCAAAAATTTAGAAAAATGGGTAAAAAATCAACCTGAAAATTATTTTTACCCAAATATCTCGAAAGCCAAAAGAGATAACCTAGACATGTAAAAATGTTGCACTCCATATATTGATTAGCCGTATGGTCGTTTTCAAAAGTCCCATAAAAAAAAGCATATACAGCTTTTACTCAATTCGGAAACAACTAATGGAGACGATTGGACACGTACTCAAAAAAATTTATGTTTGTTTGTTCGTTTATGTGTTTTTCATTGTTCAAATGGCACATTTCAAAACAACTTTCGTATAGCCTAATGCAATTTATATTACCAGATACAATACAGCCATCTTCTTTAATTTCATGACTGAACTTTTTGAATACTCTATCTTATCACATTTAATTTCTTATCATATTTTAATAGGTTAGATCTAATAATATTTATAATATTTGTTAACGAAAAACATTGCTGCCAAAAGAAAAAAGTGAATGCCTGTTAAAAGTTTTCAAAAGTCCTTCCAAATTGCATGAAAATCGTCCAAGGTTTTTCGTTTTTCTTCCACATCATTAAGAAATTTATGCACACACAGAAATTGTGTCATCAATTGTATTACAGCAAAAACATTAGAAAAACTAATGTTGAACATTAGCAAATACAAAACTTTTTCCAACTTTTTTTTTGTTTTTTTTATTTGTTGGCTGGTCTTTTTGAAAACTGAAAAGCAACAACAAAATTTTACAGTCTTTGCAATTTTTGCTAAAACGTAAATAAATTTCCAAATTTACCAAAAATATAAACAGACAGACGGACATTATCTTAGGGTTTACAATATGACGATTTTAACTTTTTGGGTGGCCTTAAACGTTTTTTCCTTAAAAATATTGTTGATGTTGTTGGTTGGTTTTAAAATAAAATATTTAAATGATTTGTTAACAAATATCTAAGCACTTTTTGTCATTCAGTTACGGCTTGTGCCTTCATGACGTTTATAACCAACATTTACAATCTTTTAAGCTACTAAGTCTGAAGAAAAAGCTTTTTTGTTTCTGTTTTAATGTTGATATTGTTGTTACGCCTAATTTTTCACTTTATGCTATTGCCACCTTGATTGTTGGCAACTGTTCACAGATACAGAAGAAGCAATAGCAACATCAACGCAACAACAGCACTAAAAACAATAGAAAGCAAAAATATGTATAAATTTAATAGGCAAATACAAAAACAAGTACGAGTACAAGTACAAGTTAAAAAAAAAATATTTAATACCCCAAAAACTGGGCTCTTCTTTATTTGTGTGTGCTTTGGTTTTTGACCAACTTTGAGATGGTTGCCAAAAAATTATTAACATATTTTTTATTACCAAGTCAAATTTTTTTTCAATAAATATTTTTTATTGCTTTCTAAGTTGCTGGCTTTTTCTGTTACACTTTTGCCTTTTTCGCAAACATTTTTCTGGCTGTTTGGTCTATTCTTCTGGTTGTCTGCTCTTTTTATATTTATTAATTTTGTTAGTTGTAAATTTGTTGTTTTGAAATTTATTTAATTGTTCCAATCATTATGCCATTCATGTTTGTAAATATTTTTTTTAAGAATTTAAAGTTAGAAATTACTGTTAATTGTTATTTGTTAAATACGAGTATTTCTTGGCAATGCTAGTGTTAATTTTAAATAATTTATTATATAACAGAAATTTATGTTTGTATTCATTTTGACAGTGGTAGAATGTTCTTTGATGTTTGCTCGTTCATCCCATATTAGTAGACTTCGCAAAATTATTACAACATCGCCCTCAATCGCTGCCTATACTCAAAAGGATAGCGGCCGATGAGCGAAGAATAGATCTTAAACTCTTGAAGTCTTTTTAGAAACACACTTTCCAGGTTGCAAGCCTCTAAATGCTCAAACATACAATAACCACACCCTAATCTAGTCCACTCCAAACCCTAAACAGGGAAAGAATCCAATGGGCTCTAGATAGCTTCGACCCATATAAAACAGAGGGTCCTGATGATAGCATTCCAGCCGGTCTGCAATATAATGCCGATCTCTTTCCTTCTTAAATTTTTGGAGCGCATCTACGGGCTTTAATTGATCCAAATCTTCTTTCCAGATCACAGCGCATACAACCAATAACCATACCGTCTTCGAGTCTACTTCGATTCTTCTAAACAGGGAAAGAGTCTAATAAGCTCTACACAGTTTCTAACCGTATAAAGCAGCGAGTCTGATGGTATCATTCCAGCCGATCTTCAAACAGCTCTTGATATACTTCATTGTTGGAGTATTTATAATGACCTGGGAGTGAATCTCACTAAAAGAGAACTTGTACTTTTCTCGCTGAAATACAAAATACCTCTATTTACCTACTTAAATGGCCTATAGTTACAACCTGTTTAAGTCAAAGGCCGAAAATATTTTAATATTCCATTCGCTTCTATCTTGGACGCATATTTTACAATTCCATTCGCTTCTATCTTGGGCGCATATTCTACAATTTCATATGCCAAATTTGTAAAGATTTTCTTCTATTTTATCTTTCCGTCAGGATCATTATCGACACTTCTTGCCGGAGCATTTTTATTCATTCGCATGACATGTCCTAGCCAATACAGCCGCTGTGGCTTAAAACTTTTACTAGGCCTATGTTAGGAAATAAATCATGTAGCCGATGGTTCATTCGGTGTCAATATTCCATGTTGAGGCAGACTTGTCCAAAAATTTTCTCACAAACACTCCAAGGATAGCTTCATCTGCCTGTGCAAGTGCCCATGATTCAGCACCATACAATACAACGGGTAGTATAAGCGTTTTATAAAGCATAATTTTAGTTCTTACGGAGACAAATTTATTTCTTAAGTGTTTGCTTAGGCCAAAATAGCATTTACTGGCAAGTATGATCCTACGTTTGATTTCAAAGCTTATATATTTGTTGATGTTCGCAGCGGTATCAAGGTATGCAAATTCTTTTACAACCTCGAAGCTATAGTTCTCTACGGACGCATGTGTTCCAATTCTAGTGTTCTGTCTGCCTGTAGAAGTCATCAGTTTTATTTTTGATGCATTGACAGCTAGGGCCATTTTGTTTAATTGCTCCTCGATAGTGGAAAAGGCGGCAGTTACCTAGAGCAAAGTGCGTTTCAGAATATCAATGTCATCGGCAAATGCGAGTGGTATATGTTTTCTATTGATGTATTAAAGAGAGATTAAACAAGGTAGAACTTGTACTCACTGACCATGCCAAATATCTTGGGGTCATTCTGTACTCTAAAATGCCCTGGAGCCTAGACACCTAATTTACGGTGTCTAAAGCATCGAATGCGCTCTACTTGTGTAGAGGGGCCATAGCCAAAACATGAAAACCTAACCCTACTAGCACTGCCTGGCTCTTGGACTTGGTTGTGAGCCTATATTTATGTATGGTACGCTGGTTAAGTGGCCTACACTCAATATCAGGCAATATCCCTGACTACTGCATATCTACTACCCTCTTTGACAAATTCTTTACCGAAACTATCTCTGAAGATCCCTTTTCCCTTGATAATGGATGCTTGGAGATATATACGGATGGATCTAAGTGAAAGAAGAGGATGAGGGCTTCTTCACCCCCTATTATGGAAAGAAAATTTTAGTATTCTTTAAGCTGAGGTATTGGCTACCAAAAAAATATCTTTCTAAAGTCCATATGACATCTGTCAAACTAATGATAAAATAAATTACTCTTAACTCGGGTGTCTGACTTTGCATTATTGGAACCTGGTCCCATTTATAAATAGGACACTCCACTATTCTGGATAAATATCCCTGACTAGATTTGCTACTGCATATCCGCTCCCCTCTTTGACAATTCCTTTACCGAAACTTACTCTGGAGATCCCTCATCTCTCGATGACGGATGTTTTTAGATATACACGAACGGATCTAAGTCTAAGAAAAGGATGGGAGGCTTCTTCCTCCAGCTATTTGGGAAGGAAATTTGTTTTAGGCTTCCCAAACTGTGTAGTATTCTTCCAGCCGAGACAGCAGTTAATTGGATAAGAGATCCCTCATCCCTTGATGACGGATGTTTGGAGATACACACTAACGTATCTAAGTCAAAGAAGGGGGTAGGGGGCTTCCTTTAGATAGATAGATAGATTTTTGGATACCCGGGCATAACAACATACCTGGAACTCTATAGTGTGCAAACTTGCTAAGTCCGGTAATCTCCTTTATCAGGAAAACATCGACCAATTTACGGGCTTACCGCTTTCCGCCTGTAAATCAGTAATTAGGCAACCGCTTTATATTTCAGCTCAGAATATTTGGTCCACTGAAACCACTTGTTCAATCTCCAGGTAAACATGGCCCACTTATAACAACAAACCTTCAAAATGCTTGGTTTCTATAGCTCGCCATCGATTCCGTAACTTGATTTCAACCTAAAGGGATATTCACAAATTGCGTAACGCTTTTTTTTGCAAATTTTTACCTCCGCATTTTTACAATACTCATATGAAATGCCTCCTTCGTAACAAAAGTCATACGCCCACCCTCATGAGCTTTACGTTATTTAAAAGCCCCTTAATAGGGCATTGATTTTTTCGTTGAATGCTAGAAGAATAAACCTTCAACTGTCTCCATCTGTGTTCTCCTCTTCACTGTGGTGACACCTCTTCTCCACAGCGAAGAGGAATCTTCTCTGCCAAGCCACTCATCAATGGTCAGGAATTAAATACTGTAGTGTTTTTTTCTTTCCAGCCTTGCAGGTACTACAAAGGGACCGTTTTTAGGACCCAAGTGAAGCTGACCTATCATCGGCTGCCTGCCTAACCCTTTTATAGCTTTTTCAAAATCTTGTACCGTGCTGGTGAATTTCCAATGTGTTTTGATTAAGAGGGGATATCAAATTACTCTTATAATATAGCTAAGACTCAAACCAGTATTGAGAACAGATATACAATTAATTGTGTGAGTTTTGGGTAACTTCGGACTGAATTAGGTAGTTCCGTTATCGTACGAGAACATAACATAACTTTTATTTGGAAATTATTTCATAATTAATAAAAATCTCTAAACAATTCATTCAATTGTATCATTTTTCATTTCCAAAATTTTCTATCTTTAAATCCACAAAAATCTTTTGCCAATCAAAACAAAACGCCAATAATCCCACTAAATTTCCCAATTTGTTAACATGACATTTTGAATCTATAAATTTATCTACAATATTAAAATGAAATGAAAAAATACAACTAAACAATTGTTGACCCAAATCCGCATTTCAAACATTTTGACAAACCTTTAACAACAGCCACAAGTTGACAAAATTTACAGTGTAACGCACAACAAACAAACGAGATAAAAAAAATAAATAAACAAACAACTGAAATAAATGAAAAAAAAAACATTTATTAACAATTTGGGTGACAAATTTGTTCTAATTCAAGTCACGCAAAATTTTTGTTTAGTTGCTTTGTATTTGATTGAGCCTGGGCTGGATGGCTAAATGGCTGGCTACTATCCCACATATATAAGTTATTGCCGCCTGGCTGATGATGTTGATATTCAGTTGGACTTGGATGATTGTGGTTATTTATTTATAAATAACCATATAGCGGTGCTTTCAATTTTTTGTTCAAAATATTTCATATTGTTTTATTGCTTTATATTTGGCTAATATTTAATCGCTGACTGTCAGACTATCTGTCAGGTTTTTATGGCTAAAGTATTGTTGTTGTTGTTGTTTTTATGTAGATTTTCTCGTGTAAACTTTAAGTCAAGCACGTGCTTGAAATATTTCAAATCTGCTGCCAAACTAATGAATATGAGAGTACAACAAAACGAATATAATAAATTTGTGGAAAAACTGAACTACATCCCGAAAAGTTTTAACTAATCTATATAAAATAGGGCACTTATTAGGGGTATTCATGAGAAGAAACAGTATATGAAAAGTTTTCCATCTTAATTTACACAATTTATTAACCATTAAATACAGATAACCGGTATTTTTTAGCGGTAAAAAGTAAAAATTTATCAATTGTAAAAAGAACACATTTTGGGATATATCCTTAATATTGATATCCTTATATTGATTCCTTTATAGAATAGTAAACTAGGCATTTGTTTATGTTATGATATTAAGAAAAGTTGTTGCACATGAGCCGACAAATATTACTTAATTGGTATGACCAAGTTCCGATAGGTGGCGCCGCTGAAAATTACTTAAAACTAATTAAATCGTAAACTGTGCACTTGATCATGCTATGATTTTTAGCAAAGTTGTTGCGTATGAGACGACAAAGGTTTCTAAGTAAACATGACCGATTTCCGATAGGTGGCGCCACTCTGGTATGATTAATTTCCGATAGATGGCGCTACTAAAAATGACTCAAAATCGTAAAATGTGCATTTGCTCATGCTATGATCTTTATCAAAGTTGTTATGCATGATCCGACGAAAGTTTCTAAGTTGGTGCAACTGATTTTCGCCAGATGGCGGTACTGAAAGTTAATAAAAATAAATTGTATCGTAAACTGATCACGTGTTGATCGGACAAAATCAATAAAAGAATTCATAATTAATTTGATGTTTCTGTAATGTCTTTCCTTTAAATTTATTTTAGTTGGTAGCGCAGCAAAGCGCACAGGGTACAGCTAGTATGAAATATATTTTTCAAATCTATTTCTGTACTAACTTTCTTCAAATTTATGTGGTGTTTATATAACTAAAGCGGCAGACGATTAAGTGAAATTTACATGTATTTTGTTTTTGTAGCAATAAAAAAATACATAAATTTAACTTTTTTTTTTTTTTTTGTATATATATTATTTATTCAAAATTCTAATTTACAAATATAAGTTGGTCTCAGCGTCACTTGGACATAGTTGAGACGAGTTGGCAAAAAATATTACAATAAAAGTTTTATAATATTATTAAAGCGTAAAAATATATATACATTTTGAAGATAAAAAAATGAAAAGTAAAATGTATATGTATATGAATATAAGTATGTACAATACATTATGAAATGTTATACTAGGAGCATTTCTAGGTTTTGAAATAAAAATTCTTTAATGGTTCTTTTAAATGTTGAAATTCTTTGTATATTTTTGAAATTTTCTGGAAGATTATTAAACTCCACACTACCCGCATATTCAACTCTTTGCTTTGTTGTCTCTAGACGACATCTTACCGTTTTAAGGTTAGAACTGTTTCTTGTATTGTATAACGTTTGATTTCTCGAGAAAGATATAGTGTGGTAACCGATATTATTTAAAGCCTTGAAAACGTATGTAAGCAGGCGCAATTTATATAATCCATAGACTGGTAAAATAGTTGTAGCTATATCTGTGTACAATGTTAACGTTGGAAAAAGTAAGGGCAAATTAAAGACAGATTTCAATGCTTTATTTTGACATCGCTGCAATGATCTCAATTCTCTACTCTTTTTATAAGCATATATATTAGGTAAATAGATTAAATGGCTTTGAATCAATGACTGATATATTACAAATTTTGTACGTGTGTTAAATTTATTTTTAAACTTATAAAGTAAACCAGTTGCAGAAACTATTTTTGATTTAAGGGTTTGTATATGAATATCCCAGGAAAGATTATTTTGTAAGTGCACTCCAAGAAATTTTGTTGACTGGATTTCAAAAATCTCGTTTCCATCCACATATATGCTAAAATCTTGTTCATGTACTAAGTGAGGTTTAAATCTTATTAGTTTGGTTTTTTGAGCATTAATGATCAATTTGTTGATTCTCATATACTCCACAATTATAGCTGCATCATATTCCATTTGAGTTTTGAGGACAGTTTCATGTTTATATGGATACAAGATACATATATCATCGGCAAACATCATTAGCTTCCCGAACAATGGTAAATTTTGCATATCATTTAAATAAATTGAAAAAAGTAATGGTCCCAAGACACTTCCTTGAGGAACTCCGAATTTGACAGTGCCTAAACTGCTTTTACAATTACTTATTTCGACATATTGTTGTCTGTTTTCTAAATAGCTTTTGATCAACAAAAGTGAGTTTTGATCCACTCCATAAAAGCTGAGTTTTTCAATCAATATTCGATGGTCAACAAGGTCAAATGCTTTTGTCAAATCGTAAAAAATACAAGCCACGCCATTAAATCCATTATCTAAGCCCTCACAAATCCCATTAATTACATTAATTACAGCTTCTTCCGTGCCACTCCCTTTTTTGAAACCATACTGATGCTTAAATAATAGATTGTTTTCTTCCATGTACGACAACAACTGTTTCTGCAGGATTTTTTCAAATATTTTATCAATTGTTGGTAACAAAGCTACTGGTCTGTATTTTTCTACCAGTGTAGTATTATTTTCTTTAGGTATTGGTACAATTTTTGCTACTTTTAATACATCCGGGTATAAAGATGTATCAATGACGTTGTTGAAAATTCTTAAAAGATAGGGTGTGATAAGATTATTTACTTTAAATAACATCTTGGGAGAGATTCCATCATGCCCGCAGCTCTTATTAACTTCAAGATTTGAAATAGTCTCATTTATTTCTACACAAGTTGAGCCTGTGAATTTAAATATACTTTGACACGAATTTAGAGTACGTAAATTGTTGCAAGAATCACCAGGCAAACATTCAATCTGTTCTCGTAAAGTTTTTGAAGATTCAATAAAATATCTGTTAAAAACATCGCTTTTTTTATCCTCATCAACTAGTTCTCCACTCTCATCTTTCACATTTATTTCACATTTTTTATTCCGACCAAGATTTTCATTTAAAAATTTCCAGCATTTCTTAGGTTCCTGTTGCATTTGACATAAGTTATTATGATAGTAGTTATTTAAACATTCTCTAGAAGCTTTTGTAATGATAGTGCTAATTCTCTTCAATCTACTTTCAACATTATACTTTCGTTTTCTTCTCAATTTTAGTAATTTCTTTTTATATTCTATTAAATTTTGCAAATTTTTATTCATCCAAGGATTCATTTCACTTCTTATCCACTTCTTTTCACTTTTTTGTGTTGTAGAATCTTTTGCTGCTTTTGAAATAATGTCAATAATTTTAGACATATCTTCCGATGAATTTCCTGTTTCTTGATATGTTTCCAAAAACTCATTTAGTTTTGTCTCGGCTAACTCATAATTACAACATTTTCTTATAGATTCAACATACTCGTAACTTCTCGGAGTTTGTGTTCTAATTTTGCATGATATTATATGATGATCAGTCAAATCACAGGCAATAGTATCTATAATGTTGTTATGTTTTATATTACTATAGACATGATCAATACATGTGCCAGATATAGGTCGTGTTATCAAAGTATGACAATTTTGGTAACTAAATGTTGATAACAAATTACTCAGATCAGACGATAACGGATTTTGTAAAATATCAATATTTGAATCACAAAGAATAACACTGGGGTTTCTACCACACAATGCCAATAAATGTTCAATAAAATCAGAGAAATTTGTAAAACAGCATTTTTGGGACTTATAGAAGGATGTAATTTTAATCGTCAGCTGATTTAGTTATATAAACCCCATATTAACGTCTGTATTTAAAAATAAATTTCATAAATTTAACTTTTTTCTATTAATACGTTTCATGTCAGCCTTGGTGAATCACCCTAATAATTTCACTCTTTATAAGTCTATACTTTATGTACTTTAAAACTTGTTAACAAATTCCATGTTGAACTTTAGCTTCTTCTTTTTTTCGAGCAGATTTCATGATAATAATAATTTTCAAAACTTTCAACTAACAACTATTTTTTGCATTTTGTCTGATACTTGCAAATATGGAATTTATATTTATCGAATAAAGTTTGTAAAACTTTTATTTTTGCATATTGGAAAATCAATATGAAGTTAAAGCTAAAATGTCTATAAAAAATGTATTTATGATAATGAGAAGAGATTTAAAAGTGTATTTTAGAAGATAAGGTGGAAAACATACAACTAATATTAAACAAGTTGGAAAGTAGCATAGTCGATCAAGCCAACCTTACGATTTCCTATTATTTATAGGTGGAAAGGATATATTGGGTTTATGCTGATGTTTGTAATACATATAAATATTGGTCTGAGACCCACGTTTAAGTAGACCCATCGATTCAGAATCCCTCCCTGAGTTGTTTTTATTATGCCGGCTGGCTGGCTGGCCCGATATCCATGTATGCTTGTTATAAAATTTGCTGAAACTTGGCACAGACTCATATTTTGTCGCAAGAAAGATCCCTATACTTGTTGGACAACATCAGATCACTAATTCGAGTACCCGCCATATGAATGCTTTTCCGGAATAGAGTTTTTGGCCCTTTAGAGTATCAAATTTAGTTCTATTTTAGTAATATTCAGCATAAATATTTCTTATGGCAGCCTTTATTGATATTGCCAATTTTGTAGAAATCGGTTAATATTTGACCATACCTCCCATTCAAGACACATTCTCAAAAGTCTTTTAAATATCCAGAAAAACACAAAAATGCTTATAAATCTAAAGTCTGTCCTAATTAGTTTCCCATATCTGTAAGAGGACTTCTTAAATTTTACTGAAAATACAAAATTTCACTTAAGACATCCGAACACAAGATTTTCGTGTGATTTAAGGTTTTAGAGTTATTCATACCGAAATATAAATAGTTTTAAAAAAATTTAAACAGTTTTTATTAAATTGTAGTAGTGTATTGCACTAAGATCCCAATTTATTACATTTGTTTATTATTGTAATAAATAGTTTTTTTGATAAAACCAAAATTTCATTTTTCAAAAAATTCATAAAAAATCGAAAATGGCAAAAACTTATCATATTTACTCGACGATCGTATAACTATAAACATTCCAAGTCATATCAGATTTTTATTATGAAAACCAGTCGATTAGTAGAGATTTTATTAAGAACAACGTGGAAATACAAATATATGTGACAGCGCATAGAGAAAGGGACCTACGCAAAACAGCGTATAGAGGAAGTCACCTACACAAAACAAGAGGTATTGACGGCCTACACGCATTTTTAAGTTTGATCAACACGTTCCTAATGTTATGAGATGTGTCGCTTTCAATACCAACACGTTTAGTTTTGTTACACCAAAGATGTACGCGTTTTAATCTTTAAAATGGCTCTCCTGAACAAAGCCTTTAGGCCCCTTATATCGAAAAAAAATTACAATATTATCTCGAAAAAATTGTAATTAGATTAAGGCCACAATTTTCAAGATACTTTCATAAGACTTGACATAAAATGAAATTTTGGGGTACACCCCAAACAATTTTTTACGTTTCTCAAAAAAAAAAAAAAAACAATTTTGCCTTTTGATCTCAATGAATTTTCAAGATCCATTCATGACAGGACAAAGCATGTTAAAAGTTAAAAAAAATTGTAAAAATTTCTGGAATTCCTCCTAAAAAATGTTCTTGTCGTAATATAGTTTTAGGTTACTCGAAGCCACAGTTTGGCTTTTATCTGTATAAAATTTGGCACAAATTTGATATTGCGACCATTCGATTTTAAATTTACCAAAATCTGTTCGGGTACCTCTTATATGTCTTACTTATTGGAATTCGGATTTTGGTATATTCTTATGAAATTTATGAGAAATATTGCTTATATAAACAGAAATGACTGTACTAAATTTTGTTAAAATCGGTTCATTATTTCGGGTACCTGTCTTAGGTCTCACTTACCGGTATAAAGATTTTGAACAAAAAATTCAGTATATCTTTAATTTAAATTTAGAAGAAATGTGATTCCAATAAAATTTGATATACTGACCAATAGTTGCATAAAACTTCTCTATTCTAAATTTAGTCGTCATTTGTTTCCCGTTGCGGGGTTATATGGGAGCTCTAACTAAATGTGAACCGATTTCGTCCATTTTCAGTACACATTTTCTGTTACATATCAAAAATACTTTTGTACAATCTTGTCTCTCTAGCTCTTGTAGTTAAGCAGCTATCGCACTTTTATCTGACGGACATAAACCGACTTTCCTTTTTGTATTTTCGTAAGTTTTTTATATGGGAGCTATGGTCAAATTGTTGATAAAAAACAATACAGAAAAATATTTGATAAAAAAAAAAAATTTCTATAAAAAAATTTTTGTTCAAAAATTTTCTATAGAAAAGTTTTTGATAAAATATTTTCTGTAGAAAATTTTTTGAAAAAAAAATTTTCATAGAAAAATGTATGTAAGAAAATTTTCTAAAGAAGAATTTTTAATAAACAAATTTTCTTTAAAAAAATTTTCTGTAGAAACATTTTTGATAAAGAAAAATTTTTGATAAACAAATCTTCTATAGAAAAATTTTTGATAAAAAAATTTTCTGTAGAAAAATTTTTGATAAGAAAATTTTCTATAGAAAAATTTTTAATAAAAAAAATTTCTCTAGAAAAATTTTTGAAAAAAAAATTTTCTATAAAAATATTTTCTATAAAAAAATTTTCTATAAAAAAATTTTCTATAAAAAAATTTTCAATAATTTTTCTATAGAAACATTTTTTATCAAATTTTTATATTAGAAATTTTCCAATTTTGTACTAAAAATTTTGTATATAAAAATTTTATATTGAAAACTTTTTATAGAAAAATTTTATGTTTGAAATTTTTTATGAGAAAATTTTGTATTGAAAATATTCTATAGAAAAATTTTATATTAGAAATTTTCTATGATAAAATTTTCTATAGAAAAATTTTGTATTGAAAATTTTCTATAGAAAAATTTTATATTGAAAATTTTTTATCGCAAAATTTTATGTTAGAAATTTTCTATGAGAAAATTTTCTATAGACAAATTTTGTATTGAAAATTTTCTATAGAAAAATTTTGTATTAGAAATTTTCTATGAGAAAATTTTATATAGAAAAATTTTGTATTGAAAATTGTAACAAAATTCTGCACACTGGCTGGCATTCACATAAGACTTCCTTTTGTAAAATTTTGTTGCGGTAGCCTTTTTCATTAAGGCGCTATCGCGCTTTTATCTGACGGACAGATGGACATAAACCGACTTTCCTTTTTGTATTTTTGTGTTTCCGTAAGTTTTTCATATGGTAGCTATGGTCAAATGGTGACCGATTGTAACAAAATTCTGCACACTGGCTGGTATCCACATAAGACTTAATTGTGCTAAATTTAGTGGCCAAAGCTATTACAGTTTATCATTTATTGGCATTTGAGTATATTTCAGGTGAAATTAGGGCTGTTTTCGTAAGTTTTTTGTATGGGAGCTATGGTTAAATGTGAACTGATTTCGATGAAATTTTATATGCTGCATAGTGCTTATGTAGAACTTCTAGATACCAAATTTTGTCATCATAGTTGTTATAATTTATTAGCAAATAAGCGATTAGCCTAGACGAGGTTATACGGGAGGTTATATGGTCAAATGTAAACCGATTTTGCCCGATTTCAATACCAAAATTTTCCAAGAATCATATGTAAACCATAAAATTGAATTTTGTTAAATATTGTAATTAAAACCCAATGCTAATAACACAGTCTCTTCAAAGAAATTTAAAATCCGAATCTTGATTTCATTACTCGAACAATAATTTTAATAATAATTCGAACATTCTCGTAATTAATAAAGATATGATACAATAACTAAAAATGATAAGGTCTTTTGCAAATTAGATTGGTAAGAAGAAGTAATAAAGGAAGAATAGTCAAAATTGATGAATTGATATATTAAACAATATTGCGTCTTCAATTGAGCCCCAAATAAAATTATAGCAATATTATTGAGACATTTCTTCTTAATATTTCACCTTTTTTACATATAATCTTTTTTTACATCTAAATAGTATTAAGTTATCTTTAATTCTTAAAACACTTATGTTTCCACTAAGAAAATTAAATAAAGCACTTAACGTCTACTTACATTGACTTTGATTGTTGGCGAACTTAAGAATCTGCAAAGAAAACCAAAATTAAGTTAATTTCTTTTCAAGCGTAAATAAATATTATTATAATATTAAAATCAGTTCGACATAGAAAGAGAAACCATAAATAATAACCAAAATTTAGTGGCATTAGGCAAATCTGTGGCATTTAAAGGCAAACGCAATCCCCTTTTACCCAAATAGTAGAAAGGAAAAATCATATGCATGAACATGTATGTATCATGTAAAAAAAGTGGCCTTTAGGCATTTAATATTCTTATATCCTAAAATCTATACAATACTTACAAGAGTTCTAACAAAAGGCATAAAATATGGCAAATAGAAAGAATATAACATATAATATATTGTATTTTTGTATGTAGAATAACCCAACATAAATAAATCACATTTAGTTATAAATTCACAATACATTCAATGTAAGCGACAACAAAAGAAACAAGGACGAATTCACTCAAACACATATACACACACACAAACACTATATAAAGATTCAATATGATACATGTGTGTAAAGCTTTCAATTCAAAACGAGGTCAGCTTGAAATGTTAGTTATATTGTAGATTTTAGGATTATTTAGAAGGCAAGAACGATGTTCCATTATCAACAAAGATAAAAATAGCCTATGCAAAGCAAGCATTCTTAAAAAATTCTGGAGATCTCCAAATATCTCTACTAACACTAAAATTAAAAATTTTAATACCAGTTTTAAAGTCGTGCTCTTAAATCGAGATACAAGCCCATACCACCAGTAGCCGGTGTTTTTTTTTTTTTTCGTAAATACCATGATCATTAATGAAACTCGTGAAAATGAGTATTAAAATCATTCAGTTGGAATTTCGATGTTAACAGAGTTGGTTGGTTAAAGAAAAGACAAAAACAAAATAGGCAAGAAACAAATCAAAATCTAATTTATAGCAACAAAATATATGGTTCGAGAGAACAAAGAAATATAATCTCGAACATTGTTGCCACGACATTATTATTTGTGTAAACAATGGGAATATTTTTGTAAATATTGGGAATATTTTTCAAAACTGAAATAAATACTAATATTAAAAAATTTTATATTTTTATACTTTTTTTAAGATATTTTCAATACAAAAATTTTTTTATAGAAAAATTTTTAATAAAATTATTTTTCTTTGGGAAATTGTTCGATAAAAATTATATTTTATACAAAGTATTTCGATAACAATGTTTTTCTGTAAAAATTTTCAATAAAAATATTTTTATATCAAAAAATTTTCCACTCTTCTATTAAAAAATTTTTGATTATAAAATTTTCTATAAAATTTTCTAAAGAAAAATTTTCTGTAAAAAATTGTTGATAAAAACAGTACAGAAAAATTTTTGATAAAAAAATGTTCTATAAAACATTTTAGTTCAAAAATTTTCTATACAAAAATTTTTGATAAAATATTTTCTATAAAAAAATTTTGAAAAAAAAAAATTCCATAGAAAAATTTTTGAAAAAAAATTTCCATAGAAAAATTTATGTAAGAAAATTTTCTAAAGAAGAATTTTTGATAAACAAATCTTCTATAAAAAAAATTTTTGATAAAAAAAATTTTCTGTAGAAAAATTTTTGATCAAAAAAAAATTTCGTTAAAAAAATTTTTGATAAGAAAATTTTCTATAGAAAAATTTTTGATAAAAAAAATTTTCTGTAGAAAAATTTTTGATCAAAAAAAAATTTCGTTAAAAAAATTTTTGATAAGAAAATTTTCTATAGAAAAATTTTTGATAAGAAAATTTTCTATAGGAAATTTTGTTTCAAAAAAAATTTTCTATAGAAAAATTTTTGATAAAAAAATTTTCTTTAGGAAATTTTGTTTCAAAAATTTTTCTATAGAAAAATTGTTTTCAATTTTTTTATTAGAAATTTTCCATAGAAAAATTTTGTAATAAACATTACTGTATAAAAACTTTATATTGAAAATTTTTTTAAAGAAAAATTTTATGTTTGAAAATTTTATGAAAAAGTTTTCCATAGAAAAATTTTGTATTGAAAATTTCTATAGAAAAATTTTGTATTGAAAATTTCTATAGAAATATTTTATATTAAAAATTTTTTATAAAAAAATTTGATATGAAAAATTTTCTATGAGAATATTTTCTATAGAAAAATTTTGTATCGAAAATTTTCTATAGAAAAATTTTGTATCGAAAATTTTATATTAAAAATTTTTTATAGAAAACTTTTGTATTGAAAATTTCTAAACAAAAATTTCATATTAAAAATTTTCTATAAAAAAATTTTATATTATAAATTTTCTATGAGAAAATTTTCTATAGAAAAATTTTGTATCGAAAATTTTCTATTGAAAATTTTTTTATAGAAAAATTTTATGTTAGAAATTTTCTATGAGAAAATTTTCTATAGAAAAATTTTGTATTGAAAATTTTCTATGAGAAAATTTTCAATAGAAAAATTTTGTATTGAAATTTTCTATAGAAAAATTTTGTATTAAAAATTTTCCATAGAAAAATTTTATATTAGAAATTTTCTATGGAAGAAAAATTTTGTATCAGAAATTTTCTATGAAAATTTTTTTTTTTCAATAGAAAATTATAAATTTTGTATGATAAAATTTTCTATAGAAAAATTTTTTATTGAAAATTTCTATAGAAAAATTTTATATTAAAAATTTTCTATAAAAAAATTTTATATGAGAAATTTAATATGAGAAAATTTTCTATAGAAAAATTTTATATTAGAAATTTTCTATTAGAAATATTTTGAAATTTTTTTATAGAAAAATTTAATGGCAGAAATTTTCTATGAGTAAATTTTCTGCAGAAAAAGTTTGTGTTGAAAATTTTCTATAGAAAAATTTTATATTAGAAATTTTTTATGGAAAAATTTTGTATTAGAAATTTTCTATGGAAAAATTTTTTATTGAAAATTTCTAAAAAAGAATTTTATATTACAAAATTTTCTATAGAAAAATTGTATATGAGAAGTTTTCTATAGAAAATTAAAAATTTTCTATAGAAAAATTTTGTATTAGAAATTTTCTATTCGAAAATTTTGTGTTTTAAATTTTTCTATAGAAAAATTTTATATTAGAAATTTTCTATGAGAAAATTTTCTATAGAAAAATTTCCTATAGAAAAATTTTATATTGAAAATTTTCTATAGAAAAATTTAATATTGAAAATTTTTTGTAGAAAAATTTTATGTCAGAAATTTTTTATGAGAAAATTTTCTTTTCCATTGAAAATTAGAAATTTTCTATTATAAAATTTTCTTAGAAAAATTTTGTATTGAAAATTTCTATAAAAAAATTTTCTATAAAAAAATTTTATATGAGAAATTTTCTATGAGAAAATTTTCTATTGAAAAACTTCGTGTTGAAAACTTTCTATAGAAAAGTTTTGTATTGAAAATTTTTTATAGAAAAATTTTATATTAGAAATTTTCTATGAGAAAATTTTCTAGAGAAAAATTTTGTATTGAAAATCTCTATAGAAAAATTGTATATTAAAAATTTTCTATAAAAAAATTTTATATGAGAAATTTTCTATGAGAAAATTTTCTATAGAAAAATTTGATATTAGAATTTTTCTATTAGAAAAATTTGTATTGAAATTTTTCTATAGAAAAATTTCATATTAGAAATTTGCTATGAGAAAATTTTCTATAGAAAAATTTAGTATTGAAAATTTTCTAAAGTAATATTTTATAGTAGAAAAATTTTGTATTAAAAATTTCTTATAGAAAAATTTTATATTGAAAATTTTCTATGGAAAAATTTTATATTGAGCTATCTAGTTAAAACTAAAAATATTAACCCTTTCGTGATCAACAGGGACCAAAATGACCACAAAAAATTAAATCATTTTTTAATCTTTTAATTTCTACGTAATAGACAAAAAAATTGTTTTTTCTTTAGACGTTACTCAATATTGTTTAATTGAGTAGAAAAAGCCTTATCCTATCACCCTCGTACTTCTGCCTTTTAATATATGCAAATATCTTTAAGCAGACATAAATTGAAGACAAATGTAGAGAAGCAAACAAAAAAAGCAACCAAAGAAAACGACTCACAAAAAGAATATGACATTGAATAAATAATAAATAAAAAACGTAAAGAAAAATGAAAACAAGACTATAACAAATTTGCCACTTTCCGGTATCCTTTAAATACGATATACAATACATATGTATAAATGTATAACTGAAATCCTATGATGATGGTTAAATGTTTGGGTCTGTGTATGATTAGGTGCGTATGTGAGCTGGTAAGACTAGGCTTAAGGAAATTATTAAATAGCTTAAATACAACAAAAAAAAAACATTTTCTGTATAAATTTGTTTATGTTTAAGACAAAATAGAATACAAAAAGTTAAAAAAAGGAAAATTAAAAGCTTATACATACTAAGGCGGAACCCCCATAGAAGGGACTAGAGTAAAGGAAAAACCAGCATTAATTTAATATATACATGTTTATCATATTATCCTTATTGTTTTTGTTTCCTTTATTTCTGATTCACACATTCATATAAAAATGTACTTTTGTCATTTATTATAATAAATGTGTGATTATTTGTAGGCTTTAATTTTTTGTGTTTTCATTGAAGATGACTGCCACATATATTGATATAAATTAGGGGTGTTCAGCAAATGATTGAGGGGGAGGAAAGGTTGGAATTTTTAATAGGATAATAACGAAAATCAATTTTTATTAGGGAAAAACAGGTTTTAAATATAAAATTATATATTCTATTATACTCGAATTTTAAATTTTCCAAATTACAAAACTAGCTCTCAAGTAATTGCAGTGGTAAGCAATATACATATGTATATCAATGCAAGTGAAAGACCGAACTATTTTATTTTAAAATTTAAAATAACCAAGTTATGTTTTTATTTTGCTTAAAATCTTCGAACATAAATTTTTGGCAATATCTAATTTTTAAATATACAAATTACAAACAAGCTTCCAAGTAATCCAAGCGGCAAGCAGTTCATATATCCTATTAGATAGAAGACTGTAACATATTTTCAAAAACTATGATTTCTGTTTTATTTTCCTTAAATATTTTTGAGACATTACCAAAACAACTTCCAAGTAATGTGAAAGGTAAGCAGTTATTATTTAAATGTGGTTAAAAGCTTTAACTTCTTAAAAATATACCATTTTTTAAATATTTCTTAATTTAATTATAAACAGATTCAGTCTAATGTATTTTCTTACCAATTACTTACAATATGATTCTTACGTATGTACTTCAGTAATGCAAATTATACAAGTACTCGTACAAGTACGTATGTGTATGTAACATTAATGTTTAAGTGTTGTTTTCACAAGAAATTATGAATATTAAGAAGTTTGTTCATTTGTCTGAGTTCATGTTAAATTATAATCAGCAATTCCTTGAAGAGTTTGATTATACAGAAAAAGGAAATAAAGCAAAACCGGAAAACATTGCGAAAATTCATCATATTTCTTTTATTTTTGCCTCACTTTTATTGGGTGGTAGGAAAAGTTTGAGCGAGAAAAGAATTAAGACTAAATAAGAGCGAGATAAGAAATAAGACTCTAATAACAGCTATAGACTAAAGTGTAGTCACAAGTCTATAGACTCATATCCTAATTCAAAAACGTTTTTTAATATTGTTTATCAAAAAATTTTCAATAGAAAATTCTTTCTATCAAAAAATTTTTTATAGAAAATTCTTTTTATCAACAAATTTTCTATAGAAAATTCTTTTTATCAAAAAATTTTCTATAGGAAATTTTTTTATCAAAAATTTTTCTATAGAAAATTTTTTTTATCAAAAATTTTTCTATAGAAATTTTTTTTTAATCAAAAATTTTTCTAAAGAAAATTTTTTTTATCAAAAATTTTTCTATAAAAAATTGTTTTATCAAAAATGTCTCCATATTTTTTTAACAAAAAGTTTTCTATTGAAATTTTTGTATCTAAAATATTTGTATCAAAAATTTTTCTATAGAATATTTTTTTTAACAAAAACTTTTCATTAGAAAATTTTTTTATCAAAATTTTTTCTATCGAAAATTTTTGTATCAAAAATTTTTCTATAGAAAATTTTGCTATCCAAAATTTTTCTATGGAAAATTTTTTTATCAAAAATTTTTCTATAGAAAAATTTGCTATCCAAAATTTTTCTATAGAAAAATTTGCTATCCAAAATTTTTCAATAGAAAATTTTGCTATCCAAAATTTTTCTATCCAAAATTTTTCTATAGAAAATATTGTTATCCAACATTTTTCTATTGAAAATTTTTTATCAAAAATTTTTTTATATTTTTTTTATCAAAAATTTTTCTATTTCTTTTATCAAAAAATTTTCTATAGAAAATTCTTTCATCATAAATTTTTCTATTGAAAATTATTGTCTCAAAAATTTTTCTATAGAAAATATTTGTATCAAAAATTTTTCTATAGAAAATATTTGTGCCAAAAATTTTTCTATTGAAAATTTTTTATCAAAAATTTTTCTATATTTTTTTATCAACAATTTTTCTATAAAAAATTTTTTTATCAAAAATTTGTCTATAGAAAATTTTTTCATCATAAATTTTTCTATGGAAAATTTTTGTATCAAAAATTTTTCTATAGAAAATATTTGTATCAAAAATTATTCTGCAGAAAATTTTTTTATCAAAAATTTTTCAATAGAAAATTTTTTTATCAAAAATTTTTCTATAAAAAATTTTGCTATCCAAAATTTTTGTATAGAAAATTTTGCTATCCAAAATTTTTCTATAAAAAATTTTGCTATCTAAAATTTTTCTATAGAAAATTTTTTATTAAAAATGTTCCCATGGAAAATTTTTTATTAAAAATTTTTCTATAAAAAAAATTTTTAAAGTTTTGAAATTTGAGTTAACTTTTTTTGAATTTTTTATCAAAAATTTTTTTATTAAAAATTTTTCTACAGAAAATATTTTTATCAAAAATGTTTCTATAGAAAATTTTGTATCAATAAGTTTTCTATAGAAAATGTTTGTATCAAAAATTTTTCTATAAAAAATTTTTTTATCAAAAATTTTTCTATAGAAAATTTTTTTATCAAAAATTTTTTTACTGAAAATTTTTTTAACCAAAAATTTTTTTATCGAAAATTTGTCTATAAATTATTCAAAATTTTTCTATAGAAAATTTGCTATCCAAAATTTTTCTATAGAAGATTTGAAAATTTTTTATATAAAAATATTTATATCGAAAAGTTTTACAGAGAAATATTTTTATCGAAAAATTTTCTATAAAATATAATTTTTATCGAACAATTTTCTAAAGAAAAATATATTTATTCAGAATTTTTCTATCGAAAACATCTAAAAAAATTGTTATTATTAGAATATATTTCTGTTTTGAGTAATATTCCCAATATTTACAAAAATATTCCCGATGTCTACAAATATAATAGTTTCATGGCAATAGTGTTCGAGATTATATTTTTTTGTACCCTAGAAACATGTGTTTTGTTGTTATAAATTTGATTTTGATTTGTTTCTCGCCTATTTTGTTTTTGTCTTTTCTTTAACCAACCAACTCTGCTAACATCCAAATTCCAACTGAATGATTTTAATACTCATTTTCACTAGTTTTATTATCGGTCGTGGCAGTTACGAAAATCAAAAAAAATCTTCGGCTATTGGTGGTATGGGCTGCCTACTCCTGGTAATAAATGTTACATAATTAAAAATTAGTTTCTTCTAGTTCATTTAGAAATTTATCAGAAATCGTATTTTTTACAAAAATTTTCGTCTTACCAGAAAAGATTGAAAGGCAATAAAACCAGAAGTCATGCCCAAAAAGGCAAACAAAAATGTTTTGAGTCAAATATCTCTTAAACTATCAGAGATAATGTAGTACAGTAATCATGCCTTTTCTTAATGTTTTTAAGTAGTTTCCGAAAATTTTAAAATCTTTTGGATAGGACTAAATTGGTGAAAGGTACACTCACCCAAAAGTTTTACTTGCCTAAGGGATAAAAGTTTCCAATGTGCTTTGAGCCCAATGTGCTACAGATACATGCGTCCTCAAACGTTGTTCTAAAAGCCTAACTATTACTGATGATCTAATTTCGTCAAAGGCCGTCCAGTAGTTTAGAAACTGTAGAGTTAATACCAAAAAAAACCTTATTTGCACAACTGCACTGTAGTATATATAGCTACCGTAAAAGCTCTACTAAACTAATAAACCAGTTCCGAAAAAAACCTATTGTTTTGTATTCAATGGTTTAAAACTTTGTCGAATTCTAGTTATTCAAAACACCGAGCAACTCTTATGTTATAAAAATATATCGACAGACATAGTAAAATGGTGTGAGGTGTAGAACTAATATTTCTTAGTGTTACAAACATTATCACAAACCCAATGTACCCTTCCTTTCTATATTTGTATATGTTGAGAAGGTATGTGTAGGCTATAATAAATTGAAACAAATAAGCGTTTGCCATTTTCTTCCTGCATTACAACATATTTTACTGCCTCCTTTAATATTTCATTTGAAATGGAAAAAATGTCACAATAATGAAATACATATATAATTTTTCTTGAAATTATAAATATAAAAGTATTTGTACCTACTTTCTTTTTTCCTTTCTTAAACAAATTGTAAAGAAAACTTGTTTATTAACACATACATACATAAGTATCAAAAAAATGTGGTTACCCTTATATGAATGTGTATGCGAAGAAGCTTTTTCGCAGCAGAATTTTTAATTAAGTAAAACCACAAGAAATTACTACTTAAGTTTTTATTCGTAAGAAAAAGCTTAATGGTTTTATTCAAAGAGCAAAAAAAAGTACTTTAGGGAAATTATTTTTAAAAATGTACACAAATGCATAATTGTGAGTCTTTTTTTTTTGTTTTTTTGTATATTCTGTGATGAAAAGGAAGTGTTTAAAAGGAGTTGAGATGGTAAAGTTTAATATAAAGGATGAGGGTGTCAAAACTAATATAAAAGAATATTGGATTAAGTAATTAAGACATAAGGAATTTGTAATGTGTGATGTGGCTTTAAGAATGAAGGAATTTAAAAAGATATTTTTTAAAAAAGTTGTGAAAGTTCAATTATATTTAAATAGTTGGAAAAATTCGAAGTGTTTATTTGCAAAAAAATTTAATTATTGTGGGATTCGCTATAAACAATATTGAAGAGAAAAGAAATATTTCTTTTGAAAATTTTTCTATAGAAAAATATTTCTTTTGAAAATTTTTCTATAGAAAAATATTTCTTTTGAAAATTTTTCTATAGAAAAATATTTCTATTGAAAATTTTTCTATAGAAAAATATTTCTCTTGAAAATTTTTCTATAGAAAATTATTTCTATTGAAAATTTTTCTGTAGAAAAATATTTCTATTAAAAATTTTTCTGTAGAAAAATATTTCTATTGGAAATTTTTCTATAGAAAAATATTTCTATTGAAAATTTTTCTATAGAAAAATATTTCTATCGAAAATTTTTCTATAGAAAAAAATTTCTATCGAAAATTGTTCTATAGAAAAAAATTTCTATCGAAAATTGTTCTATAGAAAAAAATTTCTATCGAAAATTTTTCTATAGAAAAAAATTTCTATCGAAAATTTTTCTATAGAAAAAAATTTCTATCGAAAATTTTTCTATAGAAAAATATTTCTATTGAAAATTTTTCTATAGAAAATATTTCTATTGAAAATTTTTCTCTAGAAAAATATATCTATTGAAAATTTTTCTCTAGAAAAATATTTCTATTGAAAACTTTTCTATAGAAAAATATTTCTATTGAAAAATTTTTTATAGAAAAATATTTCTATTGAAAATTTTTCTATAAAAAATTATTCCAATTGAACATTTTTTTTATAGAAAAATATTTCTATTGAAATTTTCTCTATAAAAAAAAATTTCTATTGAAAATTTTTCTATAGAAAAATATTTCTTTCAAAAGTTTTTATAGAAAAGAAAAATATTTATATCAAAAACTTTTTTATAGAAAAATATTTCTATCTAAATTTTTCTATAGAAAAATATTTCTATCGAAAATTTTTTTATAGAAAAACATTTCTATTGAAAATTTTTTTAAAGAAAAATATCTCTATTGAAATTTTTTCTATAGAAAAATATTTCTATTGAAAATTTTTCTATTGAAAAATATTTTTCTATAGAAAAATATTTATTTCAAAAGTTTTTATAGAAAAGTATTTCTTTCGAAAATTGTTCTCTAAAACAATATTTCTATCGAAAATTTTTTTCTAGAAAAATATTTCTATTGAAAATTTTTTTTCTAAAAAAATATTTCTATTGAAATTTTTTTTTATAGAAAAATTTTTATATTGAAAGTTTTTCTATAGAAAAATTTTTATATTGAAACTTTTCTATAGAAAAATGTATGTATAGAAAATTTTTCTATAGAAAAATTTTTATATTGAAGATTTTTCTATAGAAAAAATTTTATATTGAAAATTTTTCTATAGAAAAATTTGTATATAGAAAATTTTTCTAAAGAAAACTTTTTATATTAAAAATTATTCTATAGAAAAACTGTTATATTGAAAATTTTTCTATGGAAAAATTTTTATATTGAAAATTTTTCTATAGAAAAATTTTTATATTGAAAATTTTTCTATAGAAAAATTTTTATATTGAAAATTTTTCTATAGAAAAATTTTTATATTGAAAATTTTTCTACAGAAAAATTTTTATATTGAAAATTTTACTAAAAAAAAAATTATATTGAAAATTTTTCTATAGAAAAATATTTCTATCGGAAATTTTTTTCTGGAAAAATATTTCTATTGAAAATTTTTCTATAGAAAAATTTTTATATAGAAAATTTTTCTAAAGAAAAATTTTGATATTAAAAATTATTCTATAGAAAAACTGTTATATTGAAAATTTTTCTATAGAAAAATTGTTATATTGAAAATTTTTCTATAGAAAAATTGTTATATTGAACATTTTTCTATAGAAAAATTTTTATATTGAAAATTTTTCTATAGAAAAAATTTTATATTGAAAATTTTTCTATAGAAAAATTTTTATATAGAAAATTTTTCTAAAGAAAAATTTTTATATTAAAAATTATTCTATAGAAAAACTGTTTTATTGAAAATTTTTCTATAGAAAAATTGTTATATTGAAAATTTTTCTATAGAAAAATTGTTATATTGAACATTTTTCTATGGAAAAATTTTTATATTGAAAATTTTTCTATAGAAAAATTTTTATATTGAAAATTTTTCTATAGAAAAATTTTTATATTGAAAATTTTTCTACAGAAAAATTTTTATATTGAAAATTTTACTAAAAAAAAAATAATATTGAAAATTTTTCTATAGAAAAATATTTCTATCGGAAATTTTTTTCTGGAAAAATATTTCTATTGAAAATTTTTCTATAGAAAAAAAATTGTAATTGAAAATTTTTTTATAGAAAAATATTTCTTTTGGAAATTTTTTTATAGAAAAATATTTCTTTTGAAAATTTTTCTCTAGAAAAGTATTTCTGTCGAAAAATTTTTCTCTAAAAAAATATTTCTATCCAAAATTTTTCTAGAAAAATATTTAAATAGAAAATTTTTCTCTAAAAAAATATTTCTATCGAAAATTTTGCTCTAGAAAAATATTTCTATTGAAAATTTTTCTATAGTAAAATATTTTTCTATAGAAAAATATTTCTATTGAAAATTTTTCTATAGAAAAATATTTCTATCGAATATTTTTCTCAAGAAAAATATTTCTATCGAAAATTTTTCTCTAGAAAAATATTTCTAACGAAAATTTTCCTGTAGAACAATAATTCTATAGAAAATTTTTCTCTCGAAAAGTATTTCACTCGAAAAAATATTTCTATTGTTTTTTTTTTCTCTAGAAAAATATTTTTATCGAAAATTATTCTATAGAAAAAAAATTTTATCGAAAATTTTGTATAGAAAAATAATTATATTGAAAATTTTTCTCTAGAAAAATATTTTTATCGAAAGTTTTCTCTAGAAAAATATTTCTATTGAAAATTTTTCTATAGAAAAATATTTTCATTGAAGATTTTTCTATAGAAAAATATTTCTATTGAAAATTTTTCTAAAGAAAAATATTTCTATTGAAAATTTTTAATAGAAAAATCTATGTTTTACGAGTTTATTGAGTGATCGTGATATTTACGAAAATTACAAAAAGTCTTCGGCTCCTGGCAGGAGGCTATCGTCATGGATTACAATGATTTATATGAATATTACCCAATATACATTCTTCAAAACATATAAATTAACCCTTAGAAGTCATTGCAGATTATTTGGGGTATTTTTGGTCTATATAACTCCTTAAGAAAGATTTTTAGTGTTTTTAAATTTTCAAGATTAATGAGTTTGAATAAATTATTTAAAATTTCCATTTAAAATTTGAGCTTGTTAAGACCTTAATCTTTTTATAGCATTTGAAATATACAAATTCTAACAAGAAAATATATTTTTTGTATAAACATTTTTTAATATTAAAATTTTTCATTTTATTTATTTTCATTCTTTTTTTTTCTACTTGAAGCTTTTAGTATTTTGTTTTAACAATAAAACCATTTTGCATAAATTACACTCGTTTTTAGCAATTTCTTTGAGGAGAGCAGCAAAAACTACTACCTTTTTGTTGTATATTCGGTTTTTTTTAAGGAAATGTTGAAAATGTGCACCAAAAACATTTAAGCAGGAAAGAAATGATAAGAATGCAATAATAGCAAATAATAAATGCACCGTGAGCAGATGTTGCAATAAGAAAAACCCATAAAAAAGGAGATACCCAAACAATCCTTGGCCCCTTGACTATACATATACTAAGATACTGGTACTCATACTCTTAACTCTTGTTATGCAGAGCCACTAACAAGGAGTAATGCAAATATTTCAACAATGACATTTAGACATGAATAAATAAAATGAAATAAGAAAAGAAGATTTTATTCATCCGCCAGTTTTTGCTTTAACTAACAATAATCTAGAGTTATAGTGAAAGAAAAAAAGCATTGACTTTTTAGCCAAAAGAAGAAAATAATAACAATAAGGAAATTGCTAAAGAAAAACCACAATAACCAACACCAACGAACTAACGAAGGAAAGCGAGAAAAAAGTTTTTGGTATAAGACAAGAGGAGAAAAATAAATAAAAGCTTGAATCTTTGAACAAAAACAACAAGTTCTCTCATAAAAATAAACACAAACAAAAAAAAAAGAAGGACAAATACTACTACCATTACAACTACTACCACTACAATTACAACAGCCATTATAGTTGTGAAAGACAAGAAGTGGCTGTAAAAATCCAACTTCACTCTAACAAAATAAGCCATAAAACGGAAGTTACCAAAACACATACACAGACACCATTTACTAATACAACTACCACTGCTACTATTCGTATAGTAGTAAGAGTATACTACAACCTCTATGCCACGGCTAAATAGAAGTAGAAACTCAAGCAACTTTTAGCTAAAGGCAAAATCTTAAGTTAAGCTTCTCAGAAAAAAAAAAAAACAAAAAAACTAAATAAAATAATAAATAAGAATATGGACCAACTTTTGGCTTTACGTAGCTTACTTCCTTATTTCTTGTTAAAACTACTAAAAAGAACTTTTTTTTTTGCAAAATATACAACTCCAAAAATTTACTACAACGTCCTTTTCTAACAACAGCAAATCTTGAAAAGAAGTCAAATAGGAATCAGCACAATAATAGCAACAAAACGCATGACTGACTCATTCACAAATGAAAAGGATATAAAACTCTTACATTCCTTTGCTGTTCGCAGAAAAAAGAAAACAGGCGTTGAATTGTAGCCAAAGTGCAGTTGTTTTGTTAACACTTTAAATAATACATTTTGAGACTGAGATAATGTAAACCATTTGCCATTTTTTCGACAATGGGTATGCATAAATATGTATATTGAAATGTCCTTTAAAAAAAGTAAACTGTTGTGACACAAAGTGGTTTGTATTCGGGTGATAAAATATTGGTAGGTATTAATATTTTGAATTTTGATATAATGAGGTTCACCCTAATGTGCCTACTATTTGTTTTTCTTATAAAAGTAAAACTTCTGCGGTATCATTCCTAAAAGCAAATTCAAAGTAATTTTGCATTTTAACCGTATAGATCCACAAATCCTCAGAACTAGCAGAACTAACTTTGAAATGTAAGTTTTGCATAAAACAAGTCGGTCCATAGAATACCCTTCACAATGAAGGTCAAGGGTTTTCTTTTTCGTGTATAAATTTTTTGCTAAATTTTGGCATCATACAAGCATTTTCTAAAAACTTTTATATTTAAGCTGTTTCCCTCGTTTGAACTTATATGAGAGCTGCATCCGATTCTATTTTTAGACTCATTGAAAGGGACCTTGGTTAGAGAAGTTTTACATAGCCTAATACTCAATAACAAGTGACCAGCTGAGTAAGGAGATGAATCGCCGTTTTTTTGAAAATTGATTTTTTTCAAGTGGGTCTGGGCGGGGATTGAACATGGGACCTCTGGTACGCTAGGGGGATGACTAACCTACTATACCACAGCGGTTCACATTTTACAATAATTATGTATGCAAAAATTTACGAGTGTTTTAGTGATTTTTGTCTCATTTAGTGCGTTTTGGCAGAAGAGTTTGTATAGGAGCTATGGTCAAATGTGGACCGATTTGAACAAAATTTCGTACAATGATTTTAGTTTACATAAGCAGTATCTGTTTATATTTTCATGAACAAATATTAATATTTGTGGCCAAAATATTAATTCCGGCAAGCAGGACCTATGTCGGGATTTTGACGAATTTCAATAGCCATCTTAATAATATAAAACATTTAAGTTTTACAAAATTGTAACTTATTGGTCAAAAGTTTCTTGATAGTAAAATAATTGAAATTAAACTAAATATTTTGACAAGCAAACGGATATGTTTAGATATCAAATTTTATTAAACTTTTTGCAAAATAAATTATGTTGAAAGGCCTTAAGGTATGTTACACAATATTTACTTAAAAGTTTGAGTTTTTGATCTACATCGAATGCAGCGATTTGGCCCCAGAATATGTTGAGTCTGTGGCCAAATTGTCACATTCGATTATTTAAATCATCCTAAAAGTATGCTACATAAATGTTTCTAAAATATCATATATTTCGATCGATAACGATCTGCGGTTTGGCGACTGTTGTTTTCCTCTGGTATTTGCAAAGGGCAGTCTCCTAATATAATATTCATTAGACAAGTAAGAAAGCGCTATAGTCGGTCAAGCCGACCATACGATACCCTTCACCACTAAGGTCAAAGGTGTTATTTTTCCTGTATAAAGACAAATATTTGCTAAATTTTGCCATCATACAAACATTTTCTCAAAACTTATATATTCAACCCGTTTCCGTCATTTGGACTTATATGAGAGCTAGGGTCAAATGTGGACCGATTATATCGAAATTTGGCAAATTGATTACTGTTACAAAAATTATGTACGCAGAAAATAAACTCAAAATTTTCATTATCTTTAGATTTACGAGCGTTTTAGTGATTTTTTGTCTCATTTAGTGCGTTTTTAAAGAAGAGTTTGTATGGGAGCTATGGTCAAATGTATACCGATTTCAACGAAATTTAGTACAGTGATTTAGGTTTACATAGGCAGTATTTGTTTTAAATTTCATGAAAAAATATTGATATTTGTGGCCAATATAGCAATTCCGGGAAGTGGGACCTATGGGAGGTACCATAAATAATGGACCTATTTTGACGAATTTCAATTGCCATGGTCCCATTATCAAAAAAATTATCTGTGCCAAATTTCATCAAATTATCTTTAGAACTGCGACCTGTAGTTTGATTACAAGGTTTACATGGGGGTCCAGCCAGCCAGCCGGCCAGCCAGCCGTCCTGAGGAACTCTTTGTTTAACTTTACAAATTTTTTGAGGAGACGGAAAGGTAGAAGGATTTGGAGAGATGAACAACTTTATGAGGCGGAGTAGGGCCTGAAGTAACTTCATGACAGAAAGCAATTCGGTTACTCCAATCACTAACTGATTGAGAAAAAATGTCAGAAACACTCTTTTAGGTCATCATGTATATACAAAGTAAAACTTTGGTAAATGCTAACAAATACCCACCGATTTACTTATAAGTTATTAAAGTAAGTACATATTTCTAATTCGAAAGGTAATTTTAGCTTAATAGCCCGGGTTCGAATCCTACCAAAGCAGGGAATGCTTTTTTTCTTATTTTAAATTTTTAAAAGGCTTTGTAATTTAAAAAATCTTGAAGAAATAAAATTATGATTGTAAAAATCTTGTTTAAAAATAGGATCTAAAAAACTTATATAAGACAAATTAAAAAAAAAAAAAAAAAAAACTAATGTACCTGGAATTCGAACTCGGGTACAATGCAAATAATGGTTACAAAAATGAATATGGAAATATTTTTCAGGAAAAGTATAATTTTTTGCACATAATTTCCTAAAGATATACATTTTCATAACAAAGCAAGTCGTAGGGTGTTAAGTTCAAGTCCCGCAATGATTTAAAAAAGTAGTATTTGGTAAAAAAAATGAATAACAAATTGTTGTTGTTTTAAAACTGCTTACTAAAGTCCTTACTTTTCTTCAATTGGTACGTACTTGCCTGCAATAACATCACCATGTCAATATTTTAGCTTCTTATCTCATTATTTAATAATAAATGGTAGAAGGCTTCCATTTTCTTTTAATATCGTAACTTCAGGGGTAAAAAGTTGTAGCTGATTCCTCAACAGGATTTTTTTTTATTCTTAAATGGCCTATATTTACATCCTGTAAAGGTCAAAGGCCGAGCATATTCTAGAAATCCATGCGCTTCGAATTTGGTGACTGTTTTTATTCTAAAATTTAGCTTTTTCATAGTAATTGCTTTTTCCAGGAGTGGGTTACTAACCCAACTTCCTAAATCATATTTTTATCGTTCTTATGAGAGAAGTCGCGGCACATGTTAGATAACTACATTAATAACTAAGATAAGTCTTGGCTTGCCAAGTTAAGACCATTCAGAACTGTTGCTTGGTATCCAACATCCCCTACATCACCCATTCCTCAACAGGTACTTAATAACAACTCGATTAAATGCAAGCACAACCTTTTTTCTGAAGGGTTTCGAGAGAGACTGAACTGTCATGATCATAACTTGCGAATTTTAGTGCTTAGGTTGAAAATTTTCTAATTATAATTTAGGATATCACAGGATCGTCATAGCCGGCCTGCGAACCTCACTGCTTCTGATAAGAAGTGCTTCTCACTTCCAATGCGAATTTCTTCATGCCTCATTATTATTTAAGGCAATAATATATGATTTAATTCATTCATTTTCTAAAAGTGTGACAGACTGCTTTTTCCAGTCTGACGTATATACGATCTCCAGAGATTATGAAATCGTTGGGTCAGGCAAGACTTGCAATTGTGGCTAAAAAATATAAAAATAAATTATCAGACCAGGGGCCAAATTACAGCATTCGATATCGATCTAAAACTCAAACTTTTAAGCAAATATTGTGAAGTATACTTTAGGAATGTTCAAAGTTACTATTTGTCATATTTTAGCAAATAACTACAAAAAAATATAGTTAAAGTATGCTATACACATGTTTTAAAAATATCTGAGATTTCGATCGATATCGTATGCGGCAACTAATGTCCAGGACAATCAAAAGGGATGGATATATGGTAAACTGGAGCAATTACCCAAAATCCATTGACTCAACTTTGGCCTTCACTAAGATTTGACTTTCAAGGCTGAGCTTTTTCGGAACACATATAAAGGGAAAATCAGTCTCTAATTTTTTAGTGTTCAAAAATGCACATAAAATTTTAAATCTAAAATGAAGGTCTTGTATGACCTCTCTATGGTGTTGTGAATCCATAAAGTATGATTCAAAAAGTCGAAAGACCGTTTTCAATCAGAAGAAACCCATTTTTAATGAGAAGAGTATCTATAAAGTGAAAAACCACCTCCAATTGTACAAATTTACTGGAACTGTTCGGTATTTTTAAAGCACTTGTTTATATTCATTAAATCCTCTTCCAAGAGAAAAACTGAAACAGGCTAACTTCGCTTATTGAAAAACAATGATCTATGTATGCGTATTGAAATTTTTGTGGCAATTTAAAATCCTGTGAAGTAACACACACTGCGTGTGTGTGTGCGTGATTGTGGAGAACAAAATGGTTACTGTTTTAAATCAAAATCTTCTATCATAAATTTACTCTATATGGAACACTTACTCATCAATGAACCAGAACCCAAACGCAAAAAAAAAGAACTAAAACAAAAAGCAGAACAAACCACAATTGTTTTACAGATATTTTTTATATACGAACAAGAAAAAAATATATATAAAATATCAGAGATGAAATAATATAAGACAGACAGACACACTGAACCACAAACAATTGGTGGAGCAAAAAGGATAAAAATAAAACCATAAAATGCTCTGAACTTGTGTGAATTGTAAATGTATTGGTGTTTGTAATAGTTGCATCAAGGGACTGAAAATAATGATACTTTTCAGTGGATTCAATTCAATACAGAAGAATAAAACGCTACTCAATTTTACAATTTTGCACAGCAGATTTCAAAGGGACTTTATCCACCAAATTTGGTTGCTGAGTAGCCAATTTACTTTTCAGGACTGCAAGGCTTTGCTATAAAACTATTGGGAAGTAAAGAAATATGTATGAGTGTGTAGTTCCGCTGCAAGTTTATGTGTTTGTATATTTATTTCCTTTTTATATGAGAAAAAGGAAAAGCTCTCTCGATATTGGTATATTGCAATGTCAAATACATAAAATTTATTAGTGTTAACAGGATATCAATACAGGATGAAAATAGATATTTTTATAAAATAAAAAAATATATGCGAGTAGTTATGAAAAGCAGAAAGTTTTAAGCACAAAATTTTATAAATAAAACTTAAGTTTCGAAGAGAAAAATTTTTGGTTTTAATATTTCTTTTTTATTTATAATAAAGTATTGGACAGACAAGAATCTTTACAAAAAAATTCATGGGGCAGAGATAAAATTTATTTCTCCAAATTTTATATATAAATTTTTTAATATAGAAATTTTTTTATAAAAAAAAATTTTTATAGACAATTTTTCACTAAAAAAATTTTTCTATAGAAAATTTTTGACTAAAATAATTTTTCTATAGAAAATTTTTGACTAAAAAAATTTTTTTATAGAAAATTTTTCACTAAAAAAATTTTATAAAGAAAAATTTTCACTAAAAAAAAATTTTATATAGAAAATTTTTCACCAAAAATCTTTTTCTATAAAAAATTTTTCACTAAAAGAATTTTTCTATAGAAAATTTTTCACTAAAAAAATGTTTCTATAGAAAATTTTTCACTAAAGAAATGTTTCTATAGAAAATTGTACACTAAAAAGAATTCTATAGAAAATTTTTCACTAAAAAAATGTTTCTATAGAAAATTTTTCACTAAAAAAATGTTTCTATAGAAAATTGTACACTAAAAAGAATTCTATAGAAAATTTTTCACTAAAAAAATTTTCTATAGAAAATTTTTCACTAAAAAATTTTTCTATAGAAAAATTTTCACTAAAAAATTTTTCTATAGAAAAATTTTCACTAAAAAATTTTTCTATAGAAAAATTTTCACTAAAAAAAGTTTTTCTATAGAAAAATTTTCACTAAAAAAAGTTTTTCTATAGAAAAATTTTCACTAAAAAAATTTTTCTATAGAAAATTTTTCACTAAAAAAATTTTTCTATAGAAAATTTTTCACTAAAAAAATTTTTCTATATAAAAATTTTCACTAAAAAAATTTTTCTATAGAAAAATTTTCACTAAAAAAATTTTTCTATAGAAAAATTTTCACTAAAAAAATTTTTCTATAGAAAAATTTTCACTAAAAAAATTTTTCTATAGAAAAATTTTCACTAAAAAAATTTTTCTATAGAAAAATTTTATATAGAAAATTTTTCACTAAAAAAATTTTTCTATAGAAAAATTTTCACTAAAAAAATTTTTCTATAGAAAAATTTTCACTAAAAAAATTTTTCTATAGAAAAATTTTCACTAAAAAAATTTTTCTATAGAAAAATTTTCACTAAAAAAATTTTTCTATAGAAAAATTTTCACTAAAAAAATTTTTCTATAGAAAAATTTTCACTAAAAAAATTTTTCTATAGAAAAATTTTCACTAAAAAAATTTTTCTATAGAAAAATTTTCACTAAAAAAATTTTTCTATAGAAAAATTTTCACTAAAAAAATTTTTCTATAGAAAAATTTTCACTAAAAAAATTTTTCTATAGAAAAATTTTCACTAAAAAAATTTTTCTATAGAAAAATTTTCACTAAAAAAATTTTTCTATAGAAAAATTTTCACTAAAAAAATTTTTCTATAGAAAAATTTTCACTAAAAAAATTTTTCTATAGAAAAATTTTCACTAAAAAAATTTTTCTATAAAAAAATTTTCACTAAAAAAATTTTTCTATAGAAAAATTTTCACTAAAAAAATTTTTCTATAGAAAAATTTTCACTAAAAAAATTTTTCTATAGAAAAATTTTCACTAAAAAAATTTTTCTATAGAAAAATTTTCACTAAAAAAAATTTTCTATAGAAAAATTTTCACTAAAGAAATTTTTCTATAGAAAAATTTTCACTAAAAAAATTTTTCTATAGAAAAATTTTCACTAAAAAAATTTTTCTATAGAAAAATTTTCACTAAGAAAATTTTTCTATAGAAAAATTTTCACTAAAAAAATTTTTCTATAGAAAAATTTTCACTAAGAAAATTTTTCTATAGAAAAATTTTCACTATAAAAATTTTTCTATTGAAAAATTTTCACTATAAAAATTTTTCTATGGAAACATTTTCACAATAAAAATTTTTATATGGAAAAATTTTTTACTATAAAAATAGTAATCTTTCTAGGCTCCCCGTTTGATTGTTATAGTTTCCACTCGCCTTTTTCGCTGTTTCTAACAACCGGAACTTGTGTGTACAATAAAAAGCTATTCACTTTACATATAGACTCCTGGTCAATGTCCAGTTTTTTTTTGTACTCTAGTCTTTAAGAGTTCGAAAAAAAGAAAAAAATGTACGCCAACTTTTTTTTTTAGATGGCTTTCATAAATTTATATTTGGCAATTTTATAAAAAAAGAAGAAATATGCTTTTAAAACTTGACTCGTTTCTTATAGATTTTCACACAACCACAAATCAACCAAAATGTTATACAATGAATTATTGGAAGGCATAAAATTGCCGACCCTTAAATGAAAATTTGTCAAATTGTAAAATATATGTGATTTTAGGAAAAATAATAGCAATTTTTTGCGAAAATTTTAATTTTAAGTACATACATATGTACATATATAGTTTCCCACAAAAACCAATTTGTATTCATGCAACACGAACTCCTAGAAAAATTTAAAACTCCATTCCTTAAAATATGCTAAAGTAAATTTTATTTTTTTTTGTTTGATACAGGGTGTTTGAATAAATTTTATTCTTCATATCCCATAACCAACCTGTATGTAAGACAATAAAGAAATTTATATTTAAAATAAATTATAGCATACTTTTAGACGGATATAGAAAAATGGACCTATTAGCTTCATTCAAAGTGACCAGCTGTGCATTTGAAAATGTCAACTTAATAGGGTGGGTCGTTTAGTATGATATTAGTAAAATCTATATAGATTTTAAACCTTAGAAAAACACAAATCACTGAAAATGAGAACTTCATGTCCGATTTACTTATTAGAGATTTCGCTTTAAAAAGGAACAAATCGACCCAACCTACTCCACAATATTGAATGTAGATTACAAAGAAAGTGAAATACAAAAGTATTTTTCTGCACGACTGATTCCTATAAATTGGTTTGTAAAAACGTCCAGTTATACTTTGTATGTAGGCCTATTATACAATTCTTATTCCTAAAGTTTAACAAGAATAACATAAAAAACCGGCACTTCAATAGAAAAAAAAGTGTTTTTGATTGCTTTAGTTATAAATTATCAAATAAAATTGAGTCTGAACTTCTTTTAATATAAATCAATACATCTTCGAGCTGTTGGTAAAATGTATTGAAAAGCCAATTGAGTGTTTAAATATGGTTTGAAAAAAAAGAAAAGTTTTTGAAAAAGTGATAAAATATTTTATTTTCTTTTGAGTTACATACTAAGTAAGTATTTGATTTGAAGCAATTATAGGAAACTCTTAAATTTACTGTCTGGAAACTTAGATTGTTTTTTTGGAAATATTTTTACTACAAAATTTAAATAAAATAATTTAAATTTATAAATACGTTTTTAATTTTTTTATTTTTTAATGAGAATATTTAATAAATTTTATTTTCAAGAAAAATCTTATTTAAAATCGTCGTTTGTTAATTTCAAAAGTAAAAGGTTTATTACAACAAGGAAGAATCTTTTATAGAAAAATATATTTTTTAAATCTCATTCGTATTTTTATTATTTTTTTTTTTTTATTGAAAATTTACTTGAGCGTCGTCTTTTGAAAACGTGTTTTTTAAACTGTGTAAAAATCTATGCTAATTTTTATCATTATTTAAATAATTTATATTTGCTTTTTTACACAATAAAATTATTTTATTGCAAAACTAAATTAAAACAAGCAAACGCGTCGAGGAAAGGTTTCCCCACCAACATTTTTTGGTTTTATCAAAAAACTGTTTATTACAGTAATAAATAATTGTAATAAATTGGGATTCTTAGTGCAATACTCTACAGTAAAACTTTTTTAAAGAAAGTATTTAGTCAAGATATTCTCATTCTAATTATTTTCTTATCACAACACATATTTTTTTGAGATTAGAGGTTGGGTCAAATGTTAACATTTTGGTCATCGATTAAGGTTAAGACTTATTGGCGCAATATTTGTATTGTACGATTCCAATAAAATTAAGTAGACAGCTATATATAGACAATATGTTCTTAAGATTCATATCAATACATTTCAAATTTTGTGGCACAAAAAAAGCAGCCCTACAAGAGGTACCTGAAAAAAATTGTATATTGTAGTCTAGAATTTATAGGAATCATTCTAAGAAAGCAAGGGTGCCAAAAATGATAGGATTATTAATGTTAAATCAATGGATTTAGTGTTCGCACTTAAGTAAAGGAAGATGAAACTTAAGAATGTTTGTGCAAATTTCAAGCCATCGCTGTCAGCCTCAACAATTCCAATTGCAACAAAAAGTAGATTATTAAGTTAACACAACTTCCAAAGGGTTTTGAAAAGTTAGCTCGAATTTCATTTTTATGGCCTCCTAAAGTAGGTATATTTTTGAAAATTTGTTTGCACACTGAGTGAAACTTGATATCGTTCTGAAAGTTAGTGAAAACTAAAATTTAGTCAGTCTAGCTATCCTTGTATTTTCTAAAATCAATATAATTCGATTTTTTTTTAATTATTGTAAAAAAATTAAAATTTTTTTCTAAAATATGCCTTTTTGCGTTTTCTTTGGCGATATCTTAGTTACTGATCTACCGATTTTGATGAAATTTATTAATGTGTTGCGTTGAATGATTTCTTAAAGTTTGATATACAGTTCAATAAACTTTTTTTAAAACAACATAGTTTTTTGAAAAAACACATTTATTTTGAAAAATACTGTTATTAAAAAAACAAATTTTAATTCTTATCGAATTTCGAATTTTGGCGTTATCCCTGGTATCTATAGAAAATACAAAATGGTAATTTAGCATCGAATTTCGAGTTTGGCTATACCTTAGTTGTAAGTAGAACTATATGTTGAAATTTAATAGTGTACTTCGTGGAACACTATTAACATCTAATACCTATACATATAAGTTATGGCGGTATGCCATCTAGAAGATCATCAAACTTGATTTCATCATACCGAAATATGTCTTAAATAAGTGACTTTTGCACATTATGATGGCCTAATCTAAATAGGTTCGCTAAATATTCTTATTAAAGCAACTATTTAATCGGTCCTCTTTTTTAAAGATATGTGCATTTTAATACGACCTCTCTCGAGGTGCGAAATGTTGCAATGTTATGTAATTTCTGAAATTGTTTGTATTTCAATCTACCTCCAAAATGTAGACCCAATATAAAACATGGTTATTCTCTAATTAAAGTATTATTCATATATCGCCTAAAAATTAAATGTATGAGATTTGAAACTTTTTCAGATTAGAAAATCAATAAACATATATTAGTTTTTTTTATAGGATTCACCTAAATCAATCTTCAGAAACATATATACTTGTAATTGACCAAAAACTCTTTCCATTCTGCACTTTACTTTTGTAACACCATTGGTGAAGGGTATTTAAGGTTCAGCATAGGCGTGCTATGTTCTTACTTGTTTTTCAGTATAATTATAATTTTCTTCTAAAATTAAACAATTACTGAAAATTTATTGTAAAAAACATTAGGGGAATATTTAATTTAACACGAATACTAGGAAGGTTTGATCAGAAAACTTTTTTTTTCGTAATATATATTTTCCAAAAAGTTTTGCACTAAAAATGTTGATTTTTTATATATCATTGATTTATTTAAATTAAAAAGATATATCGAGTTTATACTCCTTAAACCAATCTTTTTAGAATTAGTCGTTATAGAATATATAGTCATTTTATTTGGTCTATTTTTTATGCTTTCAAAATGACCTACTCTAATATAAATATTTTTTTTTTTGTCAAATCCCCATCCAGGATTTGAAAAAATTCCATTTCCCTATTAACACAACCCTTATGGCAGCATTATAGTGACAGCAACACCTTTTACACCTTTAAAAAACTACTGACATAATCTAAAGCATACCTTAAGGCTAAATTAAATAACACTCATACGACCCAAACAAAACCCTTTTATAAACTAAAAAAATAAAAAATTGTTTTAAAAAACTCATTTACAAAAGAAAATATCACAAAAAAAAATCTTTTATCATTTTAATTTTCTTTACAAGTTGACACCTTTGTTTAGTTTCCAAGAAGCAATTTTTTATTTTCAGTTTCATTTATTTGATTACTATCATTTAAGTGAAGGCAATCTTACAATTGTCTCTTACTACCGTAAGTCTGACAACTTTTAAAACTGATGTTCTTTTACTTTTTTTTTTGTTTTGGATAAGAAAAATATGCTTTAAACAAAAAATCCTACATATAGTACATAGTGTTTTGAAACATAACTACCACTTACTGCTAACATTTCAAAAGACACGCACATACTGAGGAGACGAACTCCTTAAGATTTTAAACAATAAAGCAAAATTTTCCAACACTTCTAGAATCTGAACAATCCGCATACATTTGCCAACATTAACTTAAATTCTTTATTCCTGGCTCCGACTACTTACACATTTTGCAACTTAAAATCTAAACAATGTCGAAGCTTTTTCTTCTTTTACCTCCCCATGGATTAACCTTTTTGTGTTTAATGAAAAACTTTTTCTTAAAAAATTGTTTTGTTCACTTTTCTTTTTTTTTTTGCTCTTTCTTGCAGTTGTAGTTTAAATTGTCGTCATCGTTTTCGTTGTTGCTGTTATTATTTTCAATCCTTCCAAGCAATATAACAAAATGGTTGAGCATTTTTTTCCTCAAGTTTTACCTCATTGTTGTGTGTCAGCAACAAAAAAAAAAGAATAAGAAAAAAAATCTATTGCCACTAAAGCACTAACCCCTTCCTCCTTTAGCTGGAAAATACTTGGGGAAAATAGTGCAAGAAATGAATGAATGAAAAGTATAAATTGTGATGTTGAATTGAAGTATGTTGAGCAACAAAAAAAGGGAAAGTTTTGTTGAATGGCTAAAATTTGATGAGTAGAGGAATAAGGATACCCTACAGCAAGACATTTTATCAGATTGTAGAATAAAATCTAAATTTTTTGAAAAAAATGAGTTTGAAAAACAAAATTTGAATATGGAAGTGAAATAATGGTATAAAAATGAGATACAATTTTAGCGATATCTCAGATGTTAAAGACGCAATTTTAATATATTGAATTATGTGCATAGCAGGATTATCTAGATACTCTTGAGAGAGGAGACAGACAGACAAACAGACAAACAGACGGACAGACAGACAGACAGACAGACAGACAGACAGACAGACAGACAAATAGACAGACAGACATTTTATACTAAAATTTTATTTTTATACTTCAATTCTAATTTTAATTTTGCACTAAAACTTAAGTTTTAATTTCTTACTAAAATTTCAATTTTATACTAAAATTTTTTTATAGAAAAATTTTCCGATATAAAAATTTTTCTATAGAAAATATTTCGATATAAAAATTTTTCTATAGAAAATTTTTCTAAAGAATATTTTTCGATAAAAAATTCTTCTATAGAAAATTTTTCGATAAAAAATTATTCTATAGAAATTTTTCGATAAAAAAATGTATCTATAGAAAATTTCTCAATACAAAACTTTTTCTATAGAAAAATTTTCGATATAAAAATTTTTCTATAGAAAATTTTTCGATATAAAAATTTTTCTACAGAAAATTTTTCGATATAAAAATTTTTCAATATAAAAATTTTTCTATAGAAAATTTTTCTATAGAAAATTTTTCGATATAAAAATTTTTCTATAAAAAATTTTTCGATAAAAAATTATTCTATAAAAATTTTTCGATAAAAAATTATTCTATAAAAATTTTTCAATAAAAAATTATTCTATAAAAATTTTTCGATAAAAAATTATTCTATACAAATTTTTCGATAAAAAATTTATCTATAGAAAATTTTTCGATAAAAAATTTTTTCTATAGAAAAATTTTGATATAAACATTTTTTTATAGAAAATTTTTCGATATAAATTTTTTTTTAAAGAAAATTGTTCAATATAAAAATTTTTTTAAAGAAAATTTTTTGATATAAAAAATTTTCTATAGAAAATTTTTTGATTTAAAAAATTTTCTACAGAAAAGTTTTTGATTTAAAAAATTTTCTATAGAAAATTTTTTAATTTAAAAATTTTGAATAGAAAATTTATTGATTTAAAATTTTTCTATAGAAAATTTTTCGATAAAAAAGATTTTTCTATACAAAATTTATCGGTAAAAAATTTTTCTATTGAAAATTTTTCAATAAAAAAATTTTTCGATAAAAAAAACTTTTCTATAGAAATTTTTCGATAAAAAAATTATTCTATACAAAATTTATCGGTAAAAAATTTTTCTATAGAAAATTTTTTGATAAAAAATTTTTCTATAGAAAATTTTTCGATAAAAAACTTTTTCTTTATAAAAATGGAAAATTTTTCTATAGAACATTTTTCGATAAAAAATTTTTCGATAGAAAATTTTTCGATAAAAAAAATTTTTCTATATAAAAATTTTTCGATATAAAAATTTTCCTATAGAAAATTTACGATATAAAAATTTTTCTACACAAAATTTTTCGATATAAAAATTTTTGTACAGAAAATTTTTTATATAACAATTTTTTTATAGAAAATTTTCCGTTAAAAAAATTATTCTATAGAAAATTTTTCGATAAAAAAAATTTTCTATAGAAAATTTTTCGATATGAAAATTTTTCGATATAAAAATTTTTCTATACAAAATTTCTCGATATAAAAGTTTTCGATGTAAAAGTTTTCTATAAAAAGTATTTCTATAGAAAACTTATAAAAGTTTTCTATAAAAAGTTTTGTAGTATACAGTTTTTTTTTTTAAATTTTGAAATTTTCTATAGCAAATTTTTCGATATAAAAATTTTTCTATGAAAAGTTTTTCTATATTAACATTTTGATATACAAAATTTTTTCGATAAAAAAATTTTCGATATAAATTTTTTTTTTTTTAAGTTTTTCGATATAAGAATTTTTCTGTAGACAAATTTTCGATATTAAATCTTCTATAAAAAGATTTTCGATATTAAAAATTATTCTATAGGAAATTTTTATATAGAAAATTTTTCGATATAAAAATTTTTCTATAGAAAATTTTTCTATAGAAAATTTTTCTATATTAAAATTTTCCTATCAAAAATTTTTCAATACAAAAACTTTTTTATTGAAGAAAAAAATTTTCTATAGAAACTTTTTAGATATAAAATTTTTTAAAAAATATGTTTTTTTTAATTTTTTTATAGAAAACATATATCGTTATAAAAGTTTTTCAAAATTATTTTTTTTTTTTAATTTTAGGATATTAAAATTTTTTTATACAAGATTTTTTGATATCAAAATTTTTCTAAAAAAAATATCGAAAATTTTTCAATATAAAGATTTTTCTATATAAAATTTTTCTATAGGCAATTTTTCGATATAAAATTTTTTCTGTAAAAAATGTTTGATATAAAAATTGTATATAAAAATTATTTGTATAAAATTTTTTGAAAAATTTTTTTTTCAGTTTTTTCTATAGAAAATATAAAAATTTTTAGAATTAAGATTTTTCAATAGAAAATTTTTTGATATCAAAATTTTTCGATATAAAAATTTCCCTATAGAAAATTTTTTGATATTAAAATTTTTTTGTAGATAATTTTTCGATATAAATATTTTTCTATTAAAAGTTTTTAAAATATTTCTCTAGAAAATTTTTCGATATAAAAATATTTCTATAGAAAATTTTTCGATATAAAAATGTTTCTATAGAAAATTTTTGAGATATTAAAATTTTTCTATATTGTCGTTGTTAACCCTCAGATTTTCCTGCCTGTCTTTTAATTTTTTACTATTATTCAGCTGAACAATAGTTAAGAAAAAACTTGAAGATGTTGCCACAGACACTAGAGTTTGCAGCTCTTTTTTTTAGTTAAACATTTTGTGTTGTGTTTTGTAAAAGTTTAGAAATAATAAGAGATTTTTTCAACTTTTCTGCAATTTCCCATCTTAAACTTTACAATTCTATTGTTGTCATATTTTTTTCGACTTAACATTGCCATTTAGCGTCTGCAGTAGGTGTCTTAGATAAGGTGGTGGACTGAGGGATAAAATAGGGTAAACCTAAGGGGCCTTAGTAGTTGAAAGAAAAGCTTTAGATTTATTTATTCATTTGAGGCCTTTTGTTAATAAAACCATAAAAAAGTTTGTAATAAGAGTAAGCGGTAGTGTCCTTTAACTGCTTAAAAAATGATGGTTGAATCCTAAGACTTCCGATACATTAAGGTACGAAGAACCGACTGCCCTATTGGTATCCTTCTTTCACTTTATGTAATTTGCCTTATTTAAAAAAAAACTTCCATTTTCATTATATTCCTATCTTGTTTTGTTGCCCAGTGTAATGTTGCATGTCTATTGCGGCACTTAAGAATTAGTTGAGCATACAGCTCAAGATAACTCTTCAAAGTAATTTCTTACTCTACTCCTGCTAAAAAACAAACTCTTCAAAAGCTGCGTGTTTCATCCAAGAACCACCTCCACCCCCTTTATCATTTCACATCACAGTTTCCTCAAACTCTAGAAAATATTGTTGGCATATTAATAACAATAACAAAAAATTAAGAAAGAAAAAAAGAAAATCTGAAAAGGGTGTATTGCAGCAGCAAGGACAGGAAAAAAATTACTAAAAAAAAACTATTTTAAACAATTCTCGTATTTTCACTGTAAAAACTTTATTTATTGTTGAATTAAAGTTTTTACTATTTTCTTTTTTTCTTCAAAATTTTTCTTTAAGAATCATTTAGGAGAAGTGAATTGTAAAATGAATAAATTTCTTGTTGATGTTTTTTAAGTTTTTCTATAGTATTTTTTTTGTTGTTGTTATTAATGCTGCTGTTGTGTTTGTTGCTCTTTAATTTAATGCAATTTTTTATTTTCTCAGAAATTTTCTGTCTTGCATTTTTCTTTTCCTTTGGAAATTTTAAACAGTTTTCAAACACACAAAGTGAAATGTAATGTTATAGAATAATGAAAAAAGTTTAATTTTATTTTGTTTTTTCTTTTTGCTGATAGACAATGAGAAATGAAGCTAAGAAAAATATGATTCATTTTTAGTAATTCATTTTTCTTAAGAAGATTTTGATTGGTGTTCGAAATTTATCATAAGAATTTTAATAAATTATTTTTTGGCGGATTTTTCATTAAATAGAGGAAATAGATACTTTAATGATTTCAAAAAAGGACGGATACATATATTATATAATAATAAATAATAATTATATAAGTACAAATATTTAAAGTTTTACTAAAAATTTTTACTTTTTATAGGAAATTTTTCAAAAATTTACTTTTTATAGAAAATTTTTCAAAAATTTACTTTTTATATGAAATTTCTAAAAACTTTACTTTTTAAAGGAAATTTTTCAAAAATTTACTTTTTGTAGGAAATTTTTGAAAAATTTACTTTTTATAGGAAATTTTTCAAAAATTTACTTTTAATAGGAAATTTTTGAAAAATTTACTTTTTATAGTAAATTTTTCAAAAATTTACTTTTTTTAGGAAATTTTTCAAAAACTAATTTTTTATAGGAAATTTTTCAAAACTTTACTTTTTATGGGAAATTTTTCAAAAACTTACTTTTTATAGGAAATTTTTCAAAAATTTACTTTTTATAGGAAATTTTTCAAAAATTTACTTTTTATAGAAAATTTTTCAAAAATTTACTTTTTATAGGAAATTTTTGAAAAATTTATTTTTTATAGGAAATTTTTCAAAAATTTACTTTTTATAGGAAATTATTCAAAAATTTACTTTTTATAGGAAATTTTTCAAAAATTTACTTTTTTAGGAAATTTTTCAAAAATTTAATTATTTTAGGAAATTTTTCAAAAATTTAGTTTTTATAGGAAATTTTTCAAAAATTTACTTTTTATAGGAAATTTTTCAAAAATTAACTTTTTATAGAAAATTTTTCAAAAACTTACTTTTTATAGGAAATTTTTCAAAAATTTACTCTTTATAGGAAATTTTTCAAAAATTTACTTTCTATAGGAAATTTTTCAAAAATTTACATTTTATAGGAAATTTTTCAAAAATTTACTTTTTATAGGAAAATTTTCAAAAATTTATTTGTTATAGGAAAATTTTCAAAAATTTAGTTGTTATAGGAAATTTTTCAAAAATTTATTTATTATAAGAAATTTTTCATAAATTTACATTTTATAGGAAATTTTTCATAAATTTACTTTTTATAGGAAATTTTCAAAAAAAAATACTTTTTATAGGAAGTTTTTAAAAAATTTACTTTTTATAGGAAATTTTTCAAAAATTTACTTTTTATAAGAAATTATTCAAAAATTTACCTTTTATAGGAAATTTTTCAAAATTTTACATTTTATTGGAAATTTTTCAAAAATTTAGTTTTTATAGGAAATTTTTCTAAAACTTACTTTTAAAGGAAATTTTTCAAAAATTCACTTTTTATAGGAAATTTTTTAAAAATTTACTTTTTATAGGATATTTATCTAAAATTTACTTTTCATAGAAAATTTTTCAAAAATTTACTTTTTATAGGAAATTTTTGAAAAATTTACTTTTTATAGTAAATTTTTCAAAAATTTACTTTTTGTGGGAAATTTTTCAAAAACTTACTTTTCATAGGAAATTTTTCAAAAATTTACTTTTTATGGGAAATTTTTCAAAAACTTACTTTTTGTAGGAAATTTTTCAAAAATTTATTTTTTATAGGAAATTTTTCAAAAATTTACTTTTTATAGGAAATTTTTCAAAAATTTACTTTTTATAGGAAATTTTTCAAAAATTTACTTTTTATAGGAAATTTTTCAAAAATTTACTTTTTATAGGAAAATTTTCAAAAATTTATTTGTTATAGGAAAATTTTCAAAAATTTAGTTGTTATAGGAAATTTTTCAAAAATTTATTTATTATAAGAAATTTTTCATAAATTTACATTTTATAGGAAATTTTTCATAAATTTACTTTTTATAGGAAATTTTCAAAAAAAAATACTTTTTATAGGAAGTTTTTAAAAAATTTACTTTTTATAGGAAATTTTTCAAAAATTTACTTTTTATAAGAAATTATTCAAAAATTTACCTTTTATAGGAAATTTTTCAAAATTTTACATTTTATTGGAAATTTTTCAAAAATTTAGTTTTTATAGGAAATTTTTCTAAAACTTACTTTTAAAGGAAATTTTTCAAAAATTCACTTTTTATAGGAAATTTTTTAAAAATTTACTTTTTATAGGATATTTATCTAAAATTTACTTTTCATAGAAAATTTTTCAAAAATTTACTTTTTATAGGAAATTTTTGAAAAATTTACTTTTTATAGTAAATTTTTCAAAAATTTACTTTTTATGGGAAATTTTTCAAAAATTTACTTTTCATAGGAAATTTTTCAAAAATTTACTTTTTATAGGAAATTTTTCAAAAATTTACTTTTTATAGGAAATTTTTCAAAAATTTACTTTTTATAAGAAATTATTCAAAAATTTACCTTTTATAGGAAATTTTTCAAAATTTTACATTTTATTGGAAATTTTTCAAAAATTTAGTTTTTATAGGAAATTTTTCTTAAACTTACTTTTAAAGGAAATTTTTCAAAAATTCACTTTTTATAGGAAATTTTTTAAAAATTTACTTTTTATAGGATATTTATCTAAAATTTACTTTTCATAGGAAATTTTTCAAAAATTTACTTTTTATAGGAAATTTTTCAAAAATTTACTTTTTATAGGAAATTTTTCAAAAATTTACTTTTTATAGGAAATTTTTCAAAAATTTACTTTTTATAGGAAATTTTTCAAAAATTTACTTTTTATAGGAAATTTTTCAAAAATTTACTTTTTATAGGAAATTTTTCAAAAATTTACTTTTTATAGGAAATTTTTCAAAAATTTACTTTTTATAGAAAATTTTTCAAAAATTTACTTTTTATAGAAAATTTTTCAAAAATTAGTTTTCATAGGAAATTTTTCAAAAATTTACTTTTTATAGGAAATTTTTCAAAAATTTACTTTTTTAGGAAATTTTTCAAAAATTTAATTATTTTAGGAAATTTTTCAAAAATTTAGTTTTTATAGGAAATTTTTCAAAAATTTACTTTTTATAGGAAATTTTTCAAAAATTTACTTTTTATAGGAAATTTTTCAAAAACTTACTTTTTATAGGAAATTTTTCAAAAATTTACTCTTTATAGGAAATTTTTCAAAAATTTACTTTCTATAGGAAATTTTTCAAAAATTTACATTTTATAGGAAATTTTTCAAAAATTTACTTTTTATAGGAAAATTTTCAAAAATTTATTTGTTATAGGAAAATTTTCAAAAATTTACTTTTTATAGGAAATTTTTCAAAAATTTATTTATTATATGAAATTTTTCATAAATTTACTTTTTATAGGAAATTTTTCATAAATTTACTTTTTATAGGAAATTTAAAAAAAAAATACTTTTTATAGGAAGTTTTTAAAAAATTTACTTTTTATAGGAAATTTTTCAAAAATTTACTTTTTATAGGAAATTTTTCAAAAATTTACTTTTTATAGAAAATTTTTCAAAAATTTACTTTTTATAGAAAATTTTTAAAAAATTAGTTTTCATAGGAAATTTTTCAAAAATTTACTTTTTATAGGAAATTTTTCAAAAATTTACTTTTTATAGGAAATTTTTCAAAAATTTACTTTTTATAGGAAATTTTTCAAAAATTTACTTTTTATAGGAAATTTTTCAAAAATTTACTTTTTACAGGAAATTTTTCAAAAATTTACTTTTTATAGGAAATTTTTCAAAAATTTACTTTTTATAGAAAATTTTTCAAAAATTTACTTTTTATAGAAAATTTTTCAAAAATTAGTTTTCATAGGAAATTTTTCAAAAATTTACTTTTTATAGAAAATTTTTCAAAAATTTACTTTTTATAGAAAATTTTTCAAAAATTAGTTTTCATAGGAAATTTTTCAAAAATTTACTTTTTTAGGAAATTTTTCAAAAATTTAATTATTTTAGGAAATTTTTCAAAAATTTAGTTTTTATAGGAAATTTTTCAAAAATTTACTTTTTATAGGAAATTTTTCAAAAATTTACTTTTTATAGGAAATTTTTCAAAAACTTACTTTTTATAGGAAATTTTTCAAAAATTTACTCTTTATAGGAAATTTTTCAAAAATTTACTTTCTATAGGAAATTTTTCAAAAATTTACTTTTTATAAGAAATTATTCAAAAATTTACTTTTTATAGGAAATTTTTTAAAAATTTTCTTTTTATCGGAAAATTTTCAAAAATTTACTTTTTATAGGAAATTTTTCAAAAATTTACTTTTTATCGGAAAATTTTCAAAAATTTACTTTTTATAGGAAATTTTTCAAAAATTTACTTTTTATAGGAAATTTTTTTTATAAATTTACTTTTTATGGGAAATTTTTCAAAAATTTACTTTTTATAGGAAATTTTTCAAAAATTTACTCTTTATAGGAAATTTTTCAAAAATTTACTCTTTATAGGAAATTTTTCAAAAATTTACTCTTTATAGGAAATTTTTCAAAAATTTACTTTTTATAAGAAATTATTCAAAAATTTACCTTTTATAAGAATTTTTTCAAAAATTTACTTTTTATAGGAAATTTTTTAAAAATTTACTTTTCATAGGAAAATTTTCAAAAATTTACTTTTTATAGGAAATTTTTCAAAAATTTACTTTTTATAGGAAATTTTTTTAAAAATTTACTTTTATAGGAAATTTTTCAAAAATTTTTTTTTATAGGAAATTTTTTCAAAAATTTCCTATAAAAAATTTTCTATAGAAAAATTTTTGATAAAAAAATTTTCTATAGAAAAATTTTTAATAAAAAAATTTTCTATAGAAAAATTTTTGATAAAAAAATTTTCTAAAAATTTATTTGTTATAGGAAAATTTTCAAAAATTTAGTTGTTATAGGAAATTTTTCAAAAATTTATTTATTATAAGAAATTTTTCATAAATTTACATTTTATAGGAAATTTTTCATAAATTTACTTTTTATAGGAAATTTTCAAAAAAAAATACTTTTTATAGGAAGTTTTTAAAAAATTTACTTTTTATAGGAAATTTTTCAAAAATTTACTTTTTATAAGAAATTATTCAAAAATTTACCTTTTATAGGAAATTTTTCAAAATTTTACATTTTATTGGAAATTTTTCAAAAATTTAGTTTTTATAGGAAATTTTTCTAAAACTTACTTTTAAAGGAAATTTTTCAAAAATTCACTTTTTATAGGAAATTTTTTAAAAATTTACTTTTTATAGGATATTTATCTAAAATTTACTTTTCATAGAAAATTTTTCAAAAATTTACTTTTTATAGGAAATTTTTGAAAAATTTACTTTTTATAGTAAATTTTTCAAAAATTTACTTTTTATGGGAAATTTTTCAAAAATTTACTTTTCATAGGAAATTTTTCAAAAATTTACTTTTTATAGGAAATTTTTCAAAAATTTACTTTTTATAGGAAATTTTTCAAAAATTTACTTTTTATAAGAAATTATTCAAAAATTTACCTTTTATAGGAAATTTTTCAAAATTTTACATTTTATTGGAAATTTTTCAAAAATTTAGTTTTTATAGGAAATTTTTCTTAAACTTACTTTTAAAGGAAATTTTTCAAAAATTCACTTTTTATAGGAAATTTTTTAAAAATTTACTTTTTATAGGATATTTATCTAAAATTTACTTTTCATAGGAAATTTTTCAAAAATTTACTTTTTATAGGAAATTTTTCAAAAATTTACTTTTTATAGGAAATTTTTCAAAAATTTACTTTTTATAGGAAATTTTTCAAAAATTTACTTTTTATAGGAAATTTTTCAAAAATTTACTTTTTATAGGAAATTTTTCAAAAATTTACTTTTTATAGGAAATTTTTCAAAAATTTACTTTTTATAGGAAATTTTTCAAAAATTTACTTTTTATAGAAAATTTTTCAAAAATTTACTTTTTATAAGAAATTATTCAAAAATTTACTTTTTATAGGAAATTTTTTAAAAATTTTCTTTTTATCGGAAATTTTTCAAAAATTTAGTTTTTATAGGAAATTTTTCAAAAATTTACTTTTTATAGGAAATTTTTCAAAAATTTACTTTTTATAGGAAATTTTTCAAAAACTTACTTTTTATAGGAAATTTTTCAAAAATTTACTCTTTATAGGAAATTTTTCAAAAATTTACTTTCTATAGGAAATTTTTCAAAAATTTACTTTTTATAAGAAATTATTCAAAAATTTACTTTTTATAGGAAATTTTTTAAAAATTTTCTTTTTATCGGAAATTTTTCAAAAATTTACTTTTTATCGGAAAATTTTCAAAAATTTACTTTTTATAGGAAATTTTTCAAAAATTTACTTTTTATAGGAAATTTTTTTTATAAATTTACTTTTTATGGGAAATTTTTCAAAAATTTACTTTTTATAGGAAATTTTTCAAAAATTTACTCTTTATAGGAAATTTTTCAAAAATTTACTCTTTATAGGAAATTTTTCAAAAATTTACTCTTTATAGGAAATTTTTCAAAAATTTACTTTTTATAAGAAATTATTCAAAAATTTACCTTTTATAAGAATTTTTTCAAAAATTTACTTTTTATAGGAAATTTTTTAAAAATTTACTTTTCATAGGAAAATTTTCAAAAATTTACTTTTTATAGGAAATTTTTCAAAAATTTACTTTTTATAGGAAATTTTTTTAAAAATTTACTTTTATAGGAAATTTTTCAAAAATTTTTTTTTATAGGAAATTTTTTCAAAAATTTCCTATAAAAAATTTTCTATAGAAAAATTTTTGATAAAAAAATTTTCTATAGAAAAATTTTTGATAAAAAAATTTTCTATAGAAAAATTTTTGATAAAAAAATTTTCTATAGAAAAATTTTTGATAAAAAAATTTTCTATAGAAAAATTTTTGATAAAAAAATTTTCTATAGAAAAATTTTTGATAAAAAAATTTTCTATAGAAAAATTTTTGATAAAAAAATTTTCTATAGAAAAATTTTTGATAAAAAAATTTTCTATAGAAACATTTTTGATAAAATATTTTCTATAGAAAAATTTTTGATAAAAAAATTTTCTATAGTAAAATTTTTGATAAAAAAATTTTCTATAGAAAAATTTTTGATAAAAAAATTTTCTATAGAAAAATTTTTGATAAAAAAATTTTCTATAGAAACATTTTTGATAAAAAATTTTTTATAGAAAAATTTTTGATAAAAAAATTTTCTATAGAAAAATTTTTGATAAAAAAATTTTCTATAGAAACATTTTTGATAAAAAATTTTCTATAGAAAAATTTTTGATAAAAAAATTTTCTATAGAAAAATTTTTGATAAAAAAATTTTCTATAGAAAAATTTTTGATAAAAAAATTTTCTATAGAAACATTTTTGATAAAAAATTTTCTATAGAAAAATTTTTGATAAAAAATTGTCTATAGAAATTTAATACAAAAAATTGTATTCCATTAAAAAAATTTCTGTTTTTACAAAATATAAATTTTATTCTACTCTCATACTTAGAATTTTATAAAAGGCAAAATTACGAAAAAAGAGATTTTCTCATAATAATTTTTTTTTTATCATCAGAATATGTGAGATCTTTTTTGATATAAATTTACCTTTTATATGGAACAGAAAGCAAATTAAAAATTCCTACAAGCTTCCAGATAAAATTATATGTACCCACATTAATTTATGTTTATCCTTATGTACACACACACATACATAAAGAAAGATTTCCTTCTTTTCTACTATTTAACATCAAAACATAAAAACACCTGTTTGTTTTATTATTTAACTTTTTTTTTATTTTGTTCTCATATGTCAGTCTCTTGGAAAGTCAGTCAAGACAAGTCACTTCTCTAAGGGATTTTATTAATTTGCATTGTCTTAAAAAAGTAAGGGTATTCAAGGCGTATATATGAACATAGCTCCAACACAAGAAATTTTGAAAAAATAGCAAGATGCAAATTTGCTTCATCTTGAGTCCCTCTAATATGTTTATCATTCCTTTTTAATTTCTTAACAAATTCTTAGTATTTCGACATCAATTTGAAATTCTTGTGCAAATACACAACGGATTATGAACAATGAAGAATGAAAAAAAGAGAAAAGGCACATTTTTTGTATTTATCTGGTTTCATTTCGTATTTCAATACTTCCACTTGAGATGGGTAACTAGGTATTAACTTAGATGATACATGCATACATACAACTATTTAAGTATGTGCAAACATGAGCTTAGAGATTGCCTACTTTCTTTTACTACTTTTCAGGGAATCACTTAAGTTTAGAAAGGCAAATCCCTAATGCTTTAAAAGAGGTTGAAAGATTTGTTCTATAATTAGTTTGAAGTAATACCCGCAAGATAAAGAGTGCTTTGAAATAGTTCTAATAATTGGTTGTAAATAGTAATTAGCTAAGTATTAAGTTACTGTTGGTAAGTCACTCAAGACAAGTCCAAAAAACATGAGACGTTTCGTACGAAATTTTATTTAGTAGTTAATTTTAATATACGATTAAAATTTTTTGTAGTCATATTCCAATGTACAACCAAAGACTATAATATAAAGATGTTGAAATCCCATACATTGATTTGCCGTATGGTCGTTTTGAAAAGTCCCATAAAACGAGAGTATACCGCTTTAACTATAATTTAGAAGTAATAAATTGTGACAATTATTAAATGAGAATATGCTAAGGCTCACATACGTGCTCATGAAATGCGTTTTTGTTTGTGAGTTTATGTGTTTTTTATTGTTCGTTATCCACTTTAATTTCACATATGGGCAAATTCGAAAAACCTTAAACCAAGGACAAAATATTAAAACTATCAAAATCGCGTATTTGTGTTTATGGAAACATTTATCATTTATCGATACTTTAGCATATATAATGGATACAATTTTTAATTGCTTTTTTCGGAAATTGCAGGCCTTTATTTGCACCCATCTCGAATTTTTATACATTTTTAAAATAACAAGCTTTCTAAAAGTTCTTAAAAATCGCAAAAACATCTATCAAGGTATTAAGTGTTAATAGGGGCTCAAAGTCTGCTTAATTTTATACAATTAGATGTAAAAAAACCCATCAAAAGTAATTGGAGTGATATAAATAATGACAAGTAAATAAGGGCTAATAGTGTGTAGCGTCCGTCACAGAAATAAAGTTTTTTTTTAATTTGACCAGTGCAATTTTTCTTTTTTCTCCAATTAAACTTGGTTCGTAAAGAGACCTTATAGAATGCCTAACATTAGGCTAAAAATATATAGATGTTTAGATAGCATTTTACAAAATAATATGTAAAGGAAAGTGTGTAGCGTCCGTCACAGTATATATTTTTTACAAAATAATATTTATTAAATACAATATTTACGAACACATATCTCTGTTATTCATAAAGCAATAACACTGTCTATATCCAAAGATTAAATTTAAGATATTAGGTGTTAAAAAAATTTAATGATTTTGAAATTTGATTTTTTTTTTATTTTTGGGACACTCTAACAGCTAGCCGCAGCATTCTTGGGACGAAAAATAAATGTAAAGTGTTAAACTTTAATATTATTGTGAAATATTAAATTGTTCCCAAAAATCGCATTTTAACCGCGAACATCAAAAGGAAGGGGATTAAATTTGGGAACAAATAAAACCATTATTTTCAATTATAAACGAATCCTTAAAAAAATATGAAATATGAATTTTTTCCTAATAAAAAACATTCAAGTAAAAACTGTATCGTCCGTCACGTAGCGTCCGCAACCAGGGACCGTAACTGTTATAACTTTTATAGTAAAAGTAAGAAAAACAAAGTTATTTTTTGACTTTTATTTTTTCGAGCAGAAATAAAAGTTATTTTTTGAATTTTATTTTTTTGATAAAAAATAACAGTTATTTTTTTATTTTTTCAAGCAAAAATAAAAGTTACTTTTAACTTTTATTTTTTCGAGCAAAAATAACAGTTATTTTTGACTTTTATTATTTTGAGCATGAATAAAAGTTATTTTTGACTTTTATTATTTCGATCATGAATAAAAGTTATTTTTTGACTTTTATTTTTTCGAGCAGAAATAAAAGTTATTTTTGTTTAAATTCATGATAAATTCACTAAAACAAATTTTCAAACAAATATAATTTTTCAGTGAAAATAATTTGCATATGCTCAAAAATAAATGGAGTTGAATTTTACAATCATAATTGGGAACACAAAAATAACCAAATCTACGCATTCGATACCGATCGAACACTTAGACTTTTAAGCAAATATTGTGTAACATACCTTAGGGATTTTCGAAACAATTAATTTTGATAATTGTTTTATTAAATTTGATATATCGGGTTTTTCAATAGGGACGCTACAAAAGTGCAGCGACAGGGATAGCAGAAGACGCCAGTAAGGTTTATCATTTCATGATGGAAAGATATTTGAGCCAACAACGAGTCGAAATTATTAAAATCCATTACCGAAATTCGGAGTCAGAGGCCTTAACGTCAAGATCGCTACGTCCAAAAAATAAAAGTCAAAAAATAACTTTTATTTATGCTCGAAAAAATAAAAGTTAATAATAACTGTTATTTTTGCTCAATAAAATAAAAATAAAAAAAAACTGTTTTTTTTTTTTCTAAAAATAAAAAACAGATTTTTAAAAAGCATCGCATTTTATGAAAATTTGGTCCAAGACTATCAAAATGGTATACTTGGTTTTATTCTCCGACATTTCTTTGGTGTTGCTTTTTTTAATCAAAAATTGAAAAATAACAGTTATTTTCGGTCCCTGTCCGCAACAGTACATTTATGGATTTTTGGTGAAACTGGAAACTTAAACATATTTTATAAAAGCTGTTTTGAAATCCTCTGATTTTTCTCTAGCTTCAATGTATTTACATTTTTTTTATTACTATGACCGATTTGATAACATTTACAGAAACCCTTGTTAACAAAAAAAGTCACTTCCATTTTTTGTAGCGTCCGCGACAGCACTTTAAAAGCGAATTATCTTTTTCCTCCAAAAGAAGTATGTGAATTAACAAATGCCATACGATATCACAATCGATGGGCTAATATTCCCTGAAATCTGTGCAAAGCTATTTAGTGTAGAACGACAATGGGATACATTTAAGTACAACAAAATCCGTACAAATGTATCGTCCGTCACGCAGGATATGCCCATATGACAGAAAAAAATATATAGAGTGCAATATCTTTGTATAATATTGTCTTTGGTACAACTTTTGAAACATTTCAAGTTATAGGACTTATTTTTGAAGCAGTCAAATAAAATAAATTACAGTATATTATGAGGTCACATTATTTCATAACGCCTTGATTTTATTAAAAAATTATCGTCGTAAACAAAAGCCACAATTTAAATTATTTCAAATAATAAAAAAAATTCTATCAAAACGGGAAGAAAGTAATAAAGTAAAATGAATATCTGTCACATAGCAAAAAATTATTTTTTTTTAGAATTTAAAATATACGCTTTGTTTAGGCTTTGGCAGCTCGAAAATTTGTAAATACTGCGTTAAATGTATATTAAATTACTTCTTTTCTCAAATTTTTACTACGTACGTAAAACAAAATGTTAAAAAATATATAATTTTTATGGTTCCTACAAAAATTGCAACATTTAGCATTATTTCAGAAGAGTACAGCTCTAAACAACAATACATTGTACCAATAATAAAAAACCGGAAATAAAAACTTTAGCAGCAACATTTTCATCATTTTTGCGACGTTAAGAAACAACTTAAAAAATGCTAATGTTCTTTTTTCAGCTCAAGTTTGCATGAAATATTTCAGTCATAAAAAATCAATGTTTCAACGAGAAAATAAGAAATATCTAAACAAGAAACCGTAAAGGATGTAATTTTCAAGTTGTTTCTTATAACAAGAGGAAATACTTCAAGTCACCTATACTTAAACGTATTTGTATATGTAAAAACACAAGAACTTAAACTATGTGGTTATACATCAATAAAAAGTGTTTAAGATATAGAAAAAAGTATAAGTTTTCTTTGTTGACATTTATTTCTTTGTTGACATTTATTATAAAGAAAAAAATATTTATTAAAGTACTTAATAGATTAATATTATAAAAATTTAACCGAGTTTATATGCTTTTGTTCACACCGGAACAATGGTAATTTTTCCTTTAAACGTTTTCAAAACTGATGTTTTAATTTTAAAAATTTTGCGAAAATCTAAATTTTTGGTCATAGTTATTATTTTTAAAAGGATTAATTAGAAAAAATGTATCCAGGGGCCAAATTACCGCATTTGATATCGATCGAAAACTCAGACTTTTAAGCAAATATTGTGAAGTATACTTTAGGGATGTTCAAAGTTACTGCGATGCAAAAAGTTTATTTAAATTTGGTATCCATTTCGATTCGTTTTTAAAAACAATATTCGTCAATAAAAACTCTTTTACTATTGTTCAGCTTTTGGCAAATAACTTCAAAAAAATATAGTAAACTGTAACATCTTTTAAATAATTTTGATTATCCTTAAAGTATGCTATACAAATGTTTTGAAAATATCTGAGATTTCGATCGATATCGAATGTCGTAATTTGGCCCCAGGGGCCAAATCTACGCATTAGATACCGATCGAACACTTTGACTTTTGAGCAAATATTGTGTAACATACCTTAGGGATTTTCGAAACAATTTATTTTGATAAAAGTTTTATCAAATTTGATATATCGGGTTTTTTAATAGGGACGCTACAAAAGTACAGCGACAGGGATAGCAGACGACGCCAGTAAGGTTTATCATTTCATGATGGAAAGATATTTGAGCCAACAACGAGTCGAAATTATTAAAATCCACTACCGAAATTCGGAGTCAGTGGCCTTAACGTCAAGAGCGCTACGTTCAATTTATGAACGTCATAATCGTCCTAGCAGATTAACAATTGGGCGTTTAGTAAAAAAATTTGAATTCACAGACACAGTACAAAATGTTCTGTGGCAGTGAGACAAAGAAGTGCCCGTAGTATCGAGAATATTCCTGCCATTGAGGCTTCAGTTAAAGAAAGCCCAAATGTGTCTCTCACTCGACATTCTCAAGCGTTGGGCATCTCTGTGACATCGTTGTGGCAAATTTTGCGAAAAGAGTTTGGCTTACATCCTAACAAGATCAAATTGATGCAAACACTGAAGGCTCTTGACCATCAAAAGCGTTGTATGATCGTGAATTTGGCGGAGCAACAACTTTAAAATGATTCGGATTTTCATTGAAAAATCATCTTCAGCGATAAGGCTCATTTCTGGCTGAATAGCTTGTTCAATAAACATAATATGCGTTATTGGTCAGGCAGCTAGCGGCATCATTTGGCCGTACTTCTTCCGTGATGTTCAAAACCGGCACGACACAATGATAAAGGAATATTTTTGGCCAAAATTGGATGATATGGACTTGGATGACGTGTGGTTCTAACAGGACGACGCCACAAGCCACAATCAATTGACTGAAAACCAAGTTTGGTAAACGTATTATCTCACGAAATGACGCCGTTAGACTATTTCCTGTGGGGCTGCGTCAGGTCGATGGTCTATGTCAACAAGCAAGCGAAAATTGGTGGACTTCGTACCAATATCGAACTGAAATTGCAGCAATATCGGCCAATTTATGCTTTAAAAAGATCAAAAATTGGATTCAGCGTCTGTGGTGGCCATCAAACGTGCTTTTACAGGAATATAGAATTTTATTGATATCCAAAACCGTTTTTTTTATTGTTTATAAAATATGGGTTAGGGAGCCAGACTAGTAACTCACTCCTGAAAAAAAAACAATTACTATGAAAAAGATAAAATTAGAATAAACACGGCCTAATATAAGAGAACGTCTGAAGTTTCGATGGCAAGATCAAGTGAAGAAAACATTTTAAAAGCTTGTCCTACGAAATTGCAAAATATGAGCACAAGATCGAAGCGCATAGATTTCTGAAATATGCTAGGCCTTTGACATTAACAGGTTGTAAATGAAGGCCATATAAGTAAGTAAGGAATTATTTTACCATCAGGTAACTTTTGTCAAATAAGTTGCAATGTAGTGAACCTTATAAGTATGTTATATGTTATGTAGATTATCCTAAAAGTATGCTACACAAATGGAGAGATTTGGCCTCAGTTCGTTACTATATCTGGCTAACTTTGGATAGGGCTTTGTTAAATTTCATATACCCACAAACAAACTTTACTATATATTTATAAATATTCCTAAAATAACAAGTTTGTTCAAATGCGGACTTAACGGATTTTACCTAATTTCAATTCTAAGTTTTACCAAGTAGTGGGAAATATTCTTGCCAAATTTTATTGCTATATCGAGTTTTCAAATAACCAATAGACAAACCGAAACCGCCAATTTCTTTTGGGAGTTACGTTCATATGAAAACCAATTTCGCTCGGATTCAATGCCAAATTGTAGTGAATATTCTTGACAAATTTGGAAGCTTTAACAAATTTTGCCACCAGAATTTAATAAGAAGTCATAGTACCTTTTTCAGCTAATGAGATGGAATTTACCATCGAAATGACAGTCTGAATATACCTCCCATTCATCCTGATGGGGGTATATTGAAATATTTTGGCAAAAAAGTTATCAAGTTTAAAATGTTATTAGTAGAGGAGCTATTATCCTGATACTCCCAACTATGATTAATTTTGACATTTCAGTGGTGAAAATAATTATTTAGTAATAAATTCGATATGTAAAGTTGTATTACTTTGCCATTATTTTTAAGTTTTTTTAATAATGAAATATCTGATGTCACTTATTATTGACGTTTGGCTGAATATGCAAAAATAAGCAAATTATTTATGCATTGCTAAAAAGCTAATACCTTTTTATTTAATTAACATAAGTTATATGCTTGTATTGATTCGTTTTTTACAATAAAATGTAAAAGGGATCATCTTAAAAACTATTTTTTTTTGTCAAATCAAAAATATCAAGCTTATATTATTAGGGTGCAGAAAAGTCCCTATAGCTCTTATTGTATCTTTAGAAATGTATATAATAAATCAAGTTCCATTTTGGATTCGTTTTGCATTGTTTATACAAAATTTTCCCTAAATTTATTTGTAATGGATAATAACCTTTATTATTAATTTTGTACTGAACTTGCAAAAATATGCAGATGATTTATATACTAGTATAAAGCTAAGACTTTCATCTATAATATGGGATATCTTTTATAATTTGGTTTATCCCTTCAAAAAAGTTCCAAGCAATTGAAACTTATGTTAATTATAACATTTTATAAAAAATTACTAAAATTTTGATTAAGAATATTGTTAAACAAATTTGCAAAAACTTTTTTATAAATAGTAAGATATAACAAAAAATCATAATTTATAAATCATTATAGCTTCCCGATAAGTAAGAAGTAACAGCTGTGAGTTATACAAAACACCAACTTCTACAATAACAGCAATAACTACAACTACTTACAACAAACTAACAATGAATGAATTTGTAACAGAAGGCGTAAGTACTCGTACTAAGTTAGAAAAAAAAAAACCTAAAGAATCTGCAAAATATTGTATGAATTCATTTCACAAATAAAAAATGAAGCTAATGAAAAACCCTGGAATACTCGTATTAAGCACCAACACCGCACACCATTAATTTAAGTACTTTTTTCAAATTGAACGCACGTACTTTTATGGCTCTTCATTGTTTCTTAAGGGTTTTTTTTCGCAGAAACTTTTCTTGGTTCTATAGTCGTCTTGTTGACGTAGTAATAGTCTTTTTTGTTGCAAAACTTGTCTTTCTTGAATATCATCTTTTTATACTTCACTCGAGCATAGACAAAAAAAAAGGTATTCTAGGTTTAAGCAAGTGTATGCCAACTATTAAAATAAGAATTCGGATCGACTTAAAATCACTAAATGAGCCTTAACATAAAAGATTTTTTTGGTAGCCCTGCAAAGGAAAAAAATTGATCTTAAACCAAAAAATAGTAAAAGTTTTTTTTTTTTTTTAATTTTTTCATAGATAAGTTCAGTGTAAACATAAATCGAAAATAGGCCTTAGTTTAACTTCTTTTTTAGGCCCACTCCCATAAATGTCTTTGAATACACATATATATATTTTGAAAAATGTTCCTATAATGACAAAACTAAACAAAGGTATATATTTTTCTAATCGTTAGGGTTTGTATTCATAAACGAACTATAAAATTATCAAAGTCTTATAGTAGGAATTCGGTATGGAAAATTTGAATTTAAAGGTTGCCATAGCTTTTTTTTCGTTTATACATTAGGGCGTTATTATTTTGACAAATAAGTCTACATTTGATCTTAGTGGTCTTATAAAGTCGGTTTTGATCGCCTACATTACTATATTACTTCCTCACTTGTTTCTTATGCACTTTTTTGCAACATTTTTATGTTCTGCTTCATTTACCAAACAAAATCATAAAACACTTTCAATTGCCTGGAGAGAGTGTAAGAAAAGCCAAGAAATGAAAACAAAATGTTGGCGAGAAACTATGTAAAAATTTTCAAAACATGGTTACCCATTTATGAATGTCGTACTTACAACGAGTCAGTGAAAAGGTTTCCTGTTTTTCTTTTTTTAATTTTTTATTGCCTTTTTATAAGAGAAATAAAAAATAATAATAATTTCGCGCCATTAGCAGGAACATTTTGTGAGCACCTGCCACAACTCACTCGACATTTTCATAAATATTCATATTAAAACAGACTAATATTTAATACGAGGTTGGAATGATAAAAACATTTTTCTATAGAAAAATTTTCGATAAAAAAATTTTTCTATAGAAAAATTTTCGATAAAAAATTTTTCTATAGAAAAATTTTCGATAAAAAAATTTTTCTATAGAAAAATTTTCGATAAAAAAATGTACCAATAGAAAAATTTTCGATAAAAAAATTTTTCTATAGAAAAATTTTCGATAAAAAAATTTTTCTATAGAAAAATTTTCGATAAAAAAATTTTTCTATAGAAAAATTTTCGATAAAAAAATTTTTCTATAGAAAAATTTTCGATAAAAAAATTTTTCTATAGAAAAATTTTAGATAAAAAAATTTTTCTATAGAATAAGTTTTATATAAAAAAATTTTTCCATGGAAAAATTTTCGATAAAAAAATTTTTCTATAGAAAAATTTTCGATAAAAAAATTTTTCTATAGAAAAATTTTCGATAAAAAAATTTTTCTATAGAAAAATTTTCGATAAAAAAATTTTTCTATAGAAAAATTTTCGATAAAAAAATTTTTCTATAGAAAAATTTTCGATAAAAAAATTTTTCTATAGAAAAATTTTCGATAAAAAAATTTTTCTATAGAAAAATTTTCGATAAAAAAATTTTTCTATAGAAAAATTTTCGATAAAAAAATTTTTCTATAGAAAAATTTTCGATAAAAAAATTTTTCTATAGAAAAATTTTCGAAAAAAAAGATTTTTCTATGGAAAAATTTTCGACAAAAATATTTTTCCATAGAAAAATTTTCGAAAGAAATATTTTTCTATAGAAACATTTTCGAAAGAAATATTTTTCTATAGAAAAATTTTCGGAAGAAATATTTTTCTATAGAAAAGTTTTTGATAAAAAAAACTTTTCTAATATTTTTCTATAAAAAATTCTCTATATTTTTCTATATAAAATTTTTTTGTCGAAAATTTTGCTATAGAAAAATTTTTTTATCGAAAATTTTACTATAGGAAAATTTGGATTTTAACTTCAAGACACTTCCTAATCCGCCCTCCTAATAGTATACACTAGAATATTGCACTATTTAGTTATATGTTTCAAATACTCATTCATTTTAAAATTAATGCTTTTGTTTTAAGTTTCTATTCATTTGGCTTTATTTCACGATTCGTACACAGTCTCGTTTAGAATAAATAGTTTTTTTTTAGTTATTTCTTTTTTTGTTTTAGTTTTCGCATATATAAATTGTTTGTGGCATAATGACTGAGTGTATGAATGTAGTTTAGACTAGTTAGAAAACGTGCAACATATGTTTCATTTCCGGCAACAATTTTTAATGTTGTAGTTTAGTGGTAGTTAATTTTTCATATTTTATATTTTATTTTAGTTTTTAATTTTTTTTTTGAAATTTAAAAGTATAAAATTAACTACTAGCTGAATCAGATATTAACTTTTTTAAGTGATTTAAATTATGGTATATCAAACGTTTTATTGAAATATTTTACTTTAGTGTATTGCTCTAGAATCCCAATTTATTACAATTATTTTTTATTGGAATAAACTATTTTTTTATGTTTGATAAAACCAAAAGCTATTGTGGGGTCAATCCTTTTTCAAGGCATTTTGAGGGTCAAATGTGAAATGAACGTTGATAAAAACAATTAAGAACATATAAACGCACAAACAAACATACATTCCATGAGCACATGTGTGTGCCATACCTTTCTCTCATTGGGTAATCGTCTCCATTAGTTGTTTCCGAATTAGAGTAAAAGCGGTATACTCTCTTTTTTATGGAGTTTTCAAAACGACCATACGGCAAATCGATGTATGGAAGTCCAACATCTTTATATTATAGTCTTTGTTAGGAGTTATTTGAGTATGTAAGTACTTATTTATAATCCGATATTAATTTTATCAAGACCGACTTATGATACCTTTCATCACTGAGGTCAAATGTCTCTTCTTTTTCGTGTGTAAAGGCAAATATTTGCTAACCAGCACAAAAAGTATATTCGAAAAAAAGTATAAAGATCAGAAAAATTTGTAAAATCTAACTGGTTTGTGTCTAAGCTAAAATATCTGTAGCTAGAGTCCTAATGAATAAACAAAATTTTATCAATATTTTTAAAAATATTTCTTCGCAAACTTTTCTATGTGCAATAAATACATTTGTATAATTTAGCGAGTAAACAATAAATGCACATTCTCAACACTTTTTAACGGACTATAGAAATCTTTTTGTAAAATCGTATGTTTGTACAATTCAATTTAGATTAATAATAAAAATAATAATATTAAGCACTTAACTCATCAAAATTAGAAAAACACATATATTATCTATAGATCTAAGCAAAAACAGCCTAAGTCGAAAAAAGGGTTTTCGAGAAATTTTTCATGAACACTAATAAATATTTACTTATATTTGAAATTTTGTCGATAAGTTATAAATTTGTGAAATTCTACTACAGTTCAGTTGTCTACGATATGTCAGTTGCCTACGTGTCCTCTTATAGCATAAAACAAATTCAGATTTCACTTCATGAAATAAAAGCGTATGGACACACCCTCTAATTCTGAATTGTTTTTATATTCTATGACATTTCAGCTTTTTTCTGAAAATTTAATCTATTCATTGTTCATAAATTAATTCTCGTAATACTAGACTTAAGCGGTTATTGCCGTTATCACTGCCATGAAGATTAATATGATATGACTAAAAATAAGTATTCTAAGAGATTTCAGTAGAACTATAGAAAAACCTTAAGAGAATAAAGAGAAAAATGTCTTCTATACAAGAGATACGATTCGGTAGTTTTCCAATATAAAGCAATAATCAAATAAAAATGTTTGCTTCAGAAAAAAGTGTCGAGTCATTCTGTTGATAGTATAATTTAGAAAAAAAAAGTAAACAAAATATTTTATAAATATCGCAACGAATTATTTGCACCCTTCACCATAGATGTTCACAGTAAATTAGATAGATTACACTGTAATACAGTAAACAAAATTCGGGAATCGACTTAGCTTGAGTTGTAGGCCTTATTGAGCACATGACAAATGGTGCAAAAAAATTTATAGAGTAAAAAGGGACTTTTGGAAGCTTGTCCTCTAAGAGGGTAAAAACGGGTAAAAAGGGAAAAAATCGAAAATGCTATATTTACTAAAGTAATAGCCATAGAAACAAAATTTAAATTATGTTTTGAAGAGCTGTTAAAATAAGAAGACAGGTGTTTGGTACTTTTTTCAATAAATGCTCGATAGAGGTAAAAAAAGGTTGAAAATAGCTTTTTTGGTACCATTTTTAAGCCACTCTTATCTTTTGAACCAAACAACTTAGAAAAGAATTTTGTAATGCAATCATTAAAGTTAAGAAAAATATTGAAGACGTGCTTGGTACTTTTTTGATATCGGGGGCCAAAATGGGTAAAAAAAGGGATGAAATGATAACTTAACACCTCATGAAATAATATGAATAGGTAAAATATGTTGACTGCGTTTTTTTAAAAAGTACCGAATTCAATTGGTACAATTGGTTACTTTTTAAAAATTAGGGGATAAAAGGGGAAAAATTGGCAATGTTATAACTTTTAAACAAATGAATAGTAAACTATGCATATAACCATGTTATGCTCATGCAATGATCTTAAGTTAAAGTTGGCGCCAAAAAATCACTCAAAATGAATTAAATCGTAAACTGTGCATTTGATCATGATATGATCTTTAGCAAAGTTATTACGAATAAGCCGACGAAGGTTTCTTAGTTGGTATGAACAATTTCCGATAGGTGGCGCCACTGAAAATTACTCTAAAAGAATTAAATCGTAAGCTGAGCATTTGATCGTGCAATGATCTTTGGCAAAGTTATTGCAAATGAGCCGGCGAAGGTTTCTTAGATGATATGAAAAATTTTTGATAGGTGGCGCCACTGAAAAATTAAATCGTAAGCTGAAAAATTAAATCGTAAGCAAAGTTGTTGCACATGAACCACCGAAGGTTTCTTAGTTGGTGTGAACAATTTTCGACAGGTGACGCTACTGAAAATTACTAAAAATGAATTAAATCGTAAGCTGTGTATTGAATAATGCTTTGATCTTTAGTAAAGTTGTTATGCATGAGCCGACGAAGGTTTCTTAGTTCGTATGAAAAATTTACTACAGGTGGCGCCACTGAAAATTACACAAATTGAATTAAATCGTAAACTTGGTATTTGATCAGGCTATTTTCTTTAGCAAAGTTCTTGCCTATGAGTCGAGGTTTCAATAATTTAAACTTAATTGGATATTTGTGTACCGTCTTTTCTCTAAATTTATTTTAGTTGGTTAGTACTTTATGGAATAAAATATATGAAAACTTTAAAATATGCCTCGAAATGCTTATCATAAAGCTCCGAGCAAGGCTCGGTCACACAGGTACTGTAAAATTTCTTAAGAGAAATTTCTTAAGAGAATAAACAGAACAAGTGCAAAGAGAACAAGTTACATAGAAAAGCAAGAGATAAGACTCGGTAGTTTTCCAATTTAAAGCAATAATCAAACAATTATGCTTATGTGAGAAAAAGTGTCGAGTCATTCCGTTGATACGATAATTTGAAAAAAAAAATGTAAACAATTATTTAATAAATATCGCAACAAATTATTTGCACCCTTCACCATAGATATTCGCAGTTAATTAGATAGATTAAGATTTATGTGTCCCAAAGATTTGGGTCCTGTTTTCCACAGAGAAAATTATCAGTTTTTTTTTTTTAAATATAACACCAAGTTTCTAAATCTTTGAGGGCCAATAAAAAAGTGCATTACTAAGGGCAAAACTTTTTTATTTGCATTTTATCATGTAGTATTGTTCGTATTGTAATCATAGAGTAAGTGCGGGTAGTATTGTATAGTAACTTTTCTCTTAACCCTTTCACGTTCATAAGAGTAGGGTATCCTGTTGTCGGGCTTGACGAACTCAAATACTTTCTAGCTTGTTTGTTTAATTTCTTTATTAGTTATTTATCATCACGTAATATTTATCACTTATTAGAATTTTGAAACAAATGTTTACTTAATTATCGTCAAAACGGGGAGCAAAACTACTTTACCGTGGGTAAGAAAAGTGTCTTCCTATCTTGATTATACTAGACTAGATGGAACCGGGATATCACTGGTTTCGACGCTGTAAGCAAAAATAATTGCTTCAAAAGCTAACAAGTAAATTGGTACGATGATATAAGCCGAGTGAGGGTCTCTGGTTGCCGTCGCTAGAAGGCGCTTTAGTATCTCCATTTTTTATATTAACCTGTAAAAATCTAACAAATAATATAAGACATTACGAACATGTGGTGTGCCACAATATCTGTACGATTCATAAAATTGTTTTTAATGGGATTTAAAATATTTTCTTATGGATCATTATACCCTTCACCACCATAGGTGGAAAGGGTATTATAAGTTTGAGCTGATGTATGTAACGCAGTATTTAATTTCATAAAAATATATTGAAATTTAAGTCCACTATCTCAATTCCGGGAAACTAGACGTGTGAGAGGTACAAAAAAAATTGCACCGATTTTAGCCATTTTCAACAGAAATGGTCCAACTATGAAAAAAAAAATGTCCCGCCAAATTTTATCAAAGTACCTTTAGAATTGCAGCCTGTACTTTGATGGGGGTACAGCCAAACGGCCGGTCGGACGGAGTGACATCGCTAAATCAGGGATTGATTTTTAATCTATTGGTATGCTTAAAGGTGGATCTTAGACCAATATTTCTATGCGTTACATGTTAACACAAACTAAATTTAATCTGTTGCTGGCTTATTTCTGTAGACATGAGCGTTGTCATAGCTCCTAAAAAAAATTCCCTGAATGTGATATATCGCACGTGTAAAGATAATTAACTCCTCACCGAACTCTTCCCTCAAATAGGTCATTATTTTTCTTGCTGTCGGGCATGAATTTTGATAATAAAACTAAGTTATAAGATCGATTTGACGATATTATATTTATCAAAAATAGCTGAGTTGGCAAAAAGTAATTTTCTAAAAAATCACGAATCAAACATTAGTAGATATTTATAAAAAGTACTTTGTGCAAAATTAATTTCAGTTTTTCAATTTGTCATCATTTAATCTCTATATTTCACGCTTATAGTGGTATAGAGTGAAAAAAAAAAACAAAATCAAATATCTCGTGTATGTACTTAAAAATTCTAGTATCAAACTAAAATGTAATTTTCCTAAAGATTAGTTCTAACAAGATTCTCCACGTGTAAACAACATCTAATTAAATCGGAAAAATAAATACTATAAAAAAATGTCTCAAGAATTTCTACAAATGTCCTATGATCCTGCGGAACAAATTTGGACTTCTACCCATTATCCTTACAAGGATCAAGTTAAGGTTTCTTTGGGTGAAAGATTTCTTAAAGTAATGCGTAGCACTGAGCCCACTAAAATAATCGATCATTTTTACGATACAAACAGACAAAAGTCAGTGCGGGAGGTTTATGAGCAATCGATAACAGTGGCCAAAAATTTACAACGTTTGGGCGTGCAAAAGGGAGATGTTGTCGTTTTTCTCTGCATGAACAATGAGGATGTCTCGGTTCTGACAATGGGTTGTTTATTAATTGGAGCTTTGGTCAATTATTTTGAAGTATTTATGGAGGGAGGTAAGAGTTAATGATAATAAATATTAAAGATAATATAAGTGTACTGGAAAATGACAAGCAATTTTGAGCCTATGCTTATCATGGGTGGGGGAAATTTATGGGTACAATTTGTTTAAGTCATGTGTATATAAGCTTTTTTAGATTATTATAGATTTTAAAATAAATATGCAAATATATGCAGATCATTGATGAATTGTTAAAAAGCAGAGACTTTAGTATTTAATAAAAAGTTGAAAGTTTGTGAATTAGTAGCAGATAAAATAAATAAGAATTATATATTCAAGTATATGCAGATCATTAATCGATTGTTCAATAGCTTAAATTTTAGTGTTTAATTCAAAGCTATTGTGTATTTCAGTTATTTTATTTGAAAAATGTGAAAAAACTTTTTGTGAATCAGTAGCATATAATGGATATATGCAAGTATATGCAGATCATTTATGGATTATTAAAAAGCTGAGACTTCAGTAATTAATCCATAATTATTATATGTTTCAATACTATCATATGAAAAAAGTTAAAAACCTTTTTGTGAATCGTTAGCAGTTAATGGATAAGCAAAATTTGCATTAATTGAGCATAAGATATTATTAGATAATTTTAAATTTCTAAATATGCAAATATAAGCAGATTATTGATGTGTTGATATAATCCTGACACTTTAGTCTTCAATTTAAAATAAGTACATCTTCATGAGCTTTTACTTTAAAAATGTTATTGAACATTTTGTAAGTCAGTAGCAGATAACGAATATATGCGAGTATATGCAGATCATTTATGGATTGTTTGAAAACTGAGATTTTAGGATTTAAGCCATAATTAATATGTTATTCAATACTTTTTTTTGAAAAAAGTTAAAAACCTTTTTGTGAATCAGTAGCATATAATGGATATAGGCAAGTATATGCAGATCATTTATAGATTATTAAAAAGCTAAGACTTCAGTAATTTATCCATAATTATTATGTGTTTTAATACTTTTATATGAAAAATGTGAAAAATCTTTTCGTGAATCGTTTCCAGTTAATGGATAAGCAAAAATTTGCATTAATTTAGCATAAGATCATAAAAGATCATTTCAAATTTTTAAATATGCAAATATATGCAGATTATTAATGGATTGTTATAATTTCGAGACTTCAGTCTTTAATTTGAAATAAGTAGATATTCAAGTGCTTCTATTTGAAAAATGTTATTAAACATTTTATGAAACAGTAGCAGATAAAAAGATAAAAAATTAATTAATTTATATAAAGATATTTAAAAATGAAATTTAGAGAACATGAAAAACACATAAACGCACAAACAAATATACATTTCGTGAGCACGTGTGTGTGTCTTAGCTTTCTCTCATTAGATAATCGTTTCCACTAGTTGATTTCGAATTAAAGTAAAATCGGTATACTCAATTTTTTTATGGGACTTTTAAAAACGACCGTACGGCAAATCAATGTATAGAATTGCAATATCTTTATAGTATAGAATCATTGGGTATAGACTTTAGTTTTTAATGCAAAATTAATATGTATTTATTTCAATTATTTGAAATTTGAAAAACATTTTGTGTATCACTAGCAATTTGAATTAAATATGCATTACATCATTTTGAAATTCTAAACAAATATGCAAACATTAGCAGATGATTGAGGGATTGCTATAAACGTGAGACTTTAGTCTTAAATTTAAAAAAAATTTATAGGCGTTAGCTCCAAAATGTAATAATTTAAATATATATCATTTTGAGTAAATTAAAAAAAAAATTAACTATAAATTGTTAAAGAATGTCTGTTTTAAACACGTTTTTCTGTAAAATTAATTGGTGTTTTTACTATATCATTAAATATAACTATAAAAACTAGTACTTAGCGTAAAATCGCATCAATAACTATTTCTATACAAAATAAACTAAAAATGCAAAGAAATACAAATCTATTAGTTAGATTTTGTGATTCAAATCTGTGGCAATATGGAGGAATAGCTTAAGTCGAAAGTTGAAGTTTTGAGATATTATCAATTTTATATAATTTTTCTTCCGCTTCTGCGAATAATTTATGAATTAATACTTATATTGGTAACACGTTTATTAGAGAAGAAGGATGAATATTTAAAAAAAAAATATTGTTAAATTCAGAAGATTTTACGTTTTTTCTACTTAAGCTCTTTTTCAAAATTGAAATTAGCGTTGAACTGGACCTTAAGTCACCTTAAGCGGTTCTGTTTAAATAAAAAGTACATATTGTGTGGTTTTATGTAAAAATAAGTTGTTTGAAAATAATGACTTTATTTTTTCAAGTTCAACATTTATACAGCTTAAGTGAAGTTAAGCGAAATCGTTATATGATGAAAGAAAAACATGAATATATAGAAAAATGTGTGTACATAAGTTGTTTTGATCAATGCATTATTGATCCAAAAACACAATTAAGCGCCTTTGCTTCTGTAATGCAATAAACGTCTTAACTTAATTCTCTCTTATGTCGACTTAAGCTACTCTTACATATTGCTACAGAAATACTAAAATTTGTCGAGCTCAGTCAGGCTTGACGAACTTAAATACTTTCTTGCATGTTATTTTATTTAACAATATTTATCATCATGTAAGATCTATCACTTATTAGAACTTAGAAACGTTTACTTAATTATCGACAAAACGAGCCGAATGAAAACTGCCTTACCGTGGGTAAAAAACGAATTTCCCCTTCCTCGATTAAACTACTTATACTTGCTTAAGTTCTAGCCACTTTTTACTTTAATTTACAATAAATCATCTTTATTGTACGACATATGAAAACATAAAACCTCAATTATATTGGAAACTAAAGCAGACAGATGGGGCAAAAATCTGTGATCTTTAAAAAAGATTTTAAAATTCGTACTATAACCCAATTTTTTTTTTAAATTTTTATATGAAAACATAAAACCTCAATTATCTTGGAAACTAAAGCAATTTGGGCAAAAATCTATAATCACTAAAAAATAATCAAAATTAGTTCTAAAACCTAATTTTTGAAAAGCTTTATATGAAAACATAAAACCTCAATTATCTTGGAAACTAGAGTAGATAGAGCCATCTGGCCAAAAATCTGTGATCTCTAAAAAAAATCTAAAATTCGTACTAAAACCTATATTTTTTTTAATTGTTATTTGAAAACATAAAACTTTAAATATCTTGGAAACTAAAGCAGATAGAGCCATTTTTGCAGAAATCTGTGATCACTAAAAGAAAAAAATCAAAATTCGTACTAAAATCTAATTTTTTGAAATTGTTTATATAAAAACATTTAACTTTAATTATCTTGGAAACTAAAGTAATTTGGACAAAAATCTGTGATCACTGAAAAAAAATCAAAAATCGTTCTAAAACATAATTTCTGAAAATCTTTATATGAAAACAAAAAACCTCAATTATCTTAGAAACTAAAGCAGCTAGAGACATTTGGGCCAAAATCTATGATCACTAAAAAAAAAATTCAAAATTCGTACTAAAACCTAATTTTTTGAAAATTTGTATATGAAAACATAAAACTACAATTATCTTGGAAACTAAAGCAATTTGGGCAAAAATCTGTGATCTCTAAAAAAATTTCAAAAGCCGTACAAAAACCTAATTTTTTGAAAATATTTTATATGAAAACATATCAATTATCTTGGAAACTAAAGCAGATAGAGCCATTTGAGCAAAAATCTTTGATCCCTAAAAAATTTTCAAAATTGAGTTTGTCAAAATAATTATAAAGTCAAGCCCGACCATACGATACCCTTCACCACTAAGGTCAAATGTGTTCTTTTTCCTGTATAAAGACAAATATTTGCTTAATTTTGCCATCATACAAACATTTTCTCAAAACTTATATATTTAAGCTGTTTCCGTCATTTGGACTTATATGAGAGCTAGGGTCAAATATGGACCGATTATCTCAAAATTTAGCAAATTGATTTCAGATGTTACAAAAATTACGTATGCAAAAACTAAACTCAAAATTCTCATTATCTTCAGATTTACGAGCGTTTAAGTGATTTTTATCTCATTTAGTCTGTTTTGATAGAAGAGTTTGTATGGTAGCTATGGTCAAATGTGGACCGATTTCAACGAAATTTTGTACAGTGATTTTGGTTCACAAAAGCAGTGACTGTTTCAAATCTCATGAAGGTGTTCTTTGTCCTGTATAAAGACAAATATTTGCTTAATCTTTCCATCATACAAACATTTTCTCAAAACTTATATATTTAAGCTGTTTCCGTCATTTGAACTTATATGAGAGTTAGGGTCAACTGTGGACCGATTATCTCGAAATTTATCATCATTATTGATAACAGTTGTAACCAAAATTATGTATGCAAAAACTTAAACTTCTCATTATCTTCAGATTTACTAGCGTTTTAGCGATTTTTGCCTCATTTAGTGCGTTTTGACAGAAGAGTTTGTATGGGAGCTATGGTCAAATGTGGACCGATTTCAACGAAATTTGGTACAGTAATTTAAGTTTACATAAGCATTATTAGTTTTAAATTCCATGAAAAAATACTGATATTTGTGGCCAAAATATCAATTCCTTGAAGTGGGACCTATGGGAGGTACCAAAAATAATGGACCGATTTTGACCAGTTTCAATAGCCATGGTCCCACTATCAAAAAAATTATCTGTTCCAAATTTCATCAAATTATCTTTAGAATTGCGACCTGTACTTTGATTACATGGTTTACATGGGGGTGAAGCCAGCCAGACGGACGGACATCGCTAAATCAGAAAGTGATTCTAAGCCGATTTGTATACTAAAAGGTGGGTCTAAGACAAATATTTCTTTGCGTTACATACATCAGCACAAACTTTCCACCACCATAGGTGAAGGGTATAAAAATCATTTTAGTAATGACCAAATCAATGACTTTTTGGATTACTATTTCGGGTACCTCTCATAGGGATGCCTTCCCGGAATAGAGTTTTTGGTCCTTTACGGCCACAAATTCACTTGTATTTTAATAATATTCGGCAAAAATATTGCTTATGATTACCTTAATCAGTGTTCCTAATTTTGGAGAAATCGGCCCATATTTGACCATACCTCCCATACAAGACACATTCTCAAAAGACGTTAGTGTACATATAAAAGCAAAAAAAGGTTTATAACTCTAAAGATAAATACATTTGATTGCTAAAACTTAGCACAAATAAATATTTTGTATATATAAACCAACAACCAAAATTTGGTAACAATCGGTCCACAATTGACCCTAGCTCCCATATCAGGCCCTTAGCCGGAAATAACGAAAATCTCGAAATTTTAAAAAATAACACATAGTATATGTATGTATATCTCTAAAACTTGTTAAATTGTTGGTTCATATTTGATCTAGCAGTGAAGGGTATGATATAGTCGACTATAGCTTTTCTTACTTATTTTATATGGAAGTGCTTTTATTTCCAAAATGTTATAAAACTTTTTGTAAATCTCCCTATATATTTTTTTTTATTTTCCTTTCAGAACACATGGATAATGTCTTTAATACTTTACAGCCCTCAGTTATATTGTACGAGGAAAATTACAAAAGTAAATATCAACAATCTCTCGAACGTACACAATTGAAATCCTGCAAACATGCCTTTTCCATTGATGGCCAAGGAAGCGAAACTAATATAACCAAAAATTTATTAAAATACGACAAACCCATTGATTTTGACAATTTCCAAAGTGTAGAAATTAAATATCCTCAAAATGAAGTGGCTTTTTTACTCTTGACCTCTGGATCCACGGGTGTTCCAAAAATAGTACAAATCTCTCACGCCCTGATGATGCATGGCCTACTCATATGGTGGGATAACAAAAATGCTTATGAACCTTTACAATCGGAGAGTGTGGTCTTTTCCTTTAGTCCCCTGAGATGGGTTAGTCAGTGTGACATGCTTTTGGAGTCCATGTTACTGGGTATAAAGCGTGTAAGTTCCTGTGGCGTTCCCAATGGAAAATATGGTCTTGAGCTTTTGAAAACCTGTCAGGTTACTCACATCTTTTCGGCTCCCTCCATATTTCAAAGTATTTTAATGGAATTACCGGAGCATGATGTAGAGTCTTTAAGGTCTTTAAAACTAATACAGTTGGGTGGTGAACAGCCCTTACAGACCTTACTGGACTTAACCAAAAAACATTGCGTCAATGCTAAAATATTTAAATGCTATGGCATGACGGAAATGGCCAGTTGCATTACAAATGATGAGCGCATAAATGGTGGCAAATTATTACCCGGCTATCAAATGCAAATATTGGATGATGACTGTCGTGCTCTGGGTCCCAATCAGAAAGGTCAAATAGCCTTAAAGCCACCATATCCTTTGCTGGGTTATAAGGGTTTAAATAATGAAAAGTTCTGCAATGATAAGGGCCTCTTCATAAATGGAGATTATGGTTATATGGATGAGATAGGAAATATACATATTTTGGGTCGTTATAAAGATTTGATTTATTTGAATAATTTAAGGGTAAGACTGAAAATTTCATATTGATAAAATGTTTGTAGAATTAATCGTTTATTCCTTTTAGGTCATTCCAAATCCTTTGGAGCATATTGTTTCGGAATTTCCTGAAGTGCGTACAGTCTATATGGCAGGCTATCGTAGAGCTCCTGACGATCTCAATGAAATTGTTGCCGTTTTTGTTATTCTCCAATCAAGTGCAAAAGATTTCGAGGAGCAGGTCTCTCATAAAATTTTTAATGCATTAAAATCTTATTTGTCAAGTGAAGAAATGGAACCAATTGGTATGCAGTTCCATTATGTCGACTCTATACCTCTTACCACATGTGGCAAAGTAGATCGTGTGGCTTTAAAGAAGATGGCATTGACAACGCCAAATTATTCAATTTTTAGTTAAAGTCGTCCATGATAATTAACTTATTTTTAAGGTGAACATTTTTTAAATTTAATATAATATAATGAAAATATTTGTTTTAAAGCAAAAATTTCCTGTATAGAATTCAGGAAAAAATTATTGATAAACAAAAATTTACATAAAAAAAAATTTATAACCACAAATTTAAAGTTTATGATAACTGAAAGTTTTTTGTATTACAAATCTTTTATAACAAACGATTTTTTATAGTTAATAGATTTAGTTGTTATTTCTATAATGAATATATTAAAAAAAGATTGAAAATAAATATGCGCTGAAAACTTTGTCTGTGGTGAAAATAATTTTCATAAAGAAAGTATTTCTAAAAAGTTGTACGTAAGTGTATTGCACTAGAATCTCAATTTATTGCAGTTATTTATTATTATTATAAACTGTGTTTTTATAAAATCAAAAAATGTTTGTGGCAAACAGATCTAGACAAATCGAAAACTACGCATTATAACTAATTTGCGACACAAAATAAATACGAATTATAGTGTCAAAGCAAAATTTCAAATTAAAGCTAAAATGATCGTCTAACCAGAACATATTTTTTTGTCCTATCTATTCTATGCTTTCCATGATTTTGTGGTCCATTTTTGTGGCTACATAGAACCAATCCACACATTCCATAATTTTTTGAAAAAATATTTCTGATGATAAAAATATTTTCTTTTCTGAAGATGTTGGTGGTGAAAATATTTTCTATGGTCAAAATATATTCTATGGTGAAATTATTTTCTGTTAAATTATTTATAAGGTATGGAAAAAAGTAAAAGTCTAACATATATTAAAAATATTGTGTACTTTTGTAGCATACTTTTGGGATATTTCTATCGAAAATTTTTCTATAGAAAAATATTTTTAACGAAAATTTTTCGATAGAAAAATATTTTTAATGAAAATTTTTCTATAGAAAAATATTTTTAACGAAAATTTTTCTATAGAAAAATATTTTTAACGAAAGTTTTTCTATAGAAAAATATTTTTAACGAAAATTTTTCTAGAGAAAAATATTTTTAACGAAAATTTTTCTATAGAAAAATATTTTTAACGAAAATTTTTCTATAGAAAAATATTTTTAACGAAAATTTTTCTATAGAAAAATATTTTTAACGAAAGTTTTTCTATAGAAAAATATTTTTAACGAAAATTTTTCTATAGAAAAAGATTTTTAACGAAAATTTTTCTATAGAAAAATATTTTTAACGAAAATTTTTTTAGAGAAAAATATTTTTAACGAAAATTTTTCTATAGAAAAATATTTTTAACAAAAATTTTTCTATAAAAAAATATTTTTAATGAAAATTTTTCTATAGAAAAATATTTTTAACGAAAATTTTTCTATAGAAAAATATTTTTAACGAAAATTTTTCTATAGAAAAATATTTTTAACGAAAGTTTTTCTATAGAAAAAAATTTTTAACGAAAATTTTTCTATAGAAAAAGATTTTTAACGAAAATTTTTCTATAGAAAAATATTTTTAACGAAAATTTTTTTAGAGAAAAATATTTTTAACGAAAATTTTTCTATAGAAAAATATTTTTAACAAAAATTTTTCTATAAAAAAATATTTTTAATGAAAATTTTTCTATAGAAAAATATTTTTAACGAAAATTTTTCTATAGAAAAATATTTTTAACGAAAATCTTTCTGCAGAAAAATATTTTTAACCAAAAATTTTTCTGTAGAAAAATATTTTTAACGAAAATTTTTCTATAGAAAAATATTTTTAACGAAAATTTTTCTAGAGAAAAATATTTTTAATTAAAATTTTTCTATAGAAAAATATTTTTAACGAAAATTTTTCTATAGAAAAATATTTTTAACGAAAATGTTTCTATAGAAAAAAAATTTTAACGAAAATTTTTCTATAGAAAAATATTTTTACCAAAAATTTTCTATAGAAAAATATTTTTAACGAAAATTTTTCTATAGAAAAATATTTTTAACGAAAATTTTTCTATAGAAAAATATTTTTAACGAAAATTTTTCTATAGAAAAATATTTTTAACGAAAATTTTTCTATAGAAAAATATTTTTAACGAAAATTTTTCTATAGAAAAATATTTTTAACAAAAATCTTGCTATAGAAAAATATTTTTATCGAAAGTTTTTCTATGAAAAAATATTTTTATTGAAAATTTTTGTAGAGAAAAATATTTTTATCAAAAATTTTTCTATAGAAAAATATTTTTATCAAAAATTTTTCTATGGAAAAATATTTTTAACGAAAATTTTTCTATAGAAAAATATTTTTAACGAAAATTTTTCCATAGAAAAATATTTTTAACGAAAATTTTTCTATGGAAAATATTTTTAATGAAAATTTTTCTATAGAAAAATATTTTTAACGAAAATTTTTCTAAGAAAAATATTTCTGTAGAAAATTTTTCTATAGAAAAATATTTTTAACGAAAATTTTTCTGTATAATAATATTTTGATCGAAAATTTTTCTTTATTTTGATCTAAAGTTTTTCGATAGAAAAATATTTTTATCGAAAGTTTTTCTATAGAAAAATATTTTTATTGAAACATTTTGTAACTTCTTTTTGTAATAGATATATTTTTGAGATCCCTATGCTATAAAATATTTTTTAAAAACTGTTTATTTTCGATCAACATATTAACATCGAATCCGGTGATATGGCCCCTAATATTTTTACCCTCACCTAATAAATGCCTTAACAAAAACCTAAATCTAAATTGAAAACCTACCCTTAGGCATCAGAGAAAATAAAACTCAACACAAACAACTTTAAATGCTTCGCACTTGTCAAATTTTGACAGCTAAATCATTAAATTGAAAATAATGCATTTAAAATTGTGGAACTTCAATGCAATATTTTTTGGTCACAGTATGAAAATTTAGTTTATCTAGCAAATTCTTTATATATAGGCTCACACTATTTTTTTTGAAGGGGCTATAGGGGGTTTATAACAACAATTTATGATGTTCTTGGTCAAAAAGCCAACAAAAGCTACATATGAAAAAGAGACAACAACAAATTGCTTGTAATAAAAATCCAAATACTGTCACTGACATATAGGGGACCATATCATATGCACATGATGGTGGCGGTTACTTGTTCCATTTGCTTTTTTTTCTTCTCGCAACGCTACAGGCTGCATCAGTAACACAAATTTTATTATTATGAAAAAAATATGACAATCATATTTTGTTTAAATAAACATGAACATTTCTTTCTTATGGCAAAAGCAACCACAACTTTTTTTTATATACCATTTTTCTTTTTCTACAACAGCCGGAAGTAAAACAAAACGACCACATACAAAAATTACGCCTTCTTGTGTGAAAAAGGCATAAACTAAAAATAAAATAAAAACACAGTTACAATTTGTTTAAGAATTCAACATTTAGACATTCAGGCAAATTGTTGCAAAAGTTTAAGTTTAGTAAAAGGCCGGACTGGGCCATTTTGCAAATGACAGGAAACGACAAAATTTATATTGAAAAAATTCCTTGCGGTTCTGGGGTTTTTTGGAAAAAGGGAACCAACCATTTCTTTTTTCTGCACCAAAAACTTTGTTATTGCTTGCTAGCAAAAAAAAAGCCAAAAGAAAATTATGACTTTTCTGTGGTCAGGCAGGCAGCTAAGAGAAAAATGGCCTTAAAAGAAAATTTTAAAAGCAGAGCAAAAATAAACTTAATAGAAGATGCGGTTGCAGAAAAATATGTGGAAAATTGCTAAGATCAGCTTTATTTAATTTATGGTTTATGTACGAAAACATAAGTTATAAAATATTGAGAACAATTAAAAAATGTGTGTTATATCGGTGGGTTAATGTTTAAGTCAGCAAATTATGATAACAAAAAAATTACGATAAAAAAAAATTTGTAACGAATTTTTTTTTTTACAAAAATTTTTATAATCGAAAATTTTTTATAATGAAAAATTTTCTATGAAAAATTTTTATAATGAAAAATTTTTTATATTAAATTTGTATAACGAAAAATTTTCTACATAAAATTTTATAACAATAAAATGTATATATACAATTTTAATAATGAAAAATTTTCCTAAAAAAATTTTTATAACGAAAAATTTTCCTAAAAAATTTTTATAACGAAAAATTTTTTATATTAAATTTTTATAACAAAAAATTTTCTATATAAAATTTTTATAACAAAAAATTTTCTATATAAAATTTTTATAACGAAAAATTTTCTATATAAAATTTTTATAACGAAAACTTTTCTACTTAAAATTTTTATAACGAAAAATTTTTATAACGGAAAAATTTTCTATAAAAAATTTTTATAACGAAAACTTTATAGTTTTTGTAATCAACAAATTTTCTTAATAAAATTTTTATAATGAAAACTTTTCTTTATAAAATTGCAATAACGAAGAATTTTATAATGAAAAATTTTCCAAATAAAATTTTTATAACAAAAATTTTTCTATATCAAAAACAAAAAATTATCTTTATAAAAAACTGAAAATTTTATATATAAAATTTTTCTATTAAACAAATTTTTTTAACGAAAATTTTCTATATACAATTTTTGTAGCGAAAAATATTTGATATAAAATTTAAGTAACAAAAAATTTCCTATAAAAAAAATTTATAACAAAACATTTCCTATTAAATGTTTAAGTAACGACAAATTTTCTATATAAAATTTTAATAACGAAAAATTTTCTATTTAAAATTTTAATAACAAAAAATTGTTGATATAAAATTTTCATGACGAAAACTTTTCTTTATAAAATTTTGATAACGAAAAATTTTGTATATTTTCTAAATTACAAATAAAATTTTTTCATAAAACTCCAATAGAATCAAATTTTCTGTAGAATAATTTTTTTAACGAAAAATTTTCAATGCGAATTTTTTTAACGAAAAATTTTCTATATAAAATTTTATAACGAAAAATGTTTTTTAAAAAATTTTTATAACGAAAACCTCATTAGAATAATATCCATTTAAAATTTTGATAACGAAAAAATTTCAATATAAAATTTTATAACAAAAAAATTTCTATATAAAATTTTGTAACGAAAAATTTTCTACATACAATTTTTATAATGAAAAAATTTCTATAAAAATTTTTATAGAAAAAATATTCACAAAATTTTCTATAAAAAATTCTTAATACTAAAAATTTTCTATATAAAATTTTTAAAACAAAAAATATTCTGCATAAAAAGTTTTTATAATTCAAAATTTTCTATATAAAATTTGTATAGCAAATAAATTTTAATAACCAAAATTTTTTTTTTAATTTTCTAGACGAAAAATTTTCTATTTAAAAGACCACAAAAACTTTTCTATTAAAAATTGTTGCAGCGAAAAGTTTTCCATAAAAAAGTTTTTATAACGAAAAATCTTATAATGAAAAATTTTCTGTAGAAAAAATTTTAAAAACAAAAATTTTTTATACAAAATGTTTTTATAATGAAAAATTTTCTAAAAAAAGTTTTTATTATGAAAAATTTTCTAAAAAAAAATTTATAACAAAAAATTTTCCAAAAAATTTTTGCAACTAAAAATTTTTATAACAAAAATTTTTATAACGAAAATTTTTATAACGAATATATAAAGTTTTTAACGAAAAATTTTCTATATAAAATGTTTAGAGCGAAAATTTATAAAATATTAAAATTTTTATAACAAAAAAATTTTTTGTGAATTTTTTTTTAATAAAAATTTTCTATAGAAAAATTTTTCGGACACTATAATTCGTATTTATTCTGACTCGTGAATATGATATAATGAGTGGTTGTCGGTCTGTCTAGAACTTGGGATACACCTTTTAATGACTAGGTCTTAACAACCGTCGAAACGCGTTGAGTAAAGTTGTATTCACCAATATTTGTTTGGTTTTATAAAGAACTATATATTACAATAACAAATAATTGTAATCCTAGTGCAATAGACAAATGTAAAACTTTCTAATGAAAAATTTTTATACTGAAATTTTTTTCTGTATGAAAAAGATGTTTTTTTTTATCGATGTTAAAGTCTTTTAGTTAAACACTTTGCCCTAAATTTGTCTCCAAAAATCAAATTATTTTTAAAAATTTATCTGTTATCGTAAATCTTATTTGTACCGCAAATAAATGAAAAAGTACAACTATTTATGGGAAACAAATGAAAAGCCACAAATTAAGAGAAATGGCAAAACACTACCTTCTTCTAACACCCAAAGCATACATCACCGGGGTGTAGGTGTTGCCCCTAAGGACATTAAATATAGGAAACGGAAAAAATGTCGTTTTGGTTTTTAACAAACCAAAATGAATTAGGAAAACTAACACCCAGGAAACTTCAATAATTTATAAAGAAAAAGAAAAACGAAAGGAGAGAGGAAAAAATTAAGTTATTTTTTAAGTTTTTTTTTGCTAAAATTTATTATTGCAGTAACGAGATATACTTTTCGGTATAAAAAAATTGGTAAATTTATGTGTAGATAAGGGTGATCCTTATATACATCGATTTTAAGAAAACTTCATGTTTGTAGAAATACTTTAAAAATTAACTTTTTATAATTTTTTTTTTTCGAAAATTGACTATTTTTAGGAAATTTGTCGAAAATTTACTATTTATAGGAAATTTTTCGAAAATTGACTATTTATAGGAAATTTTTCGAAATTTGACTATTTATAGGAAATTTTTCGAAAATTGATTATTTATGGGAAATTTTTCGAAAATTGACTATTTATAGGAGATTTATCGAAAATTGACTATTTGTAGGAAATTTTTCGAAAATTGACTATTTATAGGAAATTTTTTAAAAATTGACTATTTATAGGAATTTTTAAGAAAATTAACTAAGAAGAAAATTAATTAAGAAAATTAAATATCTATAGGAAATTTTTCGAAAATTTACTATTTATAGGAAATTTTTCGAAAATTGATTTATCATAGGAAATTTTTCGAAAATTGACTTATTATAGGAAATTTTTCGAAAATTGACTTATTATAGGAAATTTTTCGAAAATTGACTATTTATAAGAAATTTTTCGAAAATTGACTATTTATAGGAAATTTTTCGAAAATTGACTATTTATAGGAAATTTTTCGAAAATTGACTATTAAAAAGAAATTTTTCGAAAATTGACTATTAAAAAGAAATTTTTCGAAAATTGACTATTAAAAAGAAATTTTTCGAAAATTGACTATTTATAGGAAATTTTTCGAAAATTGACTATTTATAGGAAATTTTTCGAAAATTGACTATTTATAGGAAATTTTTCGAAAATTGACTATTTATAGGAAATTTTTCGAAAATTGACTATTTATAGGAAATTTTTCGACAATTGACTATTTATAGGAAATTTTTCGACAATTGACTATTTATAGAAAATTTTTCGAAAATTGACTATTTATAGAAAATTTTTCGAAAATTGACTATTTATAGGAAATTTTTCGAAAATTGACTATTTGTAGGAAATTTTTGGAAAATTGACTATTTGTAGGAAATTTTTCGAAAATTGACTATTTATAGGAAATTTTTCGAAAATTGACTATTAAAATTGATCGAAAATTGATTATTTATGGGAAATTTTTCGAAAATTGACTATTTATAGGAGATTTATCGAAAATTGACTATTTGTAGGAAATTTTTCGAAAATTGACTATTTGTAGGAAATTTTTTAAAAATTGACTATTTATAGGAATTTTTAAGAAAATTAACTAAGAAGAAAATTAATTAAGAAAATTAAATATCTATAGGAAATTTTTCGAAAATTTACTATTTATAGGAAATTTTTCGAAAATTGACTTATCATAGGAAATTTTTCGAAAATTGACTTATTATAGGAAATTTTTCGAAAATTGACTTATTATAGGAAATTTTTCGAAAATTGACTATTTATAAGAAATTTTTCGAAAATTGACTATTTATAGGAAATTTTTCGAAAATTGACTATTTATAGGAAATTTTTCGAAAATTGACTATTAAAAAGAAATTTTTCGAAAATTGACTATTAAAAAGAAATTTTTCGAAAATTGACTATTAAAAAGAAATTTTTCGAAAATTGACTATTTATAGGAAATTTTTCGAAAATTGACTATTTATAGGAAATTTTTCGAAAATTGACTATTTATAGGAAATTTTTCGAAAATTGACTATTTATAGGAAATTTTTCGAAAATTGACTATTTATAGGAAATTTTTCGAAAATTGACTATTTATAGGAAATTTTTCGAAAATTGACTATTTATAGGAAATTTTTCGACAATTGACTATTTATAGGAAATTTTTCGACAATTGACTATTTATAGAAAATTTTTCGAAAATTGACTATTTATAGAAAATTTTTCGAAAATTGACTATTTATAGGAAATTTTTCGAAAATTGACTATTTGTAGGAAATTTTTGGAAAATTGACTATTTGTAGGAAATTTTTCGAAAATTGACTATTTATAGGAAATTTTTCGAAAATTGACTATTAAGAGGAAATTTTTCGAAAATTGACTATTAAAAGGAAATTTTTCGAAAATTGACTAGTAATAGGAAAATTTTTCGAAAATTGACTATTTATAGGAAATTTTTCGAAAATTGACTATTTATAGGAAATTTTTCGAAAATTGACTATTAAAAAGAAATTTTTCGAAAATTGACTATTTATAGGAAATTTTTCGAAAATTGACTATTTATAGGAAATTTTTCGACAATTGACTATTTATAGGAAATTTTTCGACAATTGACTATTTATAGGAAATTTTTCGAAAATTGGACTATTTATAGGAAATTTTTCGAAAATTGACTATTTATAGGAAATTTTTCGAAAATTGACTATTTATAGAAAATTTTTCGAAAATTGACTATTTATAGGAAATTTTTCGAAAATTGACTATTTATAGAAAATTTTTCGAAAATTGACTATTTATAGGAAATTTTTCGAAAATTGACTATTTATAGAAAATTTTTCGAAAATTGACTATTTATAGGAAATTTTTCGAAAATTGACTATTTATAGGAAATTTTTCGAAAATTGACTATTTATAGGAAATTTTTCGAAAATTGACTATTTATAGGAAATTTTTCGAAAATTTACTATTAAAAGGAAATTTTTCGAAAATTGACTATTAAAAGGAAATTTTTCGAAAATTGACTATTAAAAGGAAATTTTTCGAAAATTGACTATTAAAAGGAAATTTTTCGAAAATTGACTATTTATAGGAAACTTTTCGAAAATTGACTATTTATAGGAAATTTTTCGAAAATTGACTATAGGAAAATTTCCATGATAAGCACTGGCTATTGAGATAGTGGGATAACAGTGAAACATTTTGAACTTTTACAATTTTGGGTTACCCTTATAAAGATACCAGCAACAGTGAGACCAAAAAATATAGTGTCAAGTAAAGAAACAGTGAGTTACCACCCACCAAAAATGCTTAGTGTGGAAATAAGGAAATCAGGAATAGAACACATATATACCAATAAATTCGAAGAAATAAAACAAATAACACAAATGGCTATAAAACCAAAAAAAACAAGTCTAGCAAATAAAAATTGCCATATATTTGGTAAGAAAACATAAGGATTTTTCAGAAAAAAGGAAGATAAAGGAAAACAAAAACTCAGCGACCGGAAAAAGGAAATGAATCATTTCATTAGTTGGCTACGCCTACGTTTATTTTATTTTTTTATTTCTTATTTCCCTTCTCAGAACTAAACAGGCAACATCCAGCCACTAGAGTTACAAATACCCAAAGAGCAAGAACCAAAAGCTATATCTTAGTCCTTTAGGTATAAGACAAACAGGATTTTCTACTACTTATATTTAAAATAACCCAGTTTGTGTGTTTGGCTTTACTTTAGTCTTTTTTGAGTTTTTTTTCTTATATGTATTATTTATTTGTTTTATAGTGTGAATTGTAATAAAAAGAAGACCCGAAAAAACTTAATTTAAAGCTTCAAAATTTTACTCGAATTTTTGTTTAGTTAACTACTTATAAAGTATTTCCTACAGTTTTCTAAAATTTTTCTTTTACATTTGAAAAGTTTTTCCTTTATTCGTTTAAGAGGTCTATTACAATCTGCTAACAAATTCCTTTGAGTATAAGTTTAAACAATCTGCAGAGATTTTTTTCTTTTTTGGGAAAGTTAATGTAAACGAAATGTCCTGTTCGAGGCCATAAAAGAAAAGGAAAAAATCCCTAAAAGAAACTAAACAAAATAAATTAGAGATTTGTATTTTACAGTTAAGTGGCTAAATAATGTTGTAAATATTTAAATAAATCTCAATAATGGTTGTACTCCCATGTTAAACAATTTTAATCATATTACGATTCCTATTAGACTTTGATTGAATTTCTTTTTGTCATGTTAAAATACTTTTATATAATCACTATGAGATCGTTTAAAAATTGATTATAAGTAGGAAATTTTTCGAAAATTTATTATAAGTAGGAAAATCTTCGAAAATTGACTATTTATAGGAAATTTTTCGAGAATTGACTATTTATAGGAAATTTTTCGAAAATAAATATTTATAGGAAATTTTTCGAAAATTGACTATTTAAAGGAAATTTTTCGAAACTTATCTATTTAATGGAAATTTTTCGAAAATTGACTCTTTAAAGGAAGTTTTTCGAAAATTGACTATTTATAGGAAATTTTCGAAAAATATCCTATAAATAGTCATTTATAGGAAATTTTTCGAAAATTGACTATTTATAGGAAATTTTTCGAAAATTGACTATTTAAAGGAAATTTTTCGAAAATTTACTATTTATTGGAAATTTTTCAAAAATTTACTATTTATAGGAAATTTTTCGAAAATTGACTATTAATAGGAAATTTTCCGCATATGACTATTTATAGGAAATTTTTCGAAAATTGACTATTCATAGGAAATTTTTCGAAAATTGACTATTAATAGGAAATTTTCCGCATTTGACTATTTATAGGAAATTTTTCAAAAATTGACTATTTATAGGAAATTTTTCGAAAATTTACTATTTATAGGAAATTTTTCGAAAATTGACTATTTATAGGAAATTTTTCTAAAATTGATTAATTATAGGAAATTTTTCGAAAATTGGCTATTTATTTAAATTTACTATTTATAGCAAATTTTTCGAAAATTGGACTATTTATAAGAAATTTTTTGAAAATTGACTATTTGTAGGAAATTTTTCGAAATTGACCATTTATAGGAAATTTTTCGAAAATTGACTATTTATAGAAAATTTTTCGAAATTGACTATTTATAGGAAATTTTTTGAAAATTTATTTATGTAAAATTCCTTGAAAATTTACTATTAAGCAATTTTAATATTTTTCACACATACACACACAAATCTTTCCTTAATACATATGTAAAATTAACTCATATAAATTTAATATTTATAAACTTATTAAAACATACACAAGCATGTCTTTTGTTAGCATAATCATCATAATAAATACATATTTAACTAAAACTTTATATCTTTTTTTAAAAATGTTTAACAAAAAAAAAGAAGAATTCTCAAAAATAAATAGCATCAAGTTTTGCATTACTTTATAGGGAACAAATAACTCCATGTTCTTTCTTCTTGCTACTAAATGAATATTTAACATTACAAGTAAAGAAATTTGTTAAACAAGAAAATAAATGAGTACATAGGAACTTTTTAATGAATGCCTTTTCTGGGGAAAACTTAAAATGTTTTGTATAAGTAATTTTTACTGCTTCTACTTCTGACTCTACCGCTGCTGCTGTCTATGTCTTGTATAGTCTTTTATGCTAAAAATTTAAAATATTTTAGAAATGTGTACGTATTTTTATATCCTTCCTGGACAGCAATGTTTCTACTTTTTGGCTTTTTTTTGGATTTTTGTCAGTTTTAGCATAAAGCTCAACACTCAAGACAAAGGCAACATCAACAACATAAAGTTTTTGTTATCTTATCTTTACACCAAAACAACAAAAACAACAACAAAGTTTGTTGCTTCGACAGGCAATCTGAAAGAAAACTTGAAAAGTATCATAAAACATGGAAAAGGGATATGAAAGGAATATGTTTTGTACTGGTGTGTGTGAGAGTTATTACCCAGGAAACAATTAGTCACTTCTTAAAAAAAAATTCCTACAATAATCCTATGAATAATAAATTTTCCAAAAATCTTAAAAAAAGAGCAAATTTTCAAAAATTTCCTAGAAAAAGTAAATTACCTAGAAATAGTCAATTATCGAAAAATTTCCTATAAATAGTTCATTTTCGAAAAAAAACAAATTTTCTTTAAAAATCAATCTTCGAAAAATTTTCTATAAAAAGTCAATTTTCGAAAAATTTCCTATAAAAAGTCAATTTTCGAAAAATTTCCTATAAAAAGTCAATTTTCGAAAAATTTCCTATAAATAGTCAATTTTTGAAAAATTTTCTATAAATAGTAAATTTTCAAAAACTTTCCTATAAATAGTCAATTTTCGAATATTTTCGTATAAATAGTTAATAATCGAAAAATTTCCTATAAATAGTCAATTTTCGAAAAATTTCCTATAAATAGTCAATTTTCGAAAAATTTCCTATAAATAGTCGATTGCCGAAAAATTTCATATAAATAGTCAAATTTTGAAAAATTTCCTATAAATAGTCAATTTTCGAAAAAATTCCTAAAACAGTCAATTTTCAAAAAATTT